>CM033643.1:69559462-69607804 GCA_019512145.1 Engystomops pustulosus | reverse complement strand
GGCTTTAAAGAAGAGCAGATCCTGCAGGAGGGGGCACACACTAGTATGTCAGTGTGCTTGGCTTACAATACTTGATCCTGTAGTAGATGTCCTTTAACCCCTTCACGCTCCGTGGCAGAGCCGGCACCCCAGTGTAACACCCGCGATCGGAGTTGTCTCCGATCGCGGGTGCTTAACCCGTTAAATGCCGCGGTCAGCGCGACCGCGACATCTAACATGCATCTGGGGGGTCTTTCCCCCACGATCGGCCCCCCCGAACCGTTTTCGGGGGGCGCCGATCGTTGCTATAGCAACTCTGGGGTCCGATCTGGACCTCAGAGTTAGTTGATCATTCCATTCCTTGTTCTCCTTACAGGTTTCCCACACAGGTGACAAAATCTGCACAGTAAAGTTCATGATCTCCACACCCTCTTTATAGATATTACAGATTGTATGTGTAGACACACGCTGGTACACCTTTCCTCATCCGGGGCTGGTACGATAGGTAGTGTCAGTAGTTGATCACCTATGGCACCACCCTGCCACCCAACCTTAGCGGCATCATCCCCCAGAGTCCTGTGCTATATTACTAGGAAGTGTCCAGTGCTACAAACCCTTTGGGGGGGGGGGGGTGCTGTGTAACAGGTGATTTTACAGTTTGGCTGGGAAGAAGGGGATGCAATTTTGCCTATATGCCTAAGGCAGAAAGAGGAAAAAACATCTACCTATTGCACAAATGTATTCAATTTAAAAAAAATGATATAAATGGTCTATCACAATAAATGATGGGTTATATAGGGCCAGCACATTCCCTAAGGGAAAAGAAAAACATACCCTGGATTATGATAAATGCTTAGCTACTTGACAAATAAAGTTAAAATTACCGTATGTTGCTATTAAAAGAAATCTGTCAGCAGAAATTGACCATACAAACCAGTACCAGTTGGTTGTCAAACAGGTTAACACCTTTCAGTTCATGTTTCTTTCATGTTCCAGTGTAGTGACACCGTCCAGATGTTAGATGTAAATTGGTTGTATAAAGTCAAAGAAGCGGAGAGTTCACTGAAGTCAAGCTCTCCCCGCCTCAGAACACCCCTTCACTGCAATTGACTGTCCTGCATCCAGCAACACCAATATCTGCCTCTCCTGTAGTCTGATGTATAATGTCATAACAAGCTCAATGGGTGTTCTTAGATGGAGAGAGCCTTACTCTCTGCCTCCATGACTTTATACAACCAGTTTACATTTCACTACAAAGTTAATTTTCTGGATGATGCCACCACACTCAGATATGAAGGGGTGAACCTTCTTTATGACACATTGGTAGAATTGGGTCCATTTCTCCTGAAAGGTTCAATTTAAGCACAAGGACCTAGAAATGCAGAAGCAGAAGCCATTTAAACCCCAGCCTCCTTTACAGTTTGGCTGGGAAGAAGGGGATGCAATTTTGCCTATATGCCTAGGGCAGAAAGAGGAAAAAAATCTACCAATAAATGATGATTTATATAGGGCCAGCGCATTCCCTAAAGGAAAAGAAAAACATGCCCTGGATTATGATAAATGCTTAGCTACTTGACAAACAAAGTTAAAATTACTGTATGTTGCTATTAAAAGAAATCTGTCAGCAGAAATTGACCATACAAACCAGTACCAGTTGGTTGTCAAACAGGTTAACACCTTTCAGTTCATGTTTCTTTCATGTTCCAGTGTAGTGGCACTGTCCAGATGTTAGATGTAAATTGGTTGTATAACGTCAAAGAGGCGGAGAGTTCACTGAAGTCAAGCTCTCACCGCCTCAGAACACCCCTTCACTGCAATTGACTGTCCTGCATCCAGCAACACCAATATCTGCCTCTCCTGCAGTCTGATGTATAATGTCATAAAAAGCTCAATGGGTGTTCTTAGATGGAGAGAGCCTTACTCTCTGCATCCATTACTTTATACAACCAGTTTACATTTCACTACAAAGTTAATTTTCTGGATGATGCCACCACACTCAGATATGAAGGGGTGAACCTTCTTCATGACACATTAATAGAATTGGGTCCATTTCTATTAGGTTCAATTTAAGCATAAGGACCTAGAAATGCAGAAGCAGAAGCCATTTAAACCCCAGCCTCCCATCCACTCCAAATGTTATGCTACAAGTAGAGATGAGTGATTATATACTTTGATTTATAGATTCGGAATGAATTTCAAGATTTTCAGACTTATATTGTACTTAGAATACAACAGAAGTCTAAAGCATCTGTTGAACGTTTGATCGTTTTTGTTGTCCATTTGCACCACATTCATTAAGCTTCCATTACATTACTTTTTCCTTTTTTTAATTAAACCTCCCCTGTGCTTCTAACGACTATTTCCAAGACAATTAAAGATACATTGGTTCGGAATAAATAGATTCAGACCCAAATTAATCTTGTAGAAATTCGGCAGAGTGAATCTTGGATTATTCACTCATCTCTAGCTGTAAGTATATTAATGCAATTGGAATTTTTGGGTATTTTTTCCCATTTGTTACAGGATGTAGAATGCCATGATCAATGTTACATACCTGTTCTTAATACAACGGCTTTCACATAGTCTGAAGACTTGGTCTGGATGACTTGAGTCCCACAGAACAGCACATGTCGCTTGTAATCATGCACACTGTGAACCTTCCATGGCTCAGTATTGTCTGTATTTGGCAGGGGTGTCTTAGTAACTGGGATGCTTTCACCTTAAATGTTAAAAAAAACAAGCCTAAAGTATGCCATAGTACTTTCACATATTTATTCATTCTCAGGTCATTGATGGGCATGTGCCATGAAGTCCCCAGGAGCCAGTGGGCAAAAGGATAAAACAGTGATAAAGGGCAGAGAGAGATCCTGTAGTGCCTAATACTACTCTGATCCTGTATAGGACCACTGCAAAGGACCGTCTTTTATATAAATATGTAGTAGACAGTAATACTACTGGCCAGTGAGCTGTACCATTTCTCTCCAGATGGTTTTACCCAATTGTACCACATGTACGTCAATTGTTCTTAATCATCAGAGCAGGGGGGTTACTACAGCAGTAGCAGTCATAGCAGCTGCTTTTGGGTCCGCAGTGTCAGGGGGCCCCGGCATCTGATCTGACACACTAATGAATGAATGATGTGCATGAATCGGCAGCTCTGATAAGAAATGTCTGGGGAGAGAGAGGGGAAAGCAGAAACACAGGGCCGGGGATCTCTAATTTCCTTACGTAGTCAGCAGCTACTGGGACTGACCTGTGTAGGTGTATAAATGTATATATCAGAACATATATAATCAGCATATGTGCACATAAGTGTATAAATGTGTGTAAGACTGCATACATGTTTAGTACAGTCAGTCCCTGACTTAAGGACACCCAAGTTACAGACAGACCTCTCTACCCACTGTGGACCCTTGTGAAGCTGTCTGGATATTTTACTTTAGTTCCAGTCTGCAGTGATAAGATGTGTCTGTAATTAAGTTTTATTGATAATCCTTGGACAGCACAAAATTTAGAAAATCCCAATTATCACTGGGATAAAAAAATATTTTGTCTGGAGTTAATAAAATATACCTGTTTCGGCTTGCATACAAATTCAAGTTAAGAACTACGTGCATTATAAATATGTGTATACAAACATGTATATTTTCTGAGGGGGTACAGAAGTCTTCAATGGGGTCCTGCTTCTCCTAGTTACCGCTGTATCAGAGGATCACAACAGAGGTCAAAAGTATCAGAAATGTGGTACCACAGTGGTAGTTCTGCACACAACCCACTTTATGGTAAGTGCTAGAGAATATATTTTGATATTCTCCATTCTTGGAGCCAGTGAGAGGTTTCGTTCACACTGAGCTTAGAAACTTGCATGTAGTTCAAGTGTAATTGAAAATATGGGGGGGGTTGTAACATTGTGCTGAACTATTGTGGATTTTGGGAGCTGAACATTTTTGGAAAGGTTTTAGATTAACAGATTAAAAGAAGACTTTCTTTTGTTTCCCTTCTCATGGGCAACATTGTTAAGATGGAAGGAACCCTCTGTAAACCTCCTTCCTTTTAAAGCACCAAACCAATTGAGACTCTAAATATGAGTTTCCAGCTACACAGAACATAAAGAAAATCCATAAAGGTTCTGCAGAGACTGTAAAGCAATTATCTACCGCTATATGCCCTTTGTATGGTGAGAATATTTGTAAACCTGGGTTCTAGGGCCTTACCTATGCTTAACCCCTATCTACGCCTCTGCTAGACATATTTCTGTACCTATGTAAAAGCACCATATATCACTTACTAATCACTGCATACCAGTGACAAGCCATGCATGTTAAAAGATTTTATATTATTTTATGCATCTTGTATGAAGTCCCATTTTAACCTTACAGTTCATTTGTTTTAGATTTGGAAACAATAGATCATTTAATTGTATAAATTTAATAAGTATCCCACTATTATATAAAGCTAGAGAGAAAGACCTGTAAGGTATAGAAGAAGAAAATGTTCAAGCATCCCAACTCACTAGTACATATAAGAATTGGAAGGTGAGGACCTGCCTACTAAAATCTCGGTTTTATGTGTAAGGTATAGCAGAATTTATGGACTAGGATCTAAGCACATACATCTTTAGGATAGAAGTGTTACCTGTAAGCATGCTTTCATTTACTATACATGCTCCACTGATCAGCAGGGCATCACAAGGGAGAAGTGAATTTCTTTCCACCACAATGACATCACCGGGTGCCAAGTGGCGGGACTCTTCCTGGAAGACACCTGTAATGATTGCACAGTTCATCATTTAAAAAGTAAAACTACAAGAGAATTCTAACATTTCACACATATTTGTGACTTTTATGACTCCACTTGCCATTAGATTAACCCCTTTTATTTTCCCCATGTACAGAGCTTTATAAGGGTTTGTTTTCTGTGTGACCAATTGTACTTCAGCTTTCACTATGTGCGCCAAATTACACATCCGCTCTATTCTTTGGGACAGTAGGATTACGGGGATACCAAATTCATACAGATTTTATTTTGTTTTAATAAATTTAAGCTGTGAAAGGTGTCATTTTATGTGGAACATGATGACGTTTTGGGGACTGGATGGATCCAATTTTTTTTATGTGTTGAAAAATGACAAAAAAATGGCATTTGGGACATTTGCCCGCTATTTTTTTGTATTCAGATATTTGTTTTGTGACACAGTGCTGACACTTGGGGGAGCATCAATGTACTGTTTCTTTATGCAGTGAGACATTACCCAGTAAGCTCCCTCTAGTGGCTGCAATAAAGTAATAATATACAATCGCACTACAGATTTCAGACTCTAACTTGGAGCTTATCATAAAGACATTAGGAAATAAATTCATAGTTCTGTCGTCACCTGTAGCATAACAGAAAAGACTGGTAAGAATACAATTTATAAGAAGCGCTGTATATTAAAGGGGTAACAAAATGAGCAAAAAACTGGGGCAATGTGAAAGCTAAATACATATGAAATATATTTTAACATACACCCTCTGCTTAATCAAATGTGGATGTAGTTATCAATGGTAAGCTACTTAAGCTAGCCTGGATACTGCAAAATAGAAGAGAGCCAGAGGCTTGTCACACCTGCTGGCCCATCCTAGAGATATCAAATAACCCCCAAACCCGTTTACTTAAAGAGGACCGGTTACAAAAGTAAGCAGCTCCTAGTGCCAAAACCGACGCAGCAGTGCTACAATGATAGTGTTATCGGAAACCTCTAATAACGCCTACACTCCTGCGCTGTACACTACAAACGTCAGACCACTCTCAAAGCGGTCCGGCGAATTCATGAGCGGGTGGGATTAGGGGCGGTGACTGCCGCCGCTTTGGCGTTTGTAGTGTACAACGCAGCAGTGTTAGTCATCATTGTAACACTGTGGCGTTTGTTTTAGCACTATATACAGAAAACTTGGAATTTTGATATAAGGTATATCATATAGTCAATCATGTAGCCAGCACACCATATACAACATTATCAAAAACCAAAGAACAAGTTGGTGTGTAAAGGCTAGGAAGTATATAAATAAAATTTATTACAAAATTTGGGACACACACATAAATGATGCCATGCATCACATTTCATAAAAGCATTTAAAAAGTGTACAAAATACACATAACAGGTGGAACGGAACCAATCCAACCGATCCACACACGGTCACCAGTCAACATTAGGTAAGAGAGATCACCCCCATGTACAATTGGAGAGGTATATAAACAACAGCATACACAGATTACTGGCACAATGGTCTATCAAGTAATGAAAGTCTAGGCAAACTCATAAATGGAAAAATGAGTAAGGAAAAACAGTAAAGCCCAGGTATTGATCAAAAAGGAGTCAACCAGTGAAAGAGTCAAAGGGCCAGCAAGAAATGAATAACTAAAGAGATCCAAGGTAAGCCATGGGGGAAAAAATGGAAGAAAAAGGACAAGTGTTTTAGCACTAGTAGCTGCTTATATTAGTGATGTGTTTTTAGGGTGACAGGTCTTCTTTAATTACTTGGATGATGCAGTTGTACAACAAACCAGGAGACATATCTACTGCAGGAATAGGTTAAACTGAGGTAGATAGCAATGCACGTAGGTAATCAAGATATTAGGCAATGTTGTTGTTGTACATCCCAAGAGCTGTTCTGCTTTAAAGATTGTGTCACTCAGCAGAACTAAATTTAGATGAATTCTTGTCAGGTAAAGCTTGGTACTTCTCCCCTCGGGGGGAAGGGGGGGGGGGAATCAGAGAGAGCACAAAGACTTCTGTTGAAGTTTGGGGTGGTAGAGTTTCACAGAGAGTTGAACAGCCTTCAAAGAGTTGAAGTGCTGTGCACCCTGCCCTTGAAAACATCCCTATAAGAACTGGCAGAATATTCCAAGGGAATTTTATCTTGGTGCGGAAGGATAGCTGCTTTCAAGATGATGACACTTCCCAAACTCCTCTATTTATTTAGGACCCTCCCCATCCCTGTGTCTGAAACCTACTTTAAAAAAGTAAGAACTATAGTTAGGAAATTTATTTGGAAAGAATCCAACCCCAGAGTCTCACTTCACACCTTAGTCAGACCCAAAGCATGTGGAGGATTGGGAGTACCAGAAATTAAAGACTACTATACTGCAGCGATATTAGACCAATCAAGGCATTGGTGGAAACCCTCTGATAACAACAAATGGTCATCAATAGAACAACACCTAAACAAAAAATACCCATTAAAAATGAGAATAATCAACATTTTATGGCAGATTAAACCCCCACCATCTCCATTCCTTACAATCCAAGCTACAGATCAAGCATGGAAAACACTTATCACAACCAACCAAGGAACTAAAAAACTCTCACTAAAACTAATCCCCATCACCTTCTGAGAATACAATATTCGAGGAATAAATTTAGGTAATTGGGGAAAACAGGGGATTGAGAACTTAGAACTTCTGATGGAAGAAGGGAAATTAAAACCTTTCACCTCAATAGTCAGACATTTTTCAATGGCACAAGAAGAGGTATTCAATTACCTTAAAATCCGCAACTACCTGCAAAATAAATTAAGCAAGCAAAATTGTGTTAGCGAACAAGTTCACTCCTGGTTGGAGGATACGCCCCTGGAGAAAAAGGGAATATCCTTCTTCTATAATTGCCTAGAGAACAAGAATAAAATGGGGAAACTCCCATATATGCTGGCCAGGGACATTACTCATAGATCCAGGCACCGGGACTGTGGTATCTTCTTATATATGTTATCCATGGCCTCTTTCCTTCTAAAATCAACTTTTAAAATTATACTAATTAACCAGAAGGGCTCTGGGGAGGAGGGTAGTGTTACCAGAGCCCCTCCATGCTGTAGCTTCTCAGGTTGTTACAATGTGCAGGAGCACTTCCCCCTCTCCTACTTTGTTAGATTACATCAGGCAGAGAGTGGGGGCAAGTGCTGAGGGAACAGAGCGGGGTGAGACAATGTAAGAGCCTGTGAAGCTGCAGCATGAAGGGGCTCTGGTAAAGCCCCCCCAGAGCCTTTCTGGCTTATTAGCATACTTATAAAAGTTAAATTATGAAAAAGCGGCGCAGACAGGGAAATTTTCCGAACCAATGCTGTCAGCACTCATAGTAGCTCTTCCGAAACAAGGAAAACCGGCGGATAAACCATGCAACTTCCGCCCCATTTCCCTATTGAACGAGGACATCAAGCTTTATGCAAAGATATTAGCTAATAGGCTCAAGAAAATCGTACCAGGCATTATAGCCTGTGACCAGTCTGGCTTCACCCCTGGTAGACAAGCCTCAGACAACACAAGAAAACTGATAAATATCCTCCAAATTTGTGAGATAGATAGAATCCCCGCCACATTCCTCACAGTAGATGCCGAAAAGGCGTTTGACAGGGTGAACTGGGACTATGTATTTCAAGTGCTACAAAAATTTGGCCTTGAAGGCCACATCTTGATGGCTGTCAGAGCTCTTTACTCATGCCCATCAGCAAGAGTGTTCATTAATGGCGCGCTGTCCCAACCGTTCACCCTGTCAAACGGCACCAGGCAAGGGTGCCCCCTTTCCCCTATAATTTTTGTTCTCACAATTGAACCATTAGCGGAAGCCATTAGAAGGAACAAAAATATTTCAGGAATAAAAATAGGCAAAGAAGAACATAAAATCACCCTTTTTGCAGATGATATAATTCTTACATCCTCAAACCCAGAAACATTGTTACAACATATCTTTGAAATTTTAAATGCCTTTGGGAATGTCTCTCACTATAAAGTAAATAAAAGTAAATCTCAAATATTACCGGTTAATATACACCCAACAATAGTAAAAAAATTAAAAAGCGACTACCTAATAGATTGGCAAAAAGAACATATCACATACCTGGGTATTGAACTTGCATATCCAACAGTCGATCTGGTTAGACACAACTATGCCCCAATGCTAGATAAAATAGGGAAAGAACTGGCAGAATACTCCAAGGGAATTTTATCTTGGTGTGGAAGGATAGCTGCTTTCAAGATGATGACACTTCCCAAACTCCTCTATCTATTTAGGACTCTCCCCATTCCTGTGTCCGAAACCTACTTTAAAAAAGTAAGAACTATAGTTAGGAAATTTATTTGGAAAGAGTCTAACCCCAGAGTCTCATTTCACACCTTAGTCAGACCCAAAGCATGTGGAGGATTAGGAGTACCAGAAGTTAAAGACTACTATACTGCAGCGATATTAGACCAATCAAGGCATTGGTGGAAACCCTCTGATAACAACAAATGGTCATTAATAGAACAACACCTAAACAAAAAATGCCCATTAAAATTGAGAATAATCAACATTTTATGGCAGATTAAACCCCCACCATCCCCATTCCTTACAATCCAAGCTACAGATCAAGCATGGAAAACACTAATCACAACCAACCAAGGGACTAAAAAACTCTCACTAAAACTAATCCCCATCACCTTCTTAGAATACAATATTCAAGGAATAAATTTAGGTAATTGGGGAAAACAGGGGATTGAGAACTTAGAACTTCTGATGGAAGAAGGGAAATTAAGACCTTTCACCTCAATAGTCAGACATTTTTCAATGGCACAAGAAGAAGTATTCAATTACCTTAAAATCCGCAACTACCTGCAAAATAAATTAAGCAAGCAAAATTGTGTTAGCGAACAAGTTCACTCCTGGTTGGAGGATACGCCCCTGGAGAAAAAGGGAATATCCTTCTTCTATAACTGCCTAGAGAACAAGAATAAAATGGGGAAACTCCCATATATGCTGGCATGGGAAAAAGACCTCAACTCCACATTTACAACCAACCAATGGCAACAAACCCTATCATTAATCCACAGTACATTTCGCAGTATATCCCATATAGAGGCAATAGTCAAATCTCACATGAGGTGGTACTTTACCCCAGCAAGGTTAAGTAAAATATTTCCCTCGTCCCCCCCGGGTTGTTGGCGAAATTGCGGACAAAAAGGGACCCTCTTACACACTCTATGGGATTGCCCTAAAATACAGGGACTCTGGCAACAATCCTTCGACCTACTCCACAATCTTGGCGTAAGAAACATTTCATACTCCCCTGCAACAGCAATCCTTTTGATGGGTTTAAAAGATCTCCCACCCAAAACCAGAACCATAGCGGCCCACATACTACTTGCTACTAAAATGGTCCTCACAAGACATTGGAAAGAACCAGAATGCCCAAGAATGGGGGAAATAATCACCCAGGTCAATAAGATATGTGGATACGAAAAAGCCATAGCAATTCAATCAAATAAGCTTAAAGCTTTTGAATCACAATGGGGCATGTGGACACAGAGCCCACTTTACCAAGAATAGCAAGGTACTTACATTTATCTTTAGGCCTAACTATATGTTAATCAGCTTGTTATATGTTGTCTATGATGTTTATTAAACTTATGTTCCTTTAAGTATCAACAATACTGAACTTTAGGCGCCTCCAAAGGCATATAGAGTCAAATATTGGAAATTTCGCTGGACTCCCCGTGGCGAGTGACGCAAGGTCCAAAACGGGGCTTCAGGGGGAATTTAAACAAATGATCTCTAAGATCCAGCAAGAAAAATGTGAAGTGTTATATCTAGATGTAATATGATCGTGTTCACTTGTTTGATATGAGTGTATAGTGGCCCACTGGGTCATGACTCGGTATGTCTTACCTTTGTTATATTGTGAAAAATTCAATAAAAATTTAAGTTGAAAAAAAAATAAAATAAAAGTTAAATGTAGAAGTAAGGAGGCCATGGATAAATATTAGAAGATTATTAAAGTCACGGTGCCTGGATCTATGAGTAATGTCCCTGGTTTATCAGGATGGATTTTGAGGATAGATTTCCCTTAAGGCCATGCTCACACCCGCTTAGTGTAACTGTGTAACACAAATGTCATACAGTTACTTACAAGCATCTGCCATTCAGTTACTAGAGTTTTCTGGTGAATAAGCCATAAAAATGTTGCAATTCCTGAAAACAGTTGTTACAATGTCTGCGCTGCTGTTTGGACAGCCGGCAGGGAGTCTTTGCATCATAATCTTTACGTATGATGCAAGGACTCCTGTCCACTGCACTGTGAAGGGTTTGTGGGATGTGACCAGCACACAGGTTTGTTTCCGTGGACTGAGCAGGTTGGTGCCTGACATGTAGTAGGCA
This sequence comes from Engystomops pustulosus, assembly GCA_019512145.1. Lineage (NCBI taxonomy): Eukaryota > Metazoa > Chordata > Amphibia > Anura > Leptodactylidae > Engystomops > Engystomops pustulosus. Next base: position 69,596,664 of record CM033643.1, on the reverse strand, counting down.
GCAGATCGTCCGGAGCCTTGGGACATGAGATAAAGAGCGCGCTATGCATCTGTATTATACAGAGACCAGGAGCGAACTTGTGTCTTACAAAGATGTGCATATGTGTGACGCCACCTGACAATCCTGCAGAGATTGAGAGCTCAGGATTGTGTTATATTCAGTGGCTACAAGCTGTGATATAGCTGTGTCTCCTGTGCATGTGACTAATTGTACCTGCAAAACATGATTTGTAACCACAAGGCTAGTTGCCTTTGCCAGACCTGTGAAACCACCATGTCTGTTGTCTAATGGAGGACTTTTGTAATCATTAAACAGAGTTTTTGGCCCAATCTCATGTTGGGATGCAGTCTGATGTGAGCTGACACCCATGGAAGTAAGACAATACATGGGTAGACAAATGCCTTGTGTTTATATGAATTGTCTCAAGAAAATAACATCCTCTATCCACAGGATGGGGGATGTGTTACAGACTTATGTAGGTCAGACCTCTGGGAACATCAAGGATTGGAAGGACAGGTTACTAGATACTTTGTGGCCTTAATGAAAGTGAATGGAGCAGGTGTGGGGGTCCACCAGTCATGAGGTGAGTTGAGCCTCTTGGCTCAGGTAGCACCACCTGCAGTAAGATAGGGGGCAGCATCAGGGGTGCCATCACCTGCTACAAAGCACGATCTGGGGCACATTTACTAAGGACCTCGCGCCAGTTTTCTGCCTGACTTTTCACATACTTTTCTGTGCAAACTGCATGCACATGTATTTAAGAAGTGTCTGCGCCTCATGTATCGTACATGACCCTTTTGTGGCGCAGCTGCACTAGTCTTCACGCAACACAAATTTCAGCATTGAAAAGGACGTTCCAGTGCTCAGTTAGACCGACAGAAGTGTGTTGCAAGCCCCATGTTAAAGGTGCACCCAAAAAAAGTGGTGGATTCTGTCGGGGCAGTGCAGGGGGCACCAGATTCCTGCAGAACATGAGCCATAAATGATGAATCTGGCGCCCCCTGCACACTACACAGGACACTGCACATAGTACACACTGAACTGTTCTTAGTAAATGTGCCCCAATGTCTCTACGTACCAGATGTCAGTATGGGTGTGGGACACTGCATGGAGAACCCATTTACTAAAAAATAACCTGATCTATTACTACTAGATGGGGCAGAGGAGGGCATCATTCTCCCCACTCAGCAAAGAGTTTAGGTTCTCCTTAGAGTAGGAGATAAATTCACGGGGGTCCAATCCCAGATACTTGGAGAACTTATAATCCTATTGAGCACCAGTCTCGCCTCATTCACAGATGGACTTTCATTCTCCCCATCACTTGGGTTCCCAGTGATATGTAACTTATCCTCCTTTCCTATGAGAACAGAAGGGTTCTGGTTATACAAAATTTAGCCAGATTGTAAAATGGTTACAAATAGCATCTTCTGCTCTAGATGATTTATCATCATCTGTCCTTTATTACATGGACAACCATTTATTTTGAAGGACAACATGTAATACTTCATTTGTACTGTAGTGGCGCTGTAGGGAAATTAAACAATTACTGCCTAGTTTCCCTACAGATTCCAGTTAAACACTGGAGGTCCGAGCAGAGGACAATAAGTGACCTACTTATTGTCAAAGGACCCTTCTAACAAGTATTGATTGTTATGTTCAGATTGTTAGGACTTATTAACACATCCGTTTTTTTTATCCAGTATACCAATCTGTGATTTTCAAGAACCCTTTATTTAGAAAATGCTTTTTCACATTTTAGTTTTTTCCACTGATCAGTAAAACAGTTTAGAGCCTGTCCTATTTTTTTCTGTTTGTGGATGAGGAGTGACAAAAGAAGCCTATGGGTCTGCAAAAAATAATGATAATTCAGTTCATGCTTTAGAACCAGGCATTTTGCCTTGTAAAGAATGTAAGCCTTTAGTTCTCTTTTGTGGACGTGAAGAGACTGTTGAATGAATGCTATGCAGATGGGAAAAAATTGGATGAAGATACAATACTGACACTAACTGGGCAGAGTCAAAACAGTCAGTATGTTGTCCATGGAAATCATAGATAGCAAGCTAAGGAAAAGAGAAACGGATGTGTAAATTAGCCCGAACCTAGTAAAAGAGAATATTCCTGTTACTAACAAGGTATCCTACCAGTCAGGTTTATATATGATATAAACAATATATATTTATAAAAAGGGAAAATCTATAAAACAGAAGAACTAGGCAAATATATCACCATTTAACCACCTTAAAAACACTGATATTTTGGAAAAATTTCCAATATTTTTTACATCAATTACCAATTAAGCCAAATAAAAGACGGGACAAAAGAGAGACTTTGATGTAGTTATAAGAATTTCTGAATGTCAAATACTGATTGTCTAACTTTGAGACTCCTAGTCTTACGATGCGCGGTTTGAGGCTGCATAATAATAATAATAATAATAATTCTTTATTTATATAGCGCCTACAGATTACGCAGCGCTGCACAAAGCATGTCAAATACATTTTTTTAACAGATCATGGACGAACATAGACATGTTTTTTACTGATCATGTGGAGGGGTGCAGAAGAAAACGAGCATTTCCTATTCCGTATGTGTTGCCCCCCCCCCCCCCCTCCTGCTCCTGGCTCTCCCCTCTCTGCTCCCGGCTCTCCCCCCCTCCCCTCCGCAACCACCCCGCCACTGCCTGAGAAGGACAAGGCCGCACCAACCAGGACCATAAAAGAAAAAAGTTACTTTATCCGTGTGTGTATTTATGTACATATGCTGTGTAAGTGTTTATGTGTATTTTGTATATGGTTTGTGTGTGTATATATATATGTGTGCAGTGTGTGTATATACTGTATATATTGTATATGTGTATATATGCTGTATATATATATATATATATATATATATATATATATATATGCAGTATTTGTGATATTTATCAGAACTTATATTTTATACTACATGGCGGTATGCTCTATGCATTTTATACTACATGCCGGTATGCTCTATGCATTTTATACTACATGGCGGTATGCTCTATGCATTTTATACTAATTGCTGGTATGCTCTATGCATTTTATACTAAATGGTGGTATGCTCTATGCATTTTAAACTACCTGGCGGTATGCTCTATGCATTTTATACTACATGGCGGTATGCTCTATGCATTTTATACATGTAGGCACGCTGTATGCATCTTTTACTACATGCCGGCAAGCTGTATGCATTTTGCATTGCTTTATTTTCACACCAAACCAATATGATCTAGTCCTGAGACGCCCCGATATATTACATATATGAGGGGGGGTTGCCTCAGGCAGCAGACAGGCTTGGTTCGCCCCTGGCTGCAAGTTTCTCCCAAGGATAAACCAGACTTGTGTATAAGGATGTCTGTATTTAACTTAGATGTTGCCAAAAAATGTTACTAATCAGAAGCTTAGTTTGGGCATCTTAGTGTATGTACTAAGTGTAACTTGTGACTTTGCACAAAGTAATATAAATTTCTTTAAAGAAATCTTTTTTTATACCTCTTTTATACCTCTTATGATTGTTCTGACCTAAAGAATACAATTTGTCCTGAAGCAAGGGCTGTGTCCCTGCATGAGTTAAGGTTTCTTGATAAACTTCTGAGACAATGCTGCTAATGTCGTTAGCATCATTGAAGGCATTTACAGAGCTCTCTGTATCCCACACTGCATTTGCAGGATGCCAATGGTTGTAATGGTATCTCACAGAGGCCCCAAGGTCTGCATAAATGAATATTAGGCTATGCTAAAGGAATTTTCAAATATATTGCCTGACAGATCAAATTATGACACATCCCCTGGAACATCTTAGAATATGATTTACACTGAAAGGGAATCAGTCACCACATTTTTCACACAGCAAGGTTCCCATACAGCCCTACAAACTGACCGATACCCTTCTTTTAGCAAAAAATTGTTTCCCTCAGATCCAAATAAAATCATCTTTATCCAGAGATGGTATCCAGAGAGGAGTTGAGGGGGCGTGGCCTCCTCAATTTGAATCCAGCAACTCATCCCCATGCTTTCTCAGCATGCAGCAGTTATGTCATGTGACCAGGGAGTCTAAAAGGATCAGAAATTATGTCACCCTGGTCACATGACATGACTGCTGCATGTGGAGAAAGAATTGGGAAGAGTTAAAACCCAATTTTTAGCTAAAAGAATTGTGCCAGTTAGTAAATAGGGCTCTATGGGAACCCGTTACTAGTTTAAAAAAAAATAGAAAATTTTATCTATATCTTATCCTCATCAAAATAACAAATCCAAACTAACAAATACACTGAAAAGTAGTCCAAAGCACCCCAAAATAGTCATACACTGGCCCCACAGAAAATATTAGCTGCCATATGGTAACAATGGTGGAAAGATAAAAATGTTATGGTCCTCTAACAAAATTAAAAAAAAAGTTACTGAAAAAAAGACACCTTACTAAAACAAACAAAAAGTTCAAAAAAAAAAAAGGAAGAGACTAGGAAAGAGGCACATACAGGCCGGTGCTCATCCCCAAAGTGATTCACTAAACACTGCTGGCAAGGTACCAGGTAAAGTAAAAGTTTTATTTCAGAATGCTGATAAAAATGCATTCTTTAAATAAGCATAACATAGGCTATGGGAACCTGTCATCAGCTAAAAATTACCTTCCTGATGACAGGTTCGCTTTAAATGTAATGGGTTTTTAACAGTAAATGGAAAACTGTCAAGTGTTAGGTATATGTCAACTGTGCATTATAGAAACAAATGTTGGTTTACCCACAGGACTGGCCTACGGAACATGGCTAATGTGATGTTTGCTTACAATAACATTGCTGTACTTCCTACATTCAGCAGCTTATTTAAATGTTCATACAAATGACGTTTCCCTTCTTTACATCACTGCGCTTGTAAAACGGTGTCCATACAAAAGAGACCACAACATCTGCCCTCTAAACAAAGGTTAGATTTTCCTTCATTCATCAGATTTGCATTGCTCGATCCTACACTTGCTAGGCTGTATTGATACATATTGGTAATTAAAAAAATGAGCCATTCAGCTGGTGATTAGAGTGGATATTTAAGTTGGCATCCAACAAAAAGCAGCAAAGTTCATTTAAGTACTTTAGTTTAGTTTTTTTTTTTTTTTGCAGTTACAGTATATGTATGGCTTTTCACCCCATGACATTCTGGGTTCTTGGGATGATGTCATATTGGCATGACAGGATAGGGCAATAAACAGAGCAAATGCCAGAACACATAGAAGGATCCGACGAGATCATTCAAACATGTTTAGAGCCTATTTGCATGTCTCAACTCATCTGTGACAGAGCAGATGGATATTGTCCATGTGGTATCTTTTTACACTCATCCATTTATTTCAATGGAACAGTTTGCACGCATAACTCAGCCAAAAGTAGAGCATGCTGGTATTTGATCCACATAAATCAAGGCTTTGTGAAAAAGATTAACATAAGAATATAATGTCAACGAGGGTGATTTATCATACATCAGATGAGGTCCCCACCCTTCTGGCTCCAGAAGTATCTGGTGGCTGCACCGTGCAGAATACAATTCATGGCCTGGCGAGGAATTACGCTGTAACCTGCAAACTTTCAGTCCTGAAACTTCGCAGGCTATAGTGAGTGCACAGGAATGCCACAAAACTGGTCTACAAGTCATGATAAATGTCCCCCAATGTGTCAGTGTTCTTGGCCATTGTAAACTTGGATAGGACTCAGACAAGAATCACTATGTGAAATGGCCCTAATCCTTCATTTCCAACGCTTTAAAATAAAATAGCACCAGAAGAACGTCTAAAAAACTGTCTTAAATGGCAAATTAGATCTAGTAACGATGATTTTATCACAGTAAAGAGACATCAGGCCTCCTGCTAAATCTGCATTATGGCAGGAAACCTTAAAGATATTAATAAGCGAGAAATATACTTTTTTTGTACACATCTCTATGCACTTTAGTTCTCGCATTCTTTTGCATTTGTAGGGAAAGTGGATAAAACTGACTCATATATACATACAGGAGAGACAGAAAAGGTTCCCACACCCAAAGATGTGCATCTCCTCTACAGAAAACTCACCTTTGTGTTTTCCATAAACAGAAACCTTGATGTTATTATGAGATTCAACTAGTCTGTGCAGTTTAACTGATTGCTGTAAATCGGGGGAAGCAGATGTGTGTACAGTGTTAGAACAGCAAAGCAAGGTTGATTATGCATTACATTGTATTGCTAGGGAATGGACAGCTTTAATATATATTGTTACTCTCCCGAGTGTGACATCAGAGAGGTATTCTACATCCTTTACTAATATTAAAGCATACAAATAGTAAGAAATACATATCAAGTGGTTTCTTCTGCACTGTCCTGCTTACATGGAAAACCCAATAATTATCACACATCATCAAAACATGTTTATACTATATGAAGCAAAGCATATTGCTTTACTACAGGAACTACTACTGAATCATAGTGTTACTACCTGAAGATAGGATCAGATGAGATTAGGGTTAGGCTGCACTTTTTGACCTTAATTGCATTGTAATGTGTCTGTCATCAGTGGTGGGGAAATATAGAGTACAGAAACTCAAATCACACCCAAGCCCTGCTCTACCTACTGTATGCAACATGGAAAGACAGTCAGCCTATAAATTATGTGTGATGGGCTGGGTGTCATATTTTACATCCCAGGAGCCTAAGCCCTGCAGGCGATAGAGGATTGGATCCCTCTCACATGAATCAGACTCATATTTATGCAATGTCCTAATGTAAACTTTAAATCCAATTACATTTAAATTACTTGAGGTTAATAAAACAAAAATGTATAGAAAAACAAAAAAAATTGTAGAACTTTAAAGGCCCCCTTTACATTTGTTAATGCCGTCAGACTAGAAAACACACAACTTTACAACCAGTAGTAATATCCTAGCAAATAGAAACTTACTTGTCTTAAAGTATACACAGAAAGGCCAATGCAAATCACAGACATGATAATAATAGCCACAGAATATTCAATGTATTCTTCAGCAAACCACAGGCAAACACTGAACAGCTGGAACACATAGAATGGACTCAGCACCTGAAATAGGAGAATAAATATACAAATAACTTTGGAATTACAAAGAGTTAATTGCTGCATTGCCCAAGACAGAAGGTCTGGCACTACTGTAGCTACTAATCTATAATACAGTACTTCAAAAACACGTAATACTACACAACAAACCAACTTGGCATTCAGAGAACATATAATCCTTTGCAATAGAGAAGGCAAGAATAAATTACTTAAAGGGGTGGCCCATTTCAAGAATAAAGAATACATGACCGCTGGTGAACCAAATCCCAGTAACCCCACTGATCAGCTGACTGTTTGCACTATGGTGCTCAGAGCTTTTACCAGAATTTACTTTAAGAAAAACAGATTGGGCAAAATGTCCTGACAGGTTTCCTGTAGGGAAACTTATTGACAATACTATGGTGTTTGTCTGGTGCAGTGCCTGAATGGACACATTCTATAGATTGTTTGCTTATACAATTTACTGTTACTCGAAGAAAGGGCCCATCGAGTCCTGAAATGTATTATTTGACCTATCACAGTCAAGCATTTTGTAAAGCATCCACTGCGGGTGCTGGCAGGGAGCCAGGTTAAGTTTGATAATGCATATTTCGCTAACAAAGCAAGACCCACAATTGATAAAACCACCATTGCTATCTACTGTATAGGGTCTATATGAACCTGTCACCAGTGACAGGTTCCCTTTAAGTTCTAGGGCACAAAAAACATTAGGCTAAACTGTATTACAGCAAGCTGGCACTGGATCTACCTTAGTAGGTAGATCCGTGATGGTAGATTTCCTTTAAGCCTTCTTGTGCAGAATATTTAAAAACACATATCTGACCTTTTTGCTTTTATCATCGAAACTAAATAACATAAAACCAGTTTTCTCCGGGTCAATAGATATACAGGGATACCAAATTTATAGTTTTGTTTTAAAAGGGACTTCCCGTGGCATAATGAAATACTTTGGGGGTTGGGGTAAGAGTTTGCGCATTGTCGCCTTCTAAGCGCCATAACATCTGAATTTATTTGTCAATGTGATTGTGTGAGGTTGCTATGGGTGTGGAGGTACAAAATGTGTGTGATTTTACTTTTATAATTTTTTAAGGGACAGGAAATTTGTGTGGTTTTTTTTCTAACTTTTTTTTAAGACTATGGTTTTTGTTATTAAAAAAAATGGAAATATATTTTTAATTATGCCATAAAAATAAAGAATAAGTAACCTTAATGACCATCGTGAAGAGCAGATACGGTGGTCATTACGGGGTCAACTTGTTAACCGGACTGGACAATTCAGTCTGTAGTGTTTGGTATGGACAGCCTTTTTGGCGAGTTAATATCCGACTACATTTTTGGTCATGCTTACCAGTGCTGCATCCATTATTTGAAACTTGATTTAATCTAGGCAGAGAGGATGTGCTCTTTTCCTCATGAAAAGCAAAGGTGTAGAAAAGATCTCTGCACTGTCCATTCAAGTATTTGTAATATGATAGCCCTGTGAACATCTGTGTTAGCCGATCCCTGCCTGAACCTATAAGTAACAACCCTTTAACAATGCCTTGAGCATCATGGTTCCTAGCTTCCGTTAAGGCGTTTCTCTGACATTATCCAATTCTCTGAAGTTCTCGATATGTATTCAGAGTATGCATTTCCTTTAATGTACACATTTTTAACATATCTGGTGAATAATTTTAGAAAATAAATATATGCATTTAAATGCCTGTTAATAGGTTGTAGTATTTAAAGGGAACCTGTCACCAGGAGACCCATTTTAGCACTCCCCCAGTCCCCACAGAGCATAGTACATAAACTTCCAAAGTGTTTTTGTATAAAAAAATTGGTTTTACAGAAAAAAAAGATATGTTATATTGTACCTTTCATTAGCATCTGCTGTGTGACTAGGCCCTCGTCCCCTGGGAGTGGCTGGAAAGGAGCAGTTTCCCCCCCACCCTTGGTGAACAACGACTTCATGTGTCCTTTTCAAATATATGAATAACTCCCCATACTCGGGATTGGCCGTAGAGGAGCAGGGGGCGTCACTAAGCCAAGTGATGGGTGTTTTCATGTATTTGAAAAGGAAACATGGAGAAGCTGTTTCCCAAGGGTGGGTGGGAAACTGCTCTGTTCCAGCAACTCCCAGGGGACGAGTGCTTAGTCACACAGCAGATGCTAATGAAAGGTACAATATAACATATCTTTTTTTCTGTAAAACCAATTTTTAATACAAAAACACTTTGTATTATGCATATGTACTATGCTATGCTCTGGGGGGGGGGGGTGTGCTAAAAATGGGTCTCCTGGTGACAGGTTCCCTTTAACATATGTTACATGTTTTGTCAGGTATGGAAATTCTTCTAGTTGGTTTTGATAATATAAAATCTGAAGCTTTACAACCAAACTGTTCATCTCCTGATTAACTAATTTTGCCGATAAAGAGGATCGTATGTCTGCACACCTTGATGGAAAAGCCATCTGGTAAAAAAAAAAAAAAACACACATGCAAATTGACTGGTCCTCTAAGACTCAGTTCATACATGTGATGAGGGTTTCATTTTTAGGAGAGTGTAACGGAAACTAAGAAATTCTATTCATCTTCTATTCCCCAGTGACATCAACGTACAGAAGACGGATTTGCGTTATACTTCTGTTTTAACAACGGGAAAAAAAAAAGAAACTCATTATTTGATAACACAGGGTGAACTGACCCCAACTTCGAATATATTAAAAAAACAGGCATATTTTGGATAGTTAGTCTCTTCAACTGAGGCAATGGCCATTTTCCTAGTATCATGAACAGATACATTTTTATGCATAAATACAATTTTTTTTTATATTTAGGCATAATTCGAGAAATATACTGTGTATGAATAATTCGGGGAATGTTTAGTGATAATTCAGCCTTCTGCAAAACACTGCATAACTGACGTGGGTCTGCTAGGACCCAGTGTTTTTTTTCTAACTTTTTTTTAAGACTATGGTTTTTATTATTAAAAAAAATGGAATATATTTTTATATTATGCCATAAAAATAAAGAATAAGTAACCTTAATGACCATCGTGAAGAGCAGATACGGTGGTCATTACGGGGTCAACTTGTTAACCGGACTGGACAATTCAGTCTGTAGTGTTTGGTATGGACAGCCTTTTTGGCGAGTTAATATCCGACTACATTTTTGGTCATGCTAACCAGTGCTGCATCCATTATTTGAAACTTGATTTAAACTAGGCAGAGAGGATGTGCTCTTTTCCTCATGAAAAGCAAAGGTGTAGCTAAGATCTCTGTACTGTCCATTCAAGTATTTGTAATATGATAGCCCTGTGAACATCTGTGTTAGCCGATCCTTGTCTGAACCTATAAGTAACAACCCTTTAACAATGCCTTGAGCATCATGGTTCCTAGCTTCCGTTAAGGCGTTTCTCTGACATTATCCAATTCTATGAAGTTCTCGATATGTAGTCAGAGTATAATTATTTAGGCATAATTCGGATAATAATAACTGTTTATAGAATAAATTGGGGCAGGTTTAGTGATAATTCAGCCTTCTGCAAAACACTGCATAACTGACGTGGGTCTGCTAGGGCCCAGAAGCATCTGTTGATAGTTTCTTGCTGACTCGGCTGAGGTTTATATTTATTAGGCAGTAAAGAGACAGAGATAAACATCGGGTTCCCTGCCCAGGAAACAACTGCTTTATAATTGCCATATATTTATTCATAACCATGCCCATAATTTCATGTTTGATATTCAGCAACTGTAATAAACTTAAAATATAAGAGAAATGTAGGTCTGGTAACACCTTACCCTAAAAACCTACTGACTGTTGTTAATGTAAATGTTGCTGGGTAATGATTTGAACAACATGCAATTAAGGCTTCCTGTAGTTCTGGGGATATCTGTATTCAGCTTACCTATATATCAACATTTCACCTATTACTGAGAAGTTCTTGTCCTCCAAACAGAGAAAATCGGTACTTATGATTTGACATATCACATAGTCAAACAAGTGGTATTTCATTTTCTGTGACTGCTTATCATAGACATCATAGTCGGGGATAATCATCCCCGACTACTTTTTACAAAAAGCCACCAAAGCAAACATAACCAGCTTCTTACCTTTCTTTTACATGAATTTTCAGATTAAACTCCAAGTTTCTTTATAAGTTTCTCATTATATTTAACTGCCCATTGACCGGCTTGTTTTGGACCTTAATGATCAAACCATTACTGTATTTAAAAGGGGTTGTTCAGAAGGTGAAAAACTGCTGCTTTCCTGACCTTGAATAGTGGTTGGTATTGTAACGAAGCTCCATTTATCTCTATACAGCTGACCTGCACAAACCATGGTCAGACGTGGCACTGTCTTTGGAAGAAAGCAGCCATGTTTTTCAACCTTTGGGCAACCCCTTTAAGTGTTTGCTCACTGCATACCAAGACCTATAACTTTTTTTTATTATTCCTTCAATGTAATGATATGAGGGTTTGTTTTTTTTTTGCAGGTTATGCAGTAGCATTTACTTGCACCACTTTCCTAGACCCCATAACTGATAATGTGTGAGGGCTTTTTATTAATTAATACTTTTTTTTTGTTAGACAACATAATTGCTATTGACTTTGCCATCCAAAAAGGTTAATGCTTTTACAAAACTATTCTCTCCCCACTAGATCTGTATTTGTGGTGGGTAGACACAGGAGCGATTGGAGTAGCCCCCACTACATAATAACAAGAGATATTTGTATTGCCATTCAATTCTAGAAAACAACAAGTGAAAATGCAGTGCAGCGTCAGCAACAGATTATTATACATTATTACTAAGTAGCAACTAGTGTATAAAATTACTGATGATGATGGGAGGTTTTTTAGGCTACAATAGTTAGAGATATTTAACTGTGCAACCGGCTGGGAGGAATATGCAGACTCCCACAATAATTATGGGTTTAAGTTTGAAAAGTGTCTGCGCCTATTAATACTTATTAAATATAATCTTACCTCTTTAAAGAGCAATTTCCATATTGGAACAATTCCAACATCTATTATATTGGGGCCACAGATAAGCCTCCTGTAATTATAGCAAATTTCAGGTTGTGGTTATTGTATCACACTTCTACCTACAGGTATAGGCACATCATTCAAGGAACAGGAAAACAGGAAAAATCTTATTTAAAGTGCACAAGAAAGACAGTTTTTTTGTAATTCAAATCTAAAAAAAGAAGGGTATGTATCGCAGAAATACAAAAATATATTCCCACTCCACCATTGTGAACATTCCTCTTTTACCCCCTTATGAGATACATTCATTTATTGGTTCAAAAATATTAAAAAGTGAAGAAACCTGCAATAGATTTATAGCAGTGAGTCTTCAGTTATTAAACTGGCCTATTTATATTGCAGGGGATGGATTGTGCTATTCTTTATCTCAAAAATAGAGTAATACTTTAAGGAAAACACGAATAAACCCCAACATGTCCCAAGATATTTGCCTAACATTCTTCTCTGCCTTCATAAATCCATGCCCAAAATTGTCATGTACAGCAAAAATTAAGTTATATTTTAAGGAAAACACAATAGAACCCAAAATGGACTTATTTTTCCTAAAATATTTTTACCTGACATCCTGCTCCTCTTTCATAAAGCCAAGCCCAAAATTGTCATGTATTGCTGCACAAGTGTAATCATCTTCCAAGATTCTAGAATAAATGCAAAATAAAGTAAAGATATAAAAGGAAAATGAAAAGTATTATACATTTATGCATAAAACTTTCTCCAAAAACACACCCAGACTTCGTAAATTGATTCCGACAGCCATCCCATATGTAGCGGATTTTCTGCACTTGTATGTATCGGACCTACAAATAAATAGAATATTTGAGAGCATAAGATAAATTGTGTCAATGCATTTGTTGAACAAAGTAACTGTTATGGCCTGGGTCCTATCAGAGTCATCAGATTTAGAGCTGCATTTATACACATTAGGTTAAAAAAAAAAAAAAAAAAAACATTTCTTGGATAAGGCTGACCATTTCATGAATGGATCTGAATGGAAAAAAGTTAGAAGATTTCTGAAGAAAACTGTCATTAGGTTGAATCTGGGTTGCCTGACGGCCCGCATTCCGATTTCTGTTTTTCTCAGAAGTTTTTTCTCAGGAGTTTTTCTCAGAACAAGAGTTTTAGGACCAAATGTCAAACCACTCTGATCCCAGAAGCGCACTTATTAGGATGACGGAGTAACATCAGCTGCAAGTATTATTTACTCCATGTATATTCCATACACATGACATATCTCTGCTTAAACAGGCCTTGTCCTGCAGAATAAACAGGTCTTCTTGAGAAAATCTGTGAGCTAAATGTAGAATTTTTTTTTCCTCTTACACATGCACTGAGCAGTTAGGTGTATCTGTTGGTGCGGCTGTGCAGTGTCCAGTGTACCCCATCTTCCGCAGTATCCAGGTTACAACTAATGACGGTGCCCTGTCCGAAACGCGTTAACTATTTTCTGACATGTGCAGACTATCATGTTTTTTATAATCGATTATGGAATAAAACTCTAATGTTTTTAACTAACTCGCTGCAGAACACCTCTTCCTTTTTCTTGAGTATACTACATGCTGACAAATCAAGACACTAAGAAGGGGAGCAATTGACCTTACATATAAAATTATTATGCTACATGCTACATTTGAGTTCCTTTTGCTCTGTGTTTTTTCTTGTCCCACTACATTAACTGCCTGGTCCACCAGATAATTGTGTGTTAGCACATGATTCTGGCAGGAAGCCGGGTAAATTATGAGTCCCAAGGATGGGCTTTTTTTAGATGCATTTAAAGAGGACCTGTCGCCCAGAAATTGGGAACTAGGAGCTGCTTACTTTAGTAAAACAAATGCAGCAGTGTTACAATCATAGCATTATCGGAAACCTCTGATAACACTATCTAACACTGTTGCGGAGTACAATGGAACCACCGGACCGCTCTCAAAGCGGTCCTGTGTAGTCATGAGGGAGCGGTCGAGGTACTGTCTCTTCTACGGACTGCTCCGCTCGCTCCATAGCAGGGCAGTGATGCGCGGCAGCCACTGCCACTAATCCTGCCCACAATCCGGCCCCCCCCCCCGCGAATACTCTCTCAATACTCTTGTAACACCGCTGCATTTGTTTTAGCACTACTTTTAGCTTACTTCAGTAAGCAGCTCCTAGGGCCCAATTTCTGGGTGACAGGTCCTCTTTAAAAAGAAACACGTGCCTTGTGTGTGCTGCTCACTCCTCAGCTCTCAGCCCCCACCTTTGTGCTACAGTACAGCTCCTCCCTCCTCAACTGATGTCAGATCACCAGGTTGTGAGCTCTGTCCTTGTATGAGTGAAGGAGCAGGAGGGAGGAGTTGTACACAAGTAGAAAGGTGGAGGTGATAGCTGAGCAGTGATTGAGTAGCACACACAAGACCAGGTACGGAAGCCAGGTACGTTAAAACACACAAGTAAATTGTAATGTAAATGCTTAGAGAAGGCAGAAATGCATCTTTGCAATGCAGGTTTAATGGAAATCTGCAACCTTTCCTTAGTGACAGGTTCCCTTTCAATTAAAACACAGACAACACAGCCACATGATAGAATCTGTACCAGATGGGCAAGGACAAGGTATTTTGGTGTCTTAGACAACACCTTGGTCACTTTCGTACACGCACACATGGTATTAATATTTGCTGCATGGCAATGCCATCGCACCCCTTCCCCAGGTTTACTGCATATGTAAAAGGTGCACCCATATGTAAAATATTCAACCAGGAAGAGCATATGCATAGAAGGTACAGCCAATTACCAAGTACTGTACATATACTGATACAAGGCAGAGCTCATATATGGAAGAAAGAAAAAAATACTAAAAACCCCACAATTATGCCACTTTCATTTATATAGTAAGTAAAGAATATATTTCTAAACTATGCTAAAAATAGTTTTTGTGTACTTTGTTTGTTTTGTCCCATATGGAAAATCTTAACCTATTTCCCCCTTTTTTGAACTATCTCTGTACTGGAATACAGGTCTATGATCAATCTCAGCAATAATGAATGGCTCTTGAGCAGACCGTCGCTGCACACATTGAAGAAGACCGTCTCCAGCCATGAGTGGTCACACTGAGGAAAGCCATCTCAGACAGTCAGAGCACGCACTGAGGATGGTCACTACAAATGCGCAGAAATGTCTTTTGCGCAGCCTTCACATTGACAGTAAAATATATACCTAAAAAAAACAGCCAGAACCTATGTAAACCCGAGCAATGCACCCCAATGCCTGGTATTATTATTGTTCATGCCAAATCCCAGTTTGAAAGAAGTAAAATACAAGTGTTTGTACAAGGGATCAATATCAGGGGACCCAACAACCACTTAAAAAGTATATAGATGTATAAGACAAGGCACTCCAATGCATGTTTCACCTAAACACTTCCCTGAGCCTAGGCTTCTGGCAGCAGCACGGGCAGACATCCGTGAACTCTGCCACCTAACACTCTGTGATGTAACGGTGGCACATCATAGAGGATATGGGTCTCTGCTGCGTTGCTCTTTCAATCAATAGTTTTTTTTTTTTATTAAAACTTTTTACTGAACATTTTTAAACATTTTTCTATACATATCCCCCCACCCGCTAGCAGACAGACATCCCCCCACCCAAACAGTCCGGACGAGTTACATATCATGTAATATTACTAAGATACAAGTACAGCTTATACAGATTTTGTCAAAACAGTATGCAGCGGGTTTACATTAGTCCTTGTATATATTAGAGAAATGCTGTAAATGGATTGAGGCGGAGATGAGTTGAAAACATTTCTTGGATAAGGCTGACCATTTCATGAATGGATCTGAATGGAAAACAGTTAGGTTGAATCCGGTTTGCCCGACGGCCCGCATTCCGATTTCTGTTTTTCTCAGGAGTTTTTCTCAGAACAAGAGTTTTAGGATCAAATGTCAAACCACTCTGATCCCAGAAGCGCACTTATTAGGATGACGGAGTAACATCAGCTGCAAGTATTATTTACTCCATGTATATTCCATACACATGACATATCTCTGCTTAAACAGGCCTTGTCTTGCAGAATAAACAGGTCTTCTTGAGAAAATCTGTGAGCTAAATGTAGAATTTTTTTTTCCTCTTACACATGCACTGGGCAGTTACGTGTACCTGTTGGTGTGGCTGTGCAGTGTCCATGCTGACAAATCAAGACACTAAGAAGGGGAGCAATTTACCTTACATCTAAAAATATTATGCTACATTTGAGTTCCTTTTGCTCTGTGTTTTTTCTTGTCCCACTGGGTGGACATTACACAAAGTGTGGCCACTAAGGAAGGGCAGTTTCTAGATCAGTTGCACAATAGAGCGAGTATCAGAAAAGCGCCCCCCCATCCCCCCACACAAATGTTGACAGCATTAATAATTATGCTACATAATTAGGCTACATTCAAATGACATTTCTGCCCTCAATTTTACGGATACACATGAAGAATTCCTGATGTATCCTTGCAGCGGAGGGTAGCAGCACATCCCATTATATGCCTGTACATTGTAATACATCCTCAGGTTCCAGCCAATCCCATGAAAACTGGAAGGAGCATCAAACATTGACAGCAGCCAGTGATTGGTCGCTGTCAATGTTCAGGGTGTTTCTCACAGCGATTTCACTGTCCTTGTATGGACAGTAAGATTACTGGGGTATGCCAATACTAATAGCAATGTAATTAGGGAAATCTCCTCTCCTCAGCTGTTGTATTGTGTTTCAAAACGGCTAGTATGGTATAGTATGGGAGGAGGGGAACACATCAAGCAGGATCTTATCCTTACTAGCGCTGAAAAACATTACATTTAGGAGAAAATTGCTTAATAAAACTATGTAAATGAGGTGCTCTTGTGTATGTCAGTTTGAGATAATACAAATATGCTCTCCATAGTGAGCAGTGCACAACACACTTCTACGGCGGTCATATGCTAGCTGTTGTTTGTACAGCTAGAATACAGATGCCATATACATTCATGTGCACAGCTTGTGAGGTGCTCAACTTGTGGTGCATGCGCTGTGCACGTTTCTCCCTCCGGATACGCATAGGTTCGCAGCGGAGATACTAAACGCACTGCGCATGTCCAGGATTTCGGACAAGATCACAGAGGACGGGAAGGCGCTGAAAGCAGGGCAGGAATTGCCTGAAAAGAGGCTGGATTCACGCTTAACTAGTCGACCCCGAAGCCCACCCCCTGACTAGTAGCTGACTTGGAATATAAGGTGATATCTCAGCATGGGGCCGGGACACCAGTGTTATAAGGACACACCTGGACAACATTTACTTCATCCTATAAGGTATGTTTAGGGGTTTAACAGGCGTCCCGCTGGTGACAGGTTCCCTTTAACATCTTAAAAGTCGGGAGGTATGCGAAATACACACACACACACACACACACACGTATACATCAATTCATACAGACATATATAACTCTAAGCTCAATCCCTGTTCCACCTATGATAGCAGCAGTAAGGGACAGAGCAGACATAACCAGAAGGATTAGTCTATTCCTATTGAGCAGTTGTATCACCTCAGCAGTAATATCAGTGCCGCCATGAGCGATCCTCTTCCTCTTTATTTAGAACCAGTCCGGACCAGCTCCTACCTCTATACACAGGACGGAAGAAGGGGATACTAATGTCAGCATGCCAGTTTTGGTACCCCCTCCCCACCCAGGAACCTGGTACAGAGGGAGTATTAAGTTCTTACTCCTTCTCACCCAGTCCCCACATAGCGCACTGCAGTAACCTGCATGATATACTGTATATAGGGACTAGTACAGACACAAGGAAGGATGCTGCTCCCTGCCAGAGTCCTCACCAATGTCACCACATCTTCCATCAGAAGTGGCTGCGGTAGGGAAGCGGAGAAGTCAATGAGGAAGGCCAATTACCAGTTATCTAGATGAAAATACAGACCATCTACAATAAGAAGTAGAGAAAGCTACCAAAATTACAAAATACTAACTAAATTCTGTCAAATGGCCCAATAATGGAAATGTGGTACTATATCAGAAATGAAAGCAATAAACAAAGTCCTTGCATATGATAAAACCAACTAATTTGATTTTTAGGTCACACTAAGTTTATTTAATAATTCTGTCAAAAGGTGTAAACATTTTTTGTGCAACTTTCTGGCCTTACTTGTGCAAAACATTGTGATGTTTTACTCCACCTCATAAAAACCATGAAACATTAAAAGCCCTGCATAATGTGGTTATATCATTCATGCCTGTACAATACAGTTCCTGGAATGGCAGTAAACATACCTGTAGTTCAGGCTTCATCACTGCCTTATTAATAACTGAATCCACATCATGTGTGGCAGCACTGAAAGACTTGTATTCAGCTTCAGATAGTAGAATTGTCAGTACCTTCTTCCATGTGTGTTCCTTAAAGGCGTCCTACAAGGAATGAATTAGATCAAGGTCACACAAACAAAATAAGTAACACAAAGGGGGTTAACAGTTGTGCCTTTGTGCTATAGGTGTCCAAATTTCATGAGGACTCAATGGGGTTGATACATCAATTAAAAACTGGGGTAACCATGTGCCACATTTATTGACGGTAAAAGGGGACATGGCTGCACCAATAAATAACCGGTGTGCCAGAAAATTCAATATTGTGTTGCAGCAAACTAGAACGACTAACACAACTAACCGGGTGCACAGTACAACTCCCCAGTCTTATACTGCACCAGATCAATCATCCAGAATCAGACACAATGATTAATCTGGTGCAGCAGAGATCTGTCCTGTTCTACCCTGCACTGGTCTAATGACAGACACATTAATACATCTCCTCCAATGGCTGCTCTCATGCAATCACATTGATGTTCTTGAAAATAAAGGTCAACACACCATATTTGCCAAAAGGCATATGAAACCCATTTTTCCAGGTTTAAAAATAACTTTTATTTGTTTAGATTTCAAATGATCCACAAACAGAACAGGACAGGGTGTACACATAAATGTAACTAATAACACAGCGGGAATGGTGGGTTGTTTTTTCAATGTAAAGACTCAAAATATGAACAGATGAGGAAGAAATATGAAAGAACAGGCAGTCCCCTACTCCCCTAGCAGTGTCTGGTGGTGCATATGGGAAAAGATAGTACACGTGTGGCACAGGACCTCCC
Source organism: Engystomops pustulosus (assembly GCA_019512145.1). Lineage (NCBI taxonomy): Eukaryota > Metazoa > Chordata > Amphibia > Anura > Leptodactylidae > Engystomops > Engystomops pustulosus. The sequence continues at coordinate 69,577,433 of CM033643.1, read as the reverse complement.
TGGGTCCCATAGCCTTCTTATTTGATGGGATGTATAAGATTCTGATGTGTGGTCTACATGTGCTCTCACAGGGGTAGCTCCATATACAGGGACACTGTTAGGGTTATACAAGGAGAGGTGCATTGTTCCATACACTCTTGTCTGGGAACTGGGGACACAGAAATGACAGCCCAGCAGAACCTATACAACGCTTGTAACTACATGTGCCCACCTATCACAGGGTGCAGGGACCTACAATGCTTACTAGTGCCCTTCACAGCCCCCCATCACAGCCCCCCATCACACTGCAGACCCCACAGAAGACAGACATCTATTCACCTCAAGGACCTTCAGCCGTGTCATAGTCATGTGACCCCAGTGACATGTGTCTGAGAAGGCAGGAGCAGGAAGAGGAGCCTGTAGTACATTATGTCCTTGTGCAGATCAGCTCCTGCAGTGTATGTTTCAGTCAGATTTAGTTCAGTGTCTCAGTTTTTCACACGCATTTTCAATGCAATTTCAATGCGTTTTTCACGCACAGATAATGCGCGTGAAAAGGACTCAGGACTGAGGTCTATCTTTTCTATGGCAATTGATGCGTGAAAACCGCATTGCACTTGCATTGCACTTGCAAGTGTCTCAGAGTGCAATGCGTTTTTGATGCGTCTCCATAGACTTGTATGGTGCGCTTTTTCACGCACGTGACTTGCAAAAGTAGAGCATGCCGAGATTTAAAAGTGCGTTAAAAAAACACAAGTGTGTGCGTGAAAAAAATGCAAGTCTGAAAAAGCCCATTGATTACAATGGGTCAAAGAGCAATGCAAGTTCTGCGCGTCAAAATCATGCGCAGAAAACGTGCATGAAAAACGCAAGTGTGGAAGGGGCCTTAGGGTTTTAACTCCCAGGATCTGAGCTTTTTTCCCGATCCCACATGTTAGTGATGGGCTGTAATAACACACCTGCAGCACCCAATGTTCTGCATTATTTTTCTGATGCAGCGCTGTGGAAAGTTGTGGCGTCAGAAGTAGCACCCTTAATGATCACTGTATAGAAGACGGTACTGGTCCCAATGTTTCATCATTCATAAATGTTTCAACATCATTACCAACAGTCTCTTGGGAGAAAGGTAGACAGACTAATTAAAATATATTATATGTAGTAGTCTAGTCTAGTCAGAAGATGGTCACAGTTTTTTGAAAGTCATCTATGACAAATAACCAGAATTGCACTCACAGATAATTGTACCAACGAATAACTGCATGAAAGTACACTGCTCCCTTGGGAAAAAAAACTTACTGTGGTTCTGAGTAATACAACATCAGCCTCTTGCAAGGAACACGGGATGCAGTTGGCCCACACATGCCATTCTGGTTTCCAGTAGAAGATAAGTAACAGAAATCCCAGGGAAAATATATATCCACATATGCACAAAGTTTTTCGACAGATGCTTGTCTTGTATCCAAATATATCCTAAAAACAATTGTACACATTTTAATGTTTCTTTAAAACATAAAGTTTTTCCTACTAATTTTATGAGTTTTCTAGTGGAAATAAATATTTGGAAAGGGCTTAGACCTACTGCACCTATACTGACATAGGAAACATTCTTAGCCAATCCCAATACATTTAGGTTGTATAGCATTTATGATCAGGGAACAAGAAACAATTGACTAAATGTCCTTTGTTGGCAAAGGACAAAAGCACAGGTATGAAAATACATCTACAATTTTTAAAATTTGAAGAAGCTTAGCCAAGCTGGTAAAGTAAAAGTTGCTAAATTGTGTGCAAATCTAAAAAAAGGAGGCCAATACCATAAACATCAGGAGAATTTTGAAACTGAACCAGTAGTTTTTCTGTATAGATCATTGTTTAGTGTCTCCATAAGCACGTGTGCCCTCAGATAATTAAAAAAAAGACTGAAAGGGCTGGCCGCTAATTCTACAGGGATAAGTACAATACCCATATAGGCTCGCCAATTTTGTATTTATCCCCGGAAACGTTTTCCTTAGTCCACAGCAGCCTGCTGGCTCCAGCCGCTCATCTATAATTCACACCCCTCTGATCAATATTCACTGCTTGTTCCTCCCCCTAGCACTGCACCTAGCAGTGTCAGCGGCTGTCTGCAGTGTTAGTGGGAGCAACAAGCAGTGAATATTGATCACAGGGGTGTGAATTATAGATGAGCCGCTGGAGCCAGCAGGCGCTCTGGTGACGACGACCGAAGCGCCTCTGGCTAATTTACATATTTTTACAAAGTCCATTTCTCCACAAAAAGAAGCTTGAAACAAATAATAAAAGATGTGCCCACCAAAAAAGAATATTTCTTATGGTTGTGGTCTAATTGAATGGCGCACTCAGATCTGGAAACTTAATTTTTTTTATTGAATACCAGGTCTTAAAGTAAAACTAATGCCAAGGGTCGGACACCTCCTGAGCATTATGTGTCTATGTCCCACCCTCGGCATTAGTATTTTTCACACGTAGTGACTTTGAGATCTGGTATTTAATTTTTAAAAAATGTGTTTCCTCCTCTGAGTGCGCCATTCAATTAGACCACAGCCATACGCAATATCCACATATAACTGTATAGTGTGGCGACGTTACACAGGAGATGCCTATCCTAAACACAACCACATATATTGAGCACAATTTCACCTTCAAGTTTAAATCTATACTCAAAGATGTCACACTATTAGCGCTTCCTCCCTGTCCTCTCTTGCCATAATCTACTACCAAGCCCCCCAAGGTAACAAGCATGCGTGCGTTGAGAGTCTATGTCCATAGCACCGGATATCTTGTCCCCATAATCGGTGCTGCTAATTATAAGTTTATTTTCTAGGTGATCCCGGCGTGTCAAGCTTAGCGAAGGACAGCACCGGGATCAAGATGAAGAGAAGTGTGGGGTGAGTATCCTTAGCTGTTTTTTGATTTTTTAAGTGGTGGACTTCCTTTAAATGCTTTTTTTAAAAATATAGATGTAAAAAATACAAAATAATATGTATAGATAATTATTTAAACAATAATGTCTGGTGACACCTTCCATTTAAATTTAAAAAGGCATTTAATTAGAGAGCAGGTAATCACAGAGCAAGTATTTATGACGGAGGTTTCCAAAGAAGTGATGACTCAATAGATTGTGTTTCTCAAATCAGGCAAATGAACTCAGTTCCCTTTTCTACAAAGCCATAGATATACAGGCGTCCCCTACTTAAGAACACCCGACGACCCCTAGTTATACCAGGTCTTAAAGTAAAACTAATGCCAAGGGTCGGACACCTCCTGAGCATTATGTGTCTATGTCCCACCCTCGGCATTAGTATTTTTCACACGTTGTGACTTTGAGATCTGGTATTTAATTTGAAAAAAATGTGTTTCCTCCTCTGAGTGCGCCATTCAATTAGACCACAACCATACGCAATATCCGCATATAACTGTATAGTGTGGCGACGTTACACAGGAGATGCCTATCCTAAACACAACCACATATATTGAGCACAATTTCACCTTCAAGTTTAAATCTATACTCAAAGATGTCACACTATTAGCGCTTCCTCCCTGTCCTCTCTTGCCACAATCTACTACCAAGCCCCCCAAGGTAACAAGCATGCGTGCGTTGAGAGTCTATGTCCTTAAAGCCTAATGAGAATAGCATGATATAGTTATAAAACCTAAAGCAAATCAACGACTTAAAAAGCTTAAGATACTCACACCCCCTCCTCTTGAAATTGATCCTGGCGCTGTCCTTGACTAAGCTTGACACGTCGGGATCACCTAGAAAAGAAACTTATAATTATGCACGCCACCTCCTTCTTCCATGCTGGGAGGTGCAGGGGCGTGCATAATTAGCAGCCCATAGCACCGGATATCTTGTCCCCATACTCAGTGCTGCTAATTATAAGTTTATTTTCTAGGTGATCCCGGCGTGTCAAGCTTAGCGAAGGACAGCACCGGGATCAACGTGAAGAGAAGTGTGGGGTGAGTATCCTTAGCTGTTTTTTGATTTTTTAAGTGGTGGACTTCCTTTAAATGCTTTTTTTTAAAAATATAGATGTAAAAAATACAAAATAATATGTATAGATAATTATTTAAACAAAAATGTCTGGTGACACCTTCCATTTAAATTTAAAAAGGCATTTAATTAGAGAGCAGGTAATCACAGAGCAAGTATTTATGACGGAGGTTTCCAAAGAAGTGATGACTCAATAGATTGTGTTTCTCACTTCAGGCAAATGAACTCAGTTCCCTTTTCTACAAAGCCATAGCAGGTCATCTATATAAGTGCATCGAATCTTTGATATACAGGCGTCCCCTACTTAAGAACACCCGACGACCCCTAGTTAAAGACAAACCTCTCTACCCAATGTGATCTCTGGTGAAGCTCTCTGGATGAATTACTTTAGACCCAGACTTCAATGATCAGCTGTAAAGTTTCTGTAATGAAGCTTTATTGATAATCCTTGGTCCCATTACAGCAACATTTCTTAAACTCCAATTGTCAATGGGATAAAAATAAAATTTGGTCTGGATCTACACTTATAAAATATACAGTTTCGACTTACATACAAATTCAACTTCAGAATAAACCTATCTTGTATGTAACGCGGGGACTGCCTGTATTTTAAAGATAACCTGTCAGGCAAATTATCCCCCCAAAACAAATATATTTTCATAATTTCATAGTTTATACGGTTGAAAAAAGACACTTGTCCATCAAGTTCAACCAAGGAAGGGTAGGGATTGGATGAGGAAGGGATTTAGGGGAAACAATTCTATATAACATAACAATCAATGTTATTTAGGTGTAAAAAGGCATCTAGACCCTTTTTGAAGCTCTCCGCTGTCCCTGCTGTGACCAGCGCCTGAGGCAGGCTATTCCACAGATTGACAGTTCTCATAGTAAAAAAGCCCTGTCGCCTCCGGTGATTAAACCTTGTTTTCTCCAGACGGAGACAGTGCCCTCTCGTCTTTTGATTTGATTTAATCTGAAACAACTTACCACCATATTTTTTGTATGGACCATTCATATATTTATATAAATTAATCATGTCCCCTAGTAGTCGTCTCTTTTCCAGACTAAATAAATCTAGTTGTTTTAATCTTTCCTCATAACTAAGACCCTCCATACCCCTTATCATTTTTGTGGCTCTACGTTGAACCCTCTCCAGCTCCAGGGCATCCTTTTTATGGACCGGTGCCCAGAACTGGACAGCATATTCCAGGTGTGGCCGAACCAGTGCCTTGTATAGTGGTAATATTACATCCCTATCACGAGAGTCCATACCACTTTTGATACATGACAAGATCCTACTAGCTTTAGAGGCAGCTGATTGACATTGCATGCTGTTATTCAATTTATGATCTACTAGTACCCCCAGGTCCTTCTCAACAAGGGACTCTCCCAGATTTACTCCCCCAAGGACATATTTTGCCTTTGGATTATTGGCCCCCAGGTGCATAAAAGCAAAACGGCGAGAGATGCCATTTTCTCGAGCGGGCGAAGTATTTGTCCGAGCAACGAGCAGTTTCGAGTACGCTAATGCTCGAACGAGCATCAAGCTCGGGCGAGTATGTTCGCTCATCTCTAATCAAGAGATATAAAATGTAGGTTACTTACAGTTCTGTGTACTTCTCTTTTTCTAACTCTGCTTTTTTCAACTCCACTTAAGTTCACTAGCCACTTGAAATCACAAGCCAAAACTGAGCGAAAACAGTGCCCCTATCCCTTCATTGTCCCTCTACATGCCTGTAAACTTAAACAATCAGGTTCTAAAGCTGTATGCACGTCAATGTAGTTGTATTCACCATTCACACTGCTGGGTAGCTCCCAAATGGGTGAATAAAGACATATGTTTGTCAGACTCCAGTACTTTAAAAAAAACATGTCATTTTTATTTGTAAATGAAGAACACATGTTTTCGGGGCATTACGAGAAACCTTTGTGCTCTGGCTTCTACACTTGTAATCCCACTTGATGCACTTGTAATCTCACTTCTCTAGCTACTGTCCACAGGGATTGTGGAGGGGTCACAAGGTTAGGCCTCATGCACATGACATGCACAAACAGCGGATAACTCACGGACCCATAGCCTTCTATTGGTTATGTTTACGGTCTCACCACACAATAAATGTGCCGAATGCCCACACCACAAATGATAGAGCAGGTCCTGCCCGTATCGCAAAGGGCAGTGTTTTACTTTTTGTATTGGTGGTTTGTGAGGCCACACACAGACACGGCTTGCTGCCCCTCCCCGTCCTTCAGTAGAAGGGAACATAGCAGTAAAGAGTGGCCTACAGTAGACAGTAGAATTAATCAGTAATGCTATCTCTCCCCTGCAGCCATTTATGAACTGACCAAAAGCCACCTCCTGCATAATGGAAGGATGACTGACAGCAAGGAAGGGCCCCTCCAGCTCTCTGGGTCTGGAGCCACCAACCCTTCCTAGCTACGCCTCTGGCAACTACAAATTCTTTAAGGAATTTAGGATCATCGTTAAGCAGATACATGGCCTACTGCAACTGTGAGTCATGTACTATCGGCATAATTATATGGTAGCTTTTGTCTAGATTTAAACTCAGTGGAAACTGGAAAAAACTAGATGTGCCACTCATCGCTATTGAAAATAGTTAAAATAATCCCCAAATGATTATCCTAATTTCCCCTCCTACTTCAAACAGTATTGGTGTCCTCAGGTCGCCACTACTGTTGAAAACAGTGACAGAGAACAGAGCAATAAGCACTGACACTGTGGGATGAATAAGTGGGTTTGAGTTGCAGTCTGGGCACTTGATCTCTAAGGGTAACTGCACACATTGTGGAATACCTGCGGACTTGTAGTGTAGGAGTTTCTGCGCAGGAAATCTGTAGTGAGGTACACTAGCATTGTAGTGTATGGGATTGATGGCAATCTCTTACACACACTGCATAAAGAAATCATTTTCCATCCCGGCCGGCCCGTGCCAGAATCATGACTATAGTCACATCAGAAGCAAGCAGTTTGTGGAATGCGGGATTATGACTGGGATAAATCCCCCACCATTCAGCAAATTATGCGCATACAACAAAAGGTTTTTCAGCAATGCTATGGGGGGACAGTTTTAATTTGTACTTGGTTTTCCTATGAATGCAGTAGTTACTATAGAAAACAAATTGCAAGATTCAATTTTTAGATGCTTCGGGTCCTAATCTATTCAGTCCAAATTGATGTTAGTCCAATTGTACTGGAGATTGGTATATAACCTCCTCTGGTTGTCTAAAATATAGGCCTTTCATATTTTACTTCTATTTTGTTTTGGTAATTTCTTTCTAAAATCTTTCTAATGAATAACAGAAGTTGCTAGTCGCTACTTTAGAACATTCGTCCAAAGCAAATCAGAGAAGATTTAGGTTTAATTTGGTGCCTGAAAAATACAAGATTTTCATATTTATAAATACGTTTTAAAACATAATTCTGTTGCAATTTGCAAAAAAACTGTCTACATCAAATTTATGAAAAGCTTTAGACACTTTTACGACAAGTACATCAAGGTGGCTTGGCCTCCAATAAAGGTAAAATAATTCCAACTAATAGGTGGCGGGTATAGACTTAATCTTATAAAGATTTATGATCCATCATCAACCACGCTGATGAATCTGATTATACATCCCATAGACAGCAATGGCTGGACCCCGGGCTGTGTTACACATGGACATGTGTGGCACCGATCCGTCGCATACCCACACAATAGATAGGCTATGCTCCTATCTTTTTGAAGTCTGGGGCTTTGCGCCGCTGTTTCTATGGAGGAGGAGGAGGTACCTCCTCCTCCTCTCCAACAACGGCGTTTATGCCTGCACGGCAGGCATACTGTGTGTGAAGTGTAACCCTAAGTTTGAATGCCCAGCGTAGGGCTTTTTTAGAAGCTTTGAAAAGAACACGTGCCTTGTATGTGCTGACTCACTCATCACTATCTAGCCCCCAATCTCCCCCTCAACTGATGTCCACTCACCAGGCGCTGAGCTCTGTCCTTGTATGATGAAGGAGCAGAGGAGGGAGGAGTTGTACACAAGTAGAAAGGTGGGGGTGATAGCTGAGCAGTGATTGAGCACACACACAAGACCCTTTTTTTAAATGCATCCAAACCAAAGCAAACCCTGAACTCACACAGGATTTTGTCAGGAAGCCGGTACGTTAAAACTTTAAATTGAATGCAATGCATAAGAGAAGGCAGAAATGCATCTTTGCAATGCAGGTTTAATGGGAAATCTGCAACCTATCCTTAATGAGGTACCTGGTGACAGGTTCCCTTTCAATTAAAACACAGAAAACACAGCCACATGATAGAATCTGTACCAAAAGGGCGAGGACAGGTATTTGGTGTCTTAGACAACCTTGGTCACTTTCGTACACGCACAATGGATTAAACTTGCTGCATGGCAATGCCATCGCCACCCCTTCCCCAGGTTTACATGTCATATGTAAAGGTGCACCCATATGTAAATATTCAACCGGAAGAGCAGATGCCATAGAAAGGTACAGCCAATTACAGTACTGTACATATACTGATACAAGGCAGAGCTCATATATGGGAAGAAAGAAAAAAATACTACAAAACCCACAATTATGCCACTTTCATTTATATAGAAGTAAAGAATATATTTCTAAACTATGCTAAAAATAGTTTTGTGTACTTTGGTTTTGTCCCATATGGAAAATCTTAACCTATTTCCCCCCTTTTTTGAAACAATCTCTGTATGGAATACAGGTCTATGATCAATCTCAGCAATAATGATGGCTCTGAGCAGACCGTCGCTGCACACATTGAAGAAGACCGTCTCCAGCCAGAGTGAGTCACACTGAGGAAGCCATCCGCACGTCAGAGCACGCACTGGATGATGGTCACTACAATGCGCAGAAATTCTTTTGCGCAGCCTTCACATTGACAGAGTAAAAATACTACCTAAAAAAACAGCCAGAACCTATGTAAACCCGAGCAATGCACCCAATGCCTGGTTTATTATTGTTCATGCAAATCCCAGTTTGGGAAAGAAAAAGAAGTAAAAACAAGTGTTTGTACAGGGATCAATATCAGGGGACCCAACAACCCTTAAAAAGTATATAGATGTATAAGACAAAGCACTCCAATGAGTTTCCCCTAAACACTTCCCGAGCCCTAGGCTTCTGGCAGCAGCAACGGGCAGACATCCGTGAACTCTGCCACCTAACACTCTGTGATGTAACGGTGGCAGACATCATGAGGATACGGGCTCTGCTGCTGCGTTGCTCTTTCAATCAATGTTTTTTTTTTTTTTATAAAACTTTTTACTGACATTTTAAACATTTTTCTAACATATCCCCCCACCGCAGCAGACAGACAATCCCCCACCCAACAGTCCGGACGAGTTACTATCATGTAATATTACTAAGATACAAGTACCGCTTATACGATTTTCAAACAGTATGCAGCGGTTTACATTGTCCTTGTATATATTAGAGAAATGCTGTAAATGGATTGAGGCGGAGATGAGTTGATGTCAAGCCAGAAGTATCCATCCAGGGACCCCATACATGTTCAAACTTTGTATTTGCTTTCCGTTTACAGTAAGCACCTTTTTCCAGTCTAATTACATTATTCATTTTTTTAATAGGCCTCTATATCTGGAGTGTCAGGACGCAGCCAATACATGGCTATAAATTTCCAGGCTTGCTATAACATTCTGGTTACCCCTAACAGTGTGCCATCTGATGTGTTATCGCTGTCTATGTTACCCATAACACAGACAATAGGGGAGACGGCAGAACCATTCCAAACACTCGCGAAATGAGGTTCAAAACATCTTTCCAGAATTGCCCTAGTCTCCGACACTCCCACATCATGTGCATTAGGTGTGCACCATCTCTTCCACACCTAGGGCAGCTATCATCCCCACGGAGGCCCAACCTGAACAACCATTGCTGTGTTCGATACATTCTGTGTAGCAAATAAATTTGTGACAGTCGATGGGCTTCACATAATGGGGAGCGAGGGAACCATTGCCTGACCACTGTTGTTCGCAGATTGGCCTTATGTCCTCATTCCAATTTTGAATAGAAAGGGAGTTCTATTTGTGGTACTCTTCTAGCAGTATGGTATAAATTCTAGAGATGTACCTTTAGTGCCGTCTGCTGTGGTTAAATCATCCAGGATCTCGTGATTGTTAATATGTGCTACCTGAGCTGTAAGTACTGATAGCAAAAGTCATGTGTAAGGTTGAACTCTTCAGGAGTTGTTCAAATGTTTTTACCTCCCCTACCTACCCTGCCCCTGGCTCTTTCTCATTTGGGAATGCCTTTTCTAAGGCCGGATCTAATTCTTCCAGAATAAGCGGGGCATCCAAGGCCCCCCTTTGCTCCTCCATTAATACCGGTAAGTCACCCGTCCAGAAATGCCTCTACCCTTGGGTGTCATCTGTAAACTAGAGGTAAATAGGTCCTCATAGAAGTTCCTAAGTGTTTCCATCAGTATGAACCGCTATCCCTTGTTGTGTTTGTTATAGTTTAAATGTGAGAGGAGTCCCTTTTCTTTCAATCTCAATTGTATGTATGTCTCAAAGTTGCATACAATTAAGCATCGTTCCTGCCCATGGACCCCCAGTTGCGGGTCTCCCCACCACGTGCATTAGTTATGCTCCTGATGATCATCCTGCAAAGATTACGCGCTATATATACAAACAAAAGAAAATAATTATGAATCTGCACAAGATGAGTAATGACTGCAGGATTTTGTCATGGCAGGAGGGAGGAGAGGGGGACATAATGTAAAGTGAGGGGGGGGACGGGGGCATATATGTAAAGTAGGAGGAGGAGAGGGGGCATAATGTAAAGTAAGGAGGAGGGGAGGGGAGGGGGCATAATGTAAGTAAGGAGGAGGGGGGGGGGCATAATGTAAAGTAAGGAGGAGGGGAGGGGGCATAATGTAAAGTGAGAGAGGAGGAGAGGGGGCATAATTTAAAGTGAAGAGGAGGAGGATTCATAAGGTTCTATAAAGTGAGGAGGAGAAGAGGGGGCATAATGTAAAGTGAGGAGGAGAAGAGGGGGCATATTGTAAAGTGAAAGAGGAGAGGGGGCATAATGTAAAGTGAGGAGGAGAAGAGGGGGCATAACTGTAAAGTAAGGAGGAGGGGGCATAATGTAAAGTGAGGAGGAGGGGAGCGGGCATAATGTAAGAATGAGAGGAGAGGGAGCGGGGGCCATAATGCAAAAGAGTGAGGAGGGGAGGGGGCATAATGTAAAGTGAGGAGGGGGGGAGCGGGCATAATGTAAAGTAAAGAGGAGGGGAGGGGGCACTATGTGAAAGTGGGTTAAATGGCAGGCAAAGACAGAGTTTTTGGGCAAAAAATTATGCGTGCTGCAACACCCTTTTTACCACTCTTTCCCTATCCCAAAGTTGCAAGGTATAATACTCAGGGTTTTCTCTATCCCTGGCAGAAAGTTTTCTAAGCTGACAATCTCTATAAAACACCTCAGGTTGTTGTGGCTGATGTTTATGGGGCCATGTTACTTGCATTCATGTAAGGACCTGGTGGACCTAGGGATGAGTATGATGGAGGAATATCCCCGCTAGTGTATGGGGCGATTATATCATTGCTGACTCTCTGGTGTCAATTTCCTCCTCCAGGTCTGGAAACCTTTACTATAAAATTCATAAAGTGTTTAATGTTTTGTTCTAAATTTATAACCCGCCGTCAATTCAAATCCAGTGAAGACAAAATAAACTTGATGATATGAGCTAGACCTTATTCCCCCTATATTGAAGTGTGTGTTTCAGTAGCTGCCTCTGTGAATCCATCTTAATTGTATGAGGAAGCGAACACACTTTTTATTTCTTGTTGGACATAAATGGATGAAGCAAATCTTAAATGCGCTTGGTTACTTGGAGAAACGTGTATGTAATACAGCACATTTAGTAAATTGTCTTAATGAAAATCTGGTCTGTTTTCCATAGAAACCAATCACAGCACGACTGTCATTCACTGTAGCAGCAAATAAAATGAGCTTACTTGGTAATTTACTATGTGCAACAGAAGGAATTTAACACAAGTATCTGAGACATAACAGCTGCCCACAGCAACCCAACCAAAGCTCAGCTTTCATTTTGTAACACCCGCTCAGGAAAATGAAAGCTGAGCTCTGGTTGGTTGCCATGGGCAACTAGAACAGTTTCTGCTCTCAGACACTTCTGATAAATCTCCCTTTTACACAGTTTTAATAAAAGAGGCCTCTGTATACATCACATCACATATATCCAGTATCTGCCCCAGCAGAACAAAAGCACAGCCATACAGTGCAATGTACAGGGTACAGAAAGAAAAAAAAAAATTAATGTACAGTTTCAATAAATAAGTCCTTTCCATATCTGCTTATGTAATTATCGGTTTTCTCAGGTGAAGTGTCAAATATAAATCCAAACAACATTGGATACATATGATAATATAAAATATAACATGACATTAAAGGAGTGTGATTTCCCAGTAAGACTTGCTGCTGTGTCAGTTACTGTGGCAGGTGCCACACTCAGCAGCCAATAGGATTGCAGGACATCACTTCAATGCAGGGAAAAAACGTGCGGTTGGTGCCAGTCAGGTGAAAGCTCTCAGAGTGATAAGACAGGCTCCCGTTACTGCACCCAGACCGCTTGGAATTGCTTTATTTTAGCCAAAACCCGGATTTACGCAGAAGAACTACCGCCCACGTTGAGTAAAGACATGAAGACAAAAGAGACGGGAGACTTCACCAGCAGATTCCCTGGAGGCTGCCCCCAAGAGGAGGAAGATAACCTGGCACAGCAGGACGAAAAGATGGCGGCCACATCGAATGAAGACAGAAGAAAAGACCTGAAAGAGGAAGAGGCAGGAGACTTCACCACCAGAACACCAGGAACCGCCCCCAACAGAGGAAGATAGACCTGGCACAGCAGCAGGAGAGAGATGGCAGCCTTCCTCAGCCTCTAGGAGGATGAATACATCACAGTCCTTTCCAGTGACAGCGCAGGACCTCTTCAGACAAGTACCACCTAGCCATGCCTGCGAGTATTTCAGAAGAGCAAGACTTTCCCACTATGCACTACAGGAACTACTTCTTCCCAGCACTCTACCTGGCCAGTCAGTTTGAAGAGCAAGACTCAGACATCCGCACAGAGATCCTCTTCTGGGCCCTTGGAAGGATTCTGGTTTCTGGAGATTGAACATTTTTTCATTTACCGCAACCTGCTGCTCAAGAAAATTGGCTTCAAAGCTTGGGTGAGACCTGGACACCTGTCACCAGATATGGCCGAGGACCCCACACATTGGGCATGGAGAAGAGAAAGACCAACATGAACCAAACCTACTGCGCCCAGCTGTTCCAGCACCCAGGGAAGATTACAGAGTCTACCAGCTATGGCTTCCCCTGTGTCATCATCCAACTTCAGCTATGCAAGCAGGAGGTCTGCAAGGAAGCCTGAATCATCATCTATACCTACCTCTGCCAGGATGTGAGATGACAGCTGCGAGACCATCATGGAGAAGGAGACCAGAAAAGCAACATGGATGAAGCCATCTGTCCATTGGTAAGGCCCAGAAACCACCTCACAGCACATAACATTCAGCACATCACTGTAGGTAGCCACATGCAGTCACTGTAGGTAGGTCCATACAGAAATGTTATAGCGTTACCTCCCTTAGTATGCCCAGAGGAAGGGCAGTACAGCGGCCATGGTTTCCCTGCAGGTTTCCTCCACAGGGGGTTTTTCCTGTCTGAGCGCCGCTGTACCACTCTCCCTCTCTGTGAGTGACGGGAGGTAACAACCAATTACATTAAAAAAATTTTTTATAATAAATGTCACATTATTTAACTTTCTATTCTGTGTCGTGTCTTTTATTTCTAACAATGGATGTAAGATGTAATAATTATTCTGTAGATAATTTATACTATTGCTATACAGTCTTGTATTTATTATCTGTCCAGCTCCACCATTCAGCCTCTGGCTATGTTCTCAGCGGCTCTGAAGTCTGCAGACATGACATGAGGAGATCACTGTGTCTGCCGGCTTCTGAGCCCTTGTGAAGGGAGCAGAGGTGCTTGAAAAGGTCATTATTATTAGAGGTTACATAGTGTGGCAGCGCACTAGGGGAAGGGGTGGACTGTGTGTGAGTACACAATGGTTTGGTATAAGGGTAGATATAAGGGGAATGATTTGGTAAATGAACATTTTCAGCGGCATGTTCCATATCCTATGTTGCTCTTTCATATTTCCTAAAGTTAGGAATTATGGGAGGACATTACACAAAGTGTGGCCACTAAGGAAGGGCAGTTTCTAGGTTAGTTTCAGAATAGGGTGAGTATCAGAAAAGCGCCTCTCTCCCCTTCTCCGCACAAGTGTTTACAGTCTTAATAATTATGCTACATTCAAATGGGATTTCTGCCCTCAATTTTACAGATAGACAGGAAGAATTCCTGACATAACCTCACAGCAGAGGGTAGCTGCACATCCCATCATATGCCTATACATTGTAATACATCCTCAGGATCCACCCAATCCTCTGAAAACTGGAAGGAGCAGCAAACATTGACAGCAGCGATGTTTGACAGCAGTGATTGGTCGCTGTCCATGTTCAGGGTGTTTCTCACAGCGATTTCACTGTCCTTGTATGGACAGTAAGATTACTGGGGTACACTCAGCAGATGCCAGGGATGAAGGCCATACAGTTCCAGCCCCCTGCGCCTATAATGGCGTATGTTGCAGGATGGAAAAATACAGCTTGCCGTGTTTCTCCATCCAGTGTTTTCTGCTGCATGCATTGTACTGTGCAGATGGAGGCAGAAAGGAGCCGCCACGTGCCAGTATACAGCATGTCCATGAGTATGCTCAGCATATATACCTGCAGCTTTCCTGACAAATATGCAGCATGCAGCCAAAAAACGAGATGTGAATTTAGATACAGCTGCGACTCTGCTTGTATCGCTTTATTTCAGCGTATCTAATAGACCGGCGCGTCGGCCAATTGCTGGCCTCATTGTTTTGGAAAGAAAATAAAGCGATGCAAGCGGGACCCTATATATTATATTATTGCACACCATTTAGGTTGTGTCCACATGTGTGGTTTACATTGCGTTTGAAAGTACAATAACAGCTGACGAGAGGAAATTTGGCTTATTACATTGGGTTTACAAAATGCAACAGGTAATGCAATGTTAAAATTATGTTAACGTTAATGTGTTAACCCATGTGTTAATGTAGCGTTTTATAAATGCCAATACTAATAGCAATGTAATTAGGGAAATCTCCTCTCCTCAGCCGTTGTATTGTGTTTCAAAACACGCTGCGAGTATGCGGAGGGAGAAACGCGCATAGCTAGATAATAGCGACGACGAGGTGCGCAGCCTGCAGCACATGCGCTGTGTGCGTTTCTCCCCCTGGATACATGCAGGGCTGTAGAGGAGATCCTAAACACACTACGCATGTCCAAGATTTCGGACAAGATCACAGAGGACGGGGAGGCAATGGAGGCAGGGCAGGAATTGTCTGAAAAGAGAAATGTAGGCGGTGTTCTGATGACGAATCTGGTCGGAGGCTGGGTTCACGCTTGACTAGTCGACCCCCAAGCCCACCCCCCTGACTAGTAGCTGCCTTGGAATATAAGGTGATATCTCAGCAGGCAGCCGGCACACTTCAGCAGTAATATCAGTACAGCCATCAGTGATCCTCTACATCTTTACTTAGAACCAGTCTGGACCAGCTCCCACCTCTATACACAGGACGGAAGAAGGTTTACATTCACTATAGCTTACTAATATAGCAGACAGCAGTGGTTAACCAATGGGGGTGTTCATTCGTTACATGCCGAAAATGTATAAACATGTCTTTAAAATGAACCCGTCACCAGGATTGTAATTTTTAGCTGTTGACAGGTTCCAAAAGCCTATGCTATGCTGATTTTAAAAAGGCCAGCATTCTGAATAATTTCATTACTTTAGATAACCTTAATTCACATGACCTGGCTCTGTATACTAGCCGTATAAAAATATAGAGCATGTCCTATTTTATCCCTTATTTCGGTTCCGAATGCCCTTAGAAGTCTATGGGGACGTATAAATATGGGTTAAAAACGAGCTGCATATTAAGGAAAAACATCACATATATACGGTCCCATACAGCACGGAAATGCAGGACTGGAGAAATCACAAGTTCATGTGAATGCAGCCTTTTTAAACTTATCTAAAATACTGAAATGATTCAGAAAGCTGACAAAGGTATTTTTAAAATCACCATAGCACATAGCACCATAGCTAAAAATTACATTCCTGGGGACAGGTTCGTCTTAACTAGGCCTCACATTAACTATTCTCTCATCATATACCTGAATCTACAGTCACACACCAGCTCTTTACACACAAGAGCATAAAACTGCAGCAATGGAGAGTATAGAGTGTACACCGTTGCAGAACCCTCCATACCAAATCTGCTGCAAAAATCCAGTAGAAAATCTATAGTGAAAATTGTATAATTACTGAAGAATCCCCACATTGTATCACCAAATTCATATTATAAAATCTGCACCATGTACATGAAATCTCTCTGAATAATTGGGAACGGTAATACTGAAAATACAGACCATCTACAATAAGAAGTAGAGAAAGTTACCAAAATTACAAAATAGTATTACATATGATAAAACCAACAAAGTACGGCTTCTGAGCCCTTGTGAAGGAAGCAGAGGTGGTGGGGCAAACTAGAAAAGGTCATTATACATATTGGGGTATATTTATCATGCTGTCTGAAAGTCAGAATATTTCTAGTCGCCCATGGCAACCAATCACAGCTCCCCTTTAAAATATTCATGAGCACTGGTAAAATAAAAGCTGAGCTGTGATTGGTTGCCATGGGCAACTAGAAATATTCTGACTTTCAGAAACTTGATAAATCTGCCCCAGTGTGTCAGGAAATGGTGTAAGGAAAGGGGTAAGGGGGAATGATGTGGGGCATGTAAATTTTCAGTGGCATGTTCGCCCCTTCATTTTCCCTAAAGATGGGAATTATGGGCGGACATAGGAGCCACTAAAGGGTCAAAGCACACAGCTTAGTATATGGTTATTTTCTGCAAGTCACTGCATGCATCGCAGGGTTTGTCCATCTTTATATCATCTACTGTTCCCTATCAGCCCCACCATCCCAGCCTGTGTTACTACAGAACTTTCTCTGTCTGTCTCTGCACCTCATGCTGCAGCCCTTCCCCCACCTTGTCGATGACACTTTGTGCACTGTGCAGATAAGCTATTAACCTTTAGTGCTCATACAGCACAGGCTATATACTGCATGTAACTGGTTTATTTATGCCATTTATTTCTACCACTTATTACATGTTCCCTGCTCCTCCATGTGATGGAAGCTGCCAGGCTGTCTCCATATACATTCTGTATGTACTGTACATGTTCCCTGCTCCTCCATGTGATGGAAGCTGCCAGGCTGTCTCCATATACATTCTGTATGTACTGTACATGTTCCCTGCTCCTGCATGTGATGGAAGCTGCCAGGCTGTCTCCATATACATCCTGTATGTACTGTACATGTTCCTGCTCCTCCATGTGATGGAAGCTGCCAGGCTGTCACCATATACATCCTGTATGTCATGTTCCCGGCTCCTGCATGTGATGGAAGCTGCCATGCTGTCACCATATACATCGTACTGTACATGTTCCCTGCTCCTGCATGTGATGGAAGCTGCCAGGCTGTCACCATATACATCCTGTATGTACTGTACATGTTCCCTGCTCCTGCATGTGATGGAAGCTGCCAGGCTGTCACCATATACATCCTGTATGTACTGTACATGTTCCCTGCTCCTGCATGTGATAGAAGCTGCCAGGCTGTCACCATATACATCCTGTATGTACTGTACATGTTCCCTGCTACTGCATGTGATAGTAGCTGCCAGGCTGTCACCACATACATCCTGTATGTACTGTACATGTTCCCTGCTCCTGCATGTGATGGAAGC
>CM033643.1:69241167-69559304 GCA_019512145.1 Engystomops pustulosus | reverse complement strand
GCTGTCACCATATACATCCTGTATGTACTGTACATGTCCCCTGCTCCTCCATGTGATAGAAGCTGCCAGGCTGTCACCATATACATCCTGTATGTACTGTACATGTTCCCTGCTCCTCCATGTGATGGAAGCTGCCGGGCTGTCGCCATATACGTCCTGTATGTAATGTACATGTCCCCTGCTCCTCCATGTGATGGGAGCTGTCACCATATACATCCTGTATGTACTGTACATGTCTTCTGCTCCTCCATGTGATGGAAGCTGCCAGGCTGTCACCATATACATCCTGTATGTACTGTACATGTTCCCTGCTCCTCCATGTGATAGAAGCTGCCAGGCTGTCACCATATACATCCTGTATGTACTGTACATGTTCCCTGCTCCGTCATGTGATGGAAGCTGCCGGGCTGTCACCATATACATCGTGTATGTATTGTACATGTCTCCTGCTCCTCCATGTGATGGAAGCTGCCTAGCTGTCACCATATACATCCTGTATGTACTGTACATGTCTCCTGCTCCTCCATGTGATGGAAGCTGTCACCATATACATCCTGTATGTACTGTACATGTCCCCTGCTCCTCCATGTGATGGAAGCTGTCACCATATACATCCTGTATGTACTGTACATGTCTCCTGCTCCTCTATGTGATGGAAGCTGCCGGGCTGTCTCCATATACATCCTGTTTGTACAGTACATGTCTCCTGCTCCTCCATGTGATGGAAGCTGCCAGGCTGTCACCATATACCTCCTGTATGTACTGTACATGTCTCCTGTTCCTCCATGTGATGGAAGCTGTCACCATATACATCCTGTATGTACTGTACATGTCTCCTGCTCCTCCATGTGATGGGAGCTGTCACCATATACATCCTATATGTACTGTACATGTCTCCTGCTCCTCCATGTGATGGAAGCTGCCAGGCTGTCACCATATACATCGGATATGTACTGTACATGTCTCCTGCTCCTCCATGTGATGGGAGCTGTCAACATATACATCCTGTATGTACTGTATATGTCTCCTGCTCCTCCATGTGATGGAAGCTGTCACCATATACCTCCTGTATGTACTGTACATGTCCCCTGCTCCTCCATGTGATGGAAGCTGCCGGGCTGTCACCATATACATCCTGTATGTACTGTACATGTCCCCTGCTCCTCCATGTGATGGAATCTGCCAGGCTGTCACCATATACATCCTGTATGTACTGTACGCATGTTCCCGCTCCTGCATGTGATGGAAGCTGCATGCTGTCACCATATACATCCTGTATGTACTGTGTACATGTCCCTGCTCCTGCATGGATGGAAGCTGCCAGGCTGTCACCATATATCATCGTATTACTGTACATGTTCCCTGCTCCTGCTGTGATGGAAGCTGCCAGTGTCACCAATACATCCTGTATGTACTGTACATGTTCCCTGCCTCCCTGCATGTGATGGAAGCTGCCAGGCTGTCACCATATACATCCTGTATTGTACTGTACATGTCCCTGCTCCTGCATGTGATGGAAGCTGCCAGGCTAGTCACCATATACATCCTGAATGTGCACTGTTTCATGTTCAGTGGATTACTTGTTGGAAGCTAAATGTATTAATGCTCAAATCTAGAACACAGGTACATGGATTGTTGGCAAGCTAGCTGCCTCAGTCGGATGGCATAGACTAGACACGATATTAGTCTTCCGTCCCACTTCTCCTCTAGAGAGAAAGATTTTTGCCAAACACTTTCAGAACAGGAATGCCAGAACTTGGAAAGAAAAGGACGAGCAGCACAAAGTAGGCATCGTTCTGCTGGTTTTCAAGGGAATCACTATGGTAAAATCATTACACTTTACATTTGCTTTAACTGTTTAGATCCCACTCCCAATGACATCACCAGAGCGGCGATCCACAGGAAAATGCGGTCAGGTGTTACCAGTAGGGATATGATTCAGATTTTATGTAAATAAATACATCATATACCAATGTGACTATATGTTACAAATGACAATATAGTTGGCAAAGAAAATATAAAATTCCATATGAATAAAAAAGTTGGGGAAAAAATATATAATTTATTACAGAACAGAAAGAGGGAGATGTAATATAAATATTAGGAAATTGTCTTTGTTGTCCTTACTTATATCACATCAGAGATTTCATCTAAAAAAAAAACTCTTAAAGAAAGATGCTATTCACAATTCGACTGACAGTTTTTTTACTTCAATTAAAATCAATAAACATTTAAACACAACATCTCAATACTTAGTATGATCTGCACAAAACCATTGCATTTTCCTATGTAAAATATACCGTATTGCTACTATTTGTGTACTAAACCAAGTATTCAGCCTTAACCCCTCTGTCATCTACTTGGGGTCATTCACACTGCCGTCTGTGGGACGTACATGCGCCGCATATACATCCCATATAATCCGCATAGACGGTCAATGTGGCATGGCATGGGTACAGTGCCTCACGTGTGGGCACCGTTCCGCACGCACACACGGAAAAGATGAGCATGTTCTATCTTTCCCTGGTGTGCCGGCGGCCGCTGTTTCTATGGAGAAGAAGGGACCACCTCCTCCTCCCAGCACCACGGCGGGCATACCGCTGTTGAATGAAGCAATAGAGATAGAAATGATAGTAAAGTACTGGCACAGGAACTGAACCGTCTGTGCCATACAGACAGATGCCACTACACAGATGACACAGAGAGAGAACACTAATCTGGAAAGTTACCCCTCTGGTGCTGCACTCTTAGTATTCAACTTAGTCGAAGTGGCCTTCCCTCGTAACCCCCTCACCAAAATATTGTAGAGTACTGTATCGTCAGTCATTTCATAATGCAGACCTACCAAGTATTCAAAATCAAAAATGTTAAGAGAAAGTATCCCTAAAACAACATACAAAAAAAACATAATGGGTAATGTCACACCCCAAAATGTTCTCCCTATTAAATATAGTGTGATCTTTTATGTGCTAATAATAATAATAAAGAATCACAACACCCTAACAGCCTACATATATTAAATGAGTTAATGGGTATCAAAAATAAATAATATTGATAATTCTACACTTTCCTTACCAGGCTGTGGGATTTAATAGGCCAAGCATGTTTAAAGGGACCTGTCACCCAGAAATTCGGCACTAGGAGCTGTACTAGTAAGAGCTCCTAGCTAAAACAAACCGCAGCAGTGTTAACGCATCCAACACCGGTGTGGTCCGGCGTATTCATGAGGGGCGGATTGTAGGCTATGACTGCCGCTATGAGCACGCGGGGTGGTCCGGGGAGAAGCAGCGCCTCGACACCCCCTCATAATACGCCAAACCAACGCGTTGAGAGTGGTTCGGCTTTTGTAATCTACTCTGCAGTGGTGTTAGCGTTATTGTAATTGTAACAATGCTGCATTGTTTTGCACTAGGGCGGCTTACTTTAGTAGTATACTCCTTTTACTAGTAGGTCCTCTTTTACTAGTGTAAACTTGCTTGAAGGCTGTCCACTTTAAGCAAATTCCAGGAAATATTGAAATTGTTTGTGTAATAAGGTTCACATTTCCATATACTTGGCAATTCATGTGGACATACATGATCATCACAGATTTCTGTCCCCTGGAAGTAACACATGAAGCTTCCCATAGATGAAGCAAGCAGAGATTTGCAAAACCATGGAAAATTGATCACACTAAAGTATATCTTTTTCTGCACAATCATATAAGTTATTTGCTTATATAACCTTTACTTAATAGAATACGAGCAAATCTTTGGCCAAAGTCTTTCCCAGGTCGCTGTTTTCCTTACCTCTCTACACTGCGAACTGACAGAATACTTCATGGCTGTCATCTGAAAATATAGTTAATCGTTTGTGGTGAACCCTCTACCATTTTTCATATTTGTGTCTTCCATGGTTTATTATGCATGACGTTGTCCTTTCTGGAGAAACAGCGATTTGGAATTACTGCAAACACCTGAGCAACATCTACAAATTCAGAAGGTATACTTATCCCAAGTTTTATGTGATCCTCATATCCTCTGATAGGCTATTACAATCTGACAGGACATAAAAGTCCTGCTTAGCTTTGGTGGACATAGCGCTGTTTGCAATTTTCCTCCCCCGCTCTTATATACTATATAAGGTTTATGTTACATAGCACCATCATTTTCTTGCAGGCTGTACCAATCATATGTGCATAACAATAAGACATTACAGAGTAATAAAATAATAAGGGGCCTGCTACTAAGAGCAACATCTCAAATATGAATTAAAGTTCCGGCCATCTTCCAGTGCTGATCCAATCACGGATCCCAACCATCAACCATTTACAATGATGTAGAAACACTTTAATTAAATCTCATTTTAGATTTTTTTTTTGGATCTGTTTTGGACTTACTGTTTCAACAACTTTGGCATAGTATCAGAAGAGCAAGTGACTACTAAGAATGACGTGTGGTTCATATCACTCAGATAACCACTGGACTGGATTTACACCATTCCTTACCCTGGGTTGTTATAACTGACCAACTCCTCTAAAGAGACTACCCATTATGTCCATCAGATTTCCTGCTGGAAGCCATGTCAGTCATGAGAATTATAATATAATATTGAGTTACTTAATGAAAGAAAATGAAATCATGTAGAATCAGGCTCACCCTCAAACATCAGGCCGTGCACATATCATGAGATTAGTGCATCTTGTAGACAAACAAACTATTGATCAGTCAGGCCTAAAAATTGCTATCAACTTCTATTTATCATAGGATAAAAGTTTAAAATTACCATTATACAGACTTGATAACATTGTCCATTATTTTTTTACTACTCGACTTGCGGTGAATCCAACATGTTGCTCAGCCACCCACAGGCCTCTCATCCATTTTTATGCTTTAAAGAAAAAACACAAAAATCGTATTGATACTATCCTAATAAGTCATTAATATTTTCACTTGAACCCCCTTTAGAAGCTAAGTTCGTTCTTGCTAAGTCATTTCTTTACCCCTTTCAACAGTCAGACGTTGGAGAAGAACGTGAAAGAGTTTTGGAAGATTTTGCTGAAGACAATGAATAGAAGGTGAACCTACTGACAGGAAAAAGGGTCCAACTAGCAGAAGATCTTAGTAAGTGCATATTCTCTGTCCTTTCAGCTCTAATAATACTTGATCATGAAGGATGACTTGACATATTTACATGTAATTTTGAACCATTTTATTTTGAGATCCTCACTTATTTTCACATTTGAAAGATTTATAACGCTCTTGGTGGATTTTATGGCAGATTTACACTTTACGTGTATGATATATATATATAACTATATTGTCCTGAGCTGGTGACGAGCCTATACACCACCTTGTTTACATGTAGTTCTATAGCTGAGCTGAGGCTATTGTACATCTATGAACACTGACCTGACATGAGAGCGTTAAAGGGAACCTGTCACTACAGACCCTGTTATATCTTACAGTCAATTAAGACAATCCCCTAAACTGTTAAATAACAATATTTTTTACTAAACAAACCAGAGTGTATACTGCAGTATTTTTGCAGTATGGGTGGGAAGGCGTAGTGGGTGCCCTGCTATGGATCTGACCTCACGTGCGCTGAGCCAGGTACGCTCAGGACGTCATTACCAACCCCATGAGTACCGTGATAACATTTTTGTTGTTTTATACCACCCTCAGAATATTAAAAATAAACTGATCCCAGGGCCACTCTTAATTGTTCTACAAAGAAATCTACCATCAAAATCGAGCATTTATAAACCAGGGCACTTAAATATCATATCCAGGCATCCTGACTGTAGTAGGTATTACATTTGTTATCCATGACCTCCTTCCTACTAAATCAATTAGTAATGAACTACTGGATCATTAACAGGCTCCGCTTGCTTCAGCTTCGCCGGCTGTTACCTGCCTCCCCATTTTCCTTGCTCCCCCAGCACTTCCCCCCTCCCTCTGCCTGCTGTAATCTCTCACAGCGAGGGGGAGGTGCCCCTGTCAATTGTAACAACCTGTGAATCCTCAGCACTGCAGGCCTTCTGTACACATGGTATACAAAGGTAAGAAGATTACCATAGTCCTAGTCTTGGATCTAGGAGTCATGCCCCTGGTTTATCTTCTTGATGTTGATGGAAGAGTCTCTTTAAACACTTGTAAGACAAGTGTGCAAGGCCTAGCCTAAAGGCTTGTGCTGTCTAGAGAAAGGATACAGCTAAAGAGAACCCGTCATTAAAATAACCCCCCTAAACCCGAATCTATTTTCATAACTAACTGGCATAAGAGCGCATTGCCTCTATCCCTTCATTGTCCGCTACATGCCTGTAATAACCGATCAATGAGTCCTACCAAGCGTAAAAGTCATGACCTGGGTAAATGTCCAATCAAGCATTAGCATTTCAAGCTGTCCACTCTTTCATGAGACCGGGAGGCACCAGCCACACCCCAGTGCATCTGACAGCCTGTATAATGATGAGGCTGTATAAATATGTGCTTTCCTGTGTCTGTGCCACGCCCTCCTCATCCTGTGTGTGTAATAGGAGCAGATACAGCAGATCCAGGCTCCATGTTACAGGCAACATGGTCCGACTTGTGTAGCTGATTTCTGTGTCTCTGGTATATTTTGGATGAATCAGCATGTCAGCAGATACAGCACACACACTATCCATGCTTTACTATACATTACACACGACATGAGCAGGGGAGGAGAGGGGGGGAACAGGGGTGACATCACTCCTCTGACCATGGGATCCAGCCTCAATTTACCTATACAGAATAGATGATTTTAAATGAATAATGTCCTGTACATGTTCCCTGCTCTCCATGTGATGGAAGCTGCCCGGTTGTCGCATATACATCTGTATGTACTGTACTGTTCCCTGCTCCTCCATGTGATGGAAGCTGCCAGGCTGTCACCAATACATCCTGTATGTACTGTACATGTTCCCTGCTCCTCCATGTGATGGAAGCTGCCAGGCTGTCACCATTACATCCTGTATGTAACTGTACATGTCCCTGCTCCTGCCATGTGAGGAAGCTGCAGGCTGTCACCAATACATCTGTAGTACTGTACATGTTCCTGCTCCTGCATGTGATGGAAGCTGCCAGGCTGTCACCATATACATCCTGGAGTATGTACATGTTCCCTGCTCCTGCATGTGATGGAAGTGCCAGGCTGTCACCATATACATCCTGTATGTACTGTACATGTTCCCATGCTCCGCCATGTGATGGAAGCTGCAGGCTGTCACCATATACATCCTGATGTACTGTACATTCCCTGCTCCCATGTGATGGAAGCTGCCAGGCTGTCACCAATACATCCTGTATGTACTGTACATGTTCCCTGCTCCTCATGTGATGGAAGCTGCCAGGCTGTCACCATATACATCTGTATGTACTGTACATGTTCCCGCTCCTGCATGTGATGGAAGCTGCCAGGCTGTCACCCATATACATCTGTATGTACTGTACATGTCCCTGTCTCCCATGTGATGGAAGCTGCCAGGCTGTCACCATATAAATCCTGTATGTACTGTACATGTCCCTGCTCCTCATGTGATGGAAGTGCCGGGTCAACATATACATCCTGTAGTCTGTCATGTTCCCTGCTCCTGATGTGATGGAAGCTGCCAGGCTGTCACATATTACAGTCCTGTATGTACTGTACATGTCCCCTGCTCCTCCATGTGATGGAAGCTGCAGGGCTGTCACCATATACATCCTGTATGTACTGTACATGCCCCCTGCTCCTCCATGTGATGGAGACGACAGTATAAGCCCTTAGACACACAATCGTTTCTTCTCAGTTTGAAACAATTTATTTTTTTTTGCGGCGTGTGTCACGGCTTCATTTATTGCTATGGGCTCATGCACACACGCTGAGGATTCCTATCCCCCGGTTTGAGCCGGGGAT
Organism: Engystomops pustulosus; assembly: GCA_019512145.1. Lineage (NCBI taxonomy): Eukaryota > Metazoa > Chordata > Amphibia > Anura > Leptodactylidae > Engystomops > Engystomops pustulosus. Next base: position 69,551,411 of record CM033643.1, on the reverse strand, counting down.
GGTTGAGGGAAAATAAAACTCAGAGTAGGTTATTCTAGGCCAAGTTTGGGCATCTGCCCTCCCATAGACGTATCTCGTGATAAATCATGCTTATAAATATGTAATACATCAGTTAGTAGGTAAAAAAGTTATCCGACCCTTCAAGGCATTGGGGCAATCTACTGGACATGTTGTTTTGTTCGCCTTCTGTTCCTGCATTGTCTAACCTGCAGCAATTTTCGTGAGAGACAGTTTTGGCTCAGGATGGAATGTGTACAGAATGTCCCAAGACTAACATTAGCACCTATTCCAGTCCCATGTGTCCCAGACCACAAATGAGGGTGATTAACCAACATATCCAATATTTGAAGTCATTACAGTATCTGCACCATGTATATCAGGTATATTTTAAGTCAAAACCAGGAATGGCCAAAAATTATAACAGATGGCTGATCTTTCCATTAAACATTCTTGTGTAGGCGCACTTCTGGTTTTGGCTTAAAGGGGTTGTCCGCGTTCTTGAAAAAAAGCTAAAAGTGCGCGGGAAAGGGCTGCTTAAAAAAAATAAAGAGTACTACTCCCGGTGCCCTCCCGTATCCAGCGCTGCTGTCGCTCGGTCCGGGCGCAAGTAAACAAACATGGCCGCCGGAGCAGCACTGGACTCAGTTCCGGCCGGACCCGACAACCCCGGCCCCATACACAATGCCGGTATAGGGACGGATAGGCGTACCCGGCCACGGCCGACCGGAAGCGAATACCAGCGCTGCTCCGGCGGCATGTTTGTTACATGGCGCCCGACGGACCGGAGAGGCGACAGCAAGCGCTGGATACGCGGAGGGCACCGGGAGTGGGGAAGTACATCTCTATTTTTTTTAAGCAGCCTGTCCCAAGCCACTTTTAGCTCTTTTTTAAGAACTCGGACAACCCTTTAATGGATACGATGCAAAATATGATCAAATCCTGACTGTGTACAGTACCTTACCTTAAACTGACATTTGTGAAAAAACATTAAAGGGTGACGGTCCTGTGCCGAATCCTGAATGATGAGGTTGACTGAGAATGGTCCTAAATGTCCCAACAATACACATGTCTGAGCGGCATCCAAAGCACAGCCAATAATGCTTGTGCACCTCCACTCACAGGGAAAGCTTCACATTCCATTCTCCTTTACACTTGGGGGACCCAGAAATTAAATACAATGCAATCTTATACTGTACACATAAGGCATTTTCACTGGAAGTGAAGAGATTAGAAGAAGAGCCTTATTATTACTAAGTGTTTCAATACTATTTTACAATTTTCAAATCCGGTACTTTCGTATCAATTATTCAAGTTTTGTTTAGATCCCTGCTTGATCCTCCATTCTGTAGGAAGCTTCAATGTTTATTTCTTGTGGATAAACACTAGTCCCTGGCATGTGATGTGAAGCTTACATGACCATGAATTGGTGTTATTATCACAAAGGAGGGTGAAGAATGACAGACAAGAAGAGATCTAGAAGACTGAAGAATAAATACAGAAAAACTGTACAAAGTTCATTAAAAAACACAATATCAATTATTTGCTGATAGGGGAAAGCCGTGTTCACGCGGACGGGGAGTTAATACCTTTTAATTTTACCAAAAATGCATTTTAAAATGTTGATAGAGCTCTGCCTTACTTTTATAGTGTTGATTAGGATTTTCTAGAATTCCACCCATATTTAAATTCCTAGGAGCAATAGGGTGTTTATCCCCTCTGGCAAAATAATGATGTTGAGGAATACAGACACAGATTTATCTTAAACTGTCAGGCAGTTCTTAGCAGGTAAACATTAAAGAGGAAAAGTAACTTAAACACAATTTTACCTTCAAGTACAAGTCAAAAATGCTGTTTCTATGCAATGCCTTAATAGGTTTAATGCTTAATAAAAAGCAATGTGTTCATCTACTGACAAACACTACATTGGTAGGTCAAGCATGAAAGATTTCAATGGCCATGGCTTTTATTTACAGCGGTCTTCCCTCATGACACCTTTTGAGCTGGGCTGGATGCGGCCAAGCTGGCATACATGAGAAGTCCACAGTAAGTAGGAAATGTTTAGTCACATGGGAATAGTTTCTAATCTCTGTATGTGGCTATTTCTGTGTTAACCATAACTGTCTGTGCTCTGTTCTTACCCTATATAGGAGAGGAAAATATCACCCCAAACAATTTACAATACTTCCAGATGTGACATATGGCAATAACTGATCCGACATACAGCAGCAATGGAAATGTGTGTTGTTAAACTGCAGTTGTAATATTATTTAACCCATTTAGATCTGAGTTTTGTATGCAATCCCTTTAAAATAAACATGGAATGCCTGTACAAATAGATGAAATCACTTACCATCTCATTTTTCCTCCCCCTGATTGAGCAAGGCATGGTGATTTTTCATCAGTGTTTTCTCCCATCATTCCAGAGGAAATGTTCTTCCAGAGCAGAGTGAATAAATCCCTACACACTGGTCAAAGACACAGATAACTTCTCCTATGGAGGAATCAAAATCTGACTCAACCACCTTCTAGATCCCTTGTCCAGGTGATGTAACCCTTTAATTCCAGTAGCTTTTTTAGCAGGAAAGGCTGGCATACATTGACTGCAACTATAATGGTAACTGGCAATTCATGGTAAGCAATGCATTGTCATGTGGCAGGTATCTATCACTTACACATACATTAACCTACTATCACAAATCACAGAGGAGAGTATTTTTTGGCACATATGCCACAAGCAGGCTTGCTTTCACATGCTTTTACAATCCAAAGGCTCCAACCATGATCAAATTCTCAAATAACATTTTTACCTCAACACATGATAATGGGGGAAGAATTCGATGTGTCCAAAATTCACTAGTGAACACAGCTTCAGGGGGAAAAAACATTGACCCCTTTATCTGGCTTCTGTCATGTTTTGCATCCTCTTTGTAAAGTTTGTTTTTTGAATTGCAGCAAGCTTTTGGTGGGCTTTCTTTCTCATGTCTAAGGGCGCTTTCACACGCTGGGTGCGTCGCTGTTTTTTAATGTTGTTTTTTACGCATTCCACTGGCTTCAGCCTCTTGATCACATGCTGTGGTTAATTGCGTTTTAGCAGATTCAGTTTAGCATGTGATCAAGTTTTGAAGCCTTGGAAACGTCAAAAACGAACGCATCATGTGAACGTGCCTCTAAAAATGTTATGCCCAAATATGCGTCCTAATATAAAAAGCCATCAATAACATAATGGCCAAAAATCTATACAAATAAATGTTAAAAGAAACCTGTGACATGTTGCAGCATTAAATTTCATTTGTCATTTTCAGGTTTTTTGTCACGCAGTTTTAGGGCGAGTTTCACACAGGTCAGATATTTCTCATCAATATTTGCATCAGTGTTTGTTTGTTATAGGTTGTTCCTATAGAGTGCTTTCACACATTCAGTTTATCAGATGCAGTTTTGAAGTCAAAAGAAGATGTGGACCAAATGGTTGACAACATTCACTAAGCCGCATGCAACAATGCATTGCGTCAAGGTTTTTGATGGCATGTCCAAAGGCTTGAAAACAGTGATCACATGCTGAGGTCATTGAGTTTTTTCAAATGCAATTGAAACACATGGGGGTCATTTACTAAGGGCCGATTCGCGTTTTCCCGACGTGTTACCTGAATATTTCCGGTTTGCCCGATTTTCCATGAATTGCATCGGGATTTGGCAACACGGATCGGATTGTGGTCGCATCGGCGCCGGATGCACGCACGTAAATCGGGGGGGCGTGGCCGAACGAAACCCGACGGATTCGGAAAAGAAAAAACGACGCATTTTTTTTTAAAAAAAGTGTCGCGGGAGGGACTTGTGCTACCTTCATTGGTCCGGCCTAGGTGAAGATCAGTGCATTCCGCGGGGAACTTCAGCTCAGCAGCGCCAACCTGGTGGACGTTGGAGGAACTACTTAGTGAATCCCGGCCGACCCGAATCCACCGCAGAGAACGCGCCGACTGGATCACGAATGACGGTGAGGTAAGTTAAGTAAATCTGCCCCATGGTATAACTCAGCATGTGATCAATGCTGAGGCTTTTTGCAAGTGTGTCGCGTTTTTTGTCACATTTTGGCCAAACCCCTTCCTCACTTGCATTTTGGATGCATTTAAAACGTGACAAAAACAACCATGTGGGAATCGCGCCCTGACGCCGCATTCACACAAGCGTGGCTTTTTTAATGTGTTTTGACGCATTTAGAAAGATTCTCCGTTCCTGTTCCATTCAAATGCATGTGTTTGCTGTCCTCCTGTCCACCGGCTCTTGGGAACCGAGAATGGCAGGTGTTGTGGCATAGATACAAAGCATGCAGGAGGTGTAAATAATTAGAAGCGGCCGAGAGCCGGAGTACTCGTTGTGTAATACGCACAGAGCTCCCCGCCTGATGCGCCTTCGCACGATGCATGTGTTGCGTTTTTTTTGATGCCTTTCATGACACATTCCAAGGCTTCAACCTTGAAATAACATTGCATTTGCTAAAACCAGTGTTACAACAATCGACATGTGATCAAGGCTGAAGTCCTTTTGAATGTGTCAAAAACACATAAAAATCATGACGCAACCCATCGTGTGAATGTCGCCCTTAGTCCTCATGCACACGATCTATGGTCTGTATATACGGATGTATGGCCAGTAAAGATACTGGCTGACAGATGCCACCTCCCACTGGTTCTGGATACTGCTGTATATACGGCAGCATACGTGCACAGCCATATGCAACACTTATGTTTGGTACATGTGGTCATAAGGGATGGACTGAGTCACACAATACTCCGGTAGCTGTGGCGTTGCAACGATGCTCAATTGGTACCAAGGGCCCAAAGAGATGCAAGAAAATATTCCCCACACCATGACACCACCACCACAGCCTGAACCGTTGATACAAGGTAGGATGATCCATGCTTTCATTTTGTTGACGCCAAATTCTGACCCTACCATCCGAATGTACAGCAGAGAAATCGAGACTCATCAGACCAGCAAACGTTTTTCCAATCTTCTTCTGTCCATTTCGATGAGCTTGTGCTAGTTTCCTGTTCTTAGCTAAAGGAGTGCACCCGGTTGGTCTTCTGGTCTGTAGCCCATCTGCCTCAAGTTTCACGTACTGTGCGTTCAGAGAGCTCTTCTGCCTACCTTGGTTGTAACGGGTGGCGATTGAGTCACTGTTGCCTTTCTATCAGCTCGAACCAGTCTGCCCATTCTCCTGACCTCTGGCATTTCCGCCCACAGAACTGCCGCCTCACTGGATTGTTTTTTCTTTTTCGGACCATTCTCTGTAAACCCTAGAGATGGTTGTGCGTCAAAATCCCAGTAGATCAGCAGTTTCTGAAATATTCAGACAAGCCCTTCTGGCACCCAACAACCATGCCACGTTCAAAGCAATCAAATCACCTCCTTTCTTCCCCATACTGATGCTCGGTTTTGAACTGCAGGAGATTGTCTGACCATGTCTACATGCCTAAATGCAATGAGCTTGCCGCCATGTGGTTGCGATTAGAAATTACCGTATATACTCGAGTATAAGCCACCGCGAGTTAGAGCCAGAGACCCTAATTTTACACCAAAATGAAGAAAAACTATTGACTCGAGTGTTATAACAGGGAGGGTGGGAATGCTGGTCACAGACACTCAGTATAAGCCCAACCAGCCCCCTATTAGTAACACCAGCCAGCTGCCCCGTAGTTCAGATTTTGCCCCAGTATAGACAAGCCTGCCCCCATGAGTATACAGCCTGGCCTCCCAGTGTATCAGCCTGACCCGTGGTTAGCAGGCATGCCCCCGTGGTATACAGCCTGCCTCCCTGGTATACAGCTGCCCCCAGTGGTATACAGCCCAGTGAAAACGCGCCCAGTGGTAGTACGCCCTGGTATCTCCCCACCCAGTGGTTAACAGCCTGCCCCCAGGGTGGTATACAGCCTGCCCCCAGTGGGTATACAGCCTGCCCCCAGTGGTTACAGGGCCTCCACCCCAGGTATACAGCCTGCCCCCGGGAGTGGTATACAGTCCTGCCCCCAGTGGTAACAGACCTGCCCCAGTTGCGTATACAGCCTGCCCCAAAAGTGGTATACAGCCGCCCCCAGTGGTATACGCCCTGCCCCCGTGGTATACGCCTGCCCCGGCCAGCTGCCCGGGTATACACTGCCCTCAGTTGGTATCAGCCGCACCCCAGTGGTATACTACAAATGCCCATTAAGCTGCCCCAGTGGATAAGCTGCCCCAGGTATCTGAAAAATAACTGCCCCCAGTGGTAGATACAGCCTGCCGCCTAGTGGTATATAAGCCTGTCCCCAGCATTATACCAGCCTGCCCCCAGATTATACAGCGCTGCCACCAGCATTAAAATAAAATAAACTTATTACTCACCTCCGGTGCACGCTGCTCCCCCGATGTCGCGCCGCGTGTCTTCAGCGTCGCGCGCCGCTTGTCTTCAGGCTTCACGGCCCGCTCTTTCTGTTCTTCTGCCTGGCGCCGCCATTCTTCCTCCGGCGGCGCTAGTGTGACGTCAGCGGCGGGGCGTCACACAGGCGCCGCCCGGAGGAAAAGAGTGGCGGCGCCCAGCAAAAGGAAAGAAGAATGGGCCGCGAAGACCTGATACAACGGCGCGGAGCTCTAGACGAGCGAGACAGCGGCCGACATCGGGAGCAGCGTGACACACGGGGCCACCGAAGGCGGTGAGGAAAGTTTTTTTTATTTTATGCTTTAAGTTTATTTTTTAAATTATTTTTACTGGGTTATTGACTCGTGTATAAGCCGAGGGATGTTTTTCACACATTTTTTTGTGACTGAAAAACTCGTGCTTATACACGAGTGTATAGATTATATACGGTAAGTGTTAACGAGCAGTGGACAGTGTGTACTAATAAAGTGGCCGTGTAGATTGGTTATATTGTTATATGGCCTCTCTTATGGATGGCGACGCATTGCCCATTGGAAATGCAAGGGGCGCTAATACGGCTGTTTTTATATGGTCGATTGCATGGGCCCTTATTTGCATATTATTTAAAGGCACAGTGAAAGCGAGTCACTGAGCTAATTCCCCCATTTGGATATTTTTTTACAGGCCTTTCAAGGTAATGGCATGGACATAATAAATATTGTCACTGAGAAGAGTAAAATTTGTACGCAAGAAAATAAGCTCTCTACAGCTCTGGAAACAAAAAAATAAAACGTTAGAACGATTGAATTTTTTGAACATAGGGAGAAAAAATAATCAAAAAATGCTGTGACACGAAGGGGTAAAGAAAATTCTACATATAAATCAAGACAGCTTACTCATAGATCCAGGCACTGTGACTGTGGTATACTCTCTATATTTGTTGTCCATGGCCTCTTTCCTCCTAAAATAAAATGTAACAATTATGCTAATGCACCTTCAAAGAGCTGGCAGGGATGTTTCCATAGCACCTCAATGATGTCTTTCATTTGTTGTTACAATGTGCAGATCAAGTCTGCAAGGCTAATTGTAACAACCAGTGAAGATACTCTCACGACGGGCTCTGAAAACAGCCCGAGAGCCCCAGGGCTTTAGCATAATTTACATGTTCTTTTAGAATGAGGAGGACGAAACCATGACCAGATAGAAGATTATCGCAGTCACAGTGCTGATCTTTGATGTGTCCCCTGGTTTATTCATACTTGTTTAGATAATATTTAACAACCAGCACAGAACAGGTGAAAAATGGCCTTTTGCCATCTAGTTTTGAGGGCAGACGGGACATGCTGTGACTGCTCTGACCACATCCACTGCCACCCCTATAGGCAATGGGGGATTGTAATAGGCCTCTTACCTGTCGGATCATCTGGTGAGCCAGAGGATTAATGCAGAGAGTGAACTCAGGTACTCTGCCTGTAGCCTCTGCCTGAAAGCAATGTTGTTTTTTTTTTTTTTTTTATTGATGTTAGCATATTTATTGTGCACAAGTAAAAGACTCTTATATCCAGTATCAGATGTTATACTCCAGTATCAGGATGCTATACACTAGTATCAGGATGCTATACACTAGTACAGGATGCTATACACCAGTAAAGATTTTACACCAGTATTAGACTCTTATAACATCAGTATCAGGATTTTAAACCCAGTATCAGGATTTGTTATCAAACAGTTTTTGGATTTCGAAGTCTATACACAGTATCAGTATAGTTATAACCAATATCGGATGTATACACCTGAAGTATCGAACTCTGGTACCAAATCTTACTTTGTTATCCCTTCCCCCCCACCCAATCCAGCAGCAGGAAGAGATAAAAACACCCCATTTACCAATATAACAGTACTATACACTAGTAAACACTACATGCCCAATACATAAACACGTTTCTTCATTATCGTCTAAGCTTTCAATCCACAATCCCCACCTTTTATTAAAACATCTCTTCCCTGTTCTTTTTCCCTTTCAGACTCTGACTTGAAGTAGGTACACCCTGAGGGGCTGAAGCACATCATAGCTGCTTGTAAAATGTACTTCTTGTTAGTTTTTCTCCCATTGGCCTGCGCCCATTGCCATAAAGAGACCAGATAGCATTGCTTGGACTCCCTTGTATCACTTTTCTACTCTTTTCTCCTGCATCAAGAATTTGGCCCAGAGGAAGGACTCTACCGACAAGAGCTCTCTGAGAGACTGCTGGTTACTACAAAAGAGGAAAACGTTTTTATTCTATTCTCACTTAATGCGTGGCACCTAGGGTATAAGACCATCAGACGGCAGGTACAACGACCATGTTATATATACAACCATATATTTGATAATCAATACCACCTAGGGGTGACATGTAAGCCGACCCCAAATTTCAGACCTTGTGCAAGGATGGATTACGGATCACTACACACAACCCCACCCTTTCACTTAGAGCAAGATGCGTTATTTATGGCTAGCTACCCCTGTAAGCCCGCATCTATCTATCTAGTCAGCAACCACCCTGATCCTGTAGCCAAGACCATTGGTGATTGTCCTCTCCTGCACTCGGCCTGCACACTTACCCAAAAAGTGTGCTGGCCGCTTTAGTTTTCTTCCATCCGGTCCATCCCGCGAGCCTTGGTGATCTTTCAATTACCAGGGGTATGCAACACCCCTGCCAACGTATAGTTAAGGGTAGTTCAATTAGGGCCCTCTCCCGTCAGATCCTCGTGGAGCCTGCGCAACTCACCAGAGGAAATGCAGAGAGAACTCAGGTAATCTGCAGCGGTAGCCTTTTCCCTGATAAGCAATACTTTATATGCGTCTGTAAGATGTTATCCATCATTGGCAGTTGTTGGCTGTAGTAAGCTGGAGTGTGATTGAGAGGTGTACCACTGACCAGGGGGGAGATAGAGTATAAACCACATGTGCAGTGGGGGAGCACATGGTCCTTCAAGTCTATGAGCACATGACAGAGGTGAACAGAGAGATCATTGTCTACAGCACACCTTCGTGCTGCCACTGACCAAACCGAGGCTGAGTCAGGAGACTGTAATCCAAGCTCAGCTTTCCACAGTTTGAACAGCCAGCTCCATCTAAATTCTCCCAGCCGTATTTATTCGTTCAGGCTGTAGCCACTAGTCCTGCATGAACACCCAGTACCAGAATCTGAATCAAGGCCTGCACCTGGGTTCAATAAAGAACCATGAGGTTGATTTGCACAAAGCTCCTTCCTCCGTCCTGATCCCTGGATACGGCTTGTCTACCACCAGGCGGGTTTCCCCATCCCTTACCGAGGGACTGATCTTACGACATCCAGGGGTTGCCCCAGGGAGAAAACATGTACTTTCACCGCCTCTCCCCCCGTATTTCTTGCACATCACCACCTGCCAGACCTCCGGTGTATTCTGGACCCCAGCGGTCTCCAACTCCACAAGAAAAGGGCTATAGGCCCGGGGGAAGTATGTTGCAAGATCCATTAAAAGTAGAGTATGTCTAGTAAGAACGTTTTTCCAATCACCTTATAGGTCTTAGTTTACTGAGGATCTGCGTGAAAATGGGTGACAAGTTGAGGATGAATTTGGCCACCATTGGGTGCATGTAGCCTAGCCTTACTGATAAGGGAGATAAATGTCAGAACTACAGAGGGTTTGACGCTACCGCAGCGGCAGCAGAACGAAAATTGCAAGTACCCCCTTAGCGTCTACTGTATCAAGCAGGACCAACTGATATGAAAAATAAGAGAACCCTTTCACAAGGACCTAATTTTCACTAAGGAACAGGCTGCTTGCAAATATGTCTACACCTTCTGTGCATTTGCATACCAATATAAGTTTGCCGTTTATTCTACTTAACCTTCTCAACCTGACAGGTTCATTCTGAGTCTCAGGTTTGTTTTCGTTCTAGATAAATTTAAAAAATATATGCTCGGACTTCTGTGGCTCCTCAGATGTCCAGCCCCCACCACTCGTGCTCTTCTCATATATCCTCCCGACAACATCCCTCCCCAACTGGTGTCAACTCACAAACTCAGTCTCTTGTGCAAGTGAAGGAGCATGAAGGGAGAAAACACTGTACAGGAGGCACAAAGGTGGGCCTGAGGACTGAGGATTGTGAGCAGCACACAGCAATCACAGTTGTTTTGTTAAATACATACAACCAAAACAAACCTGGGATTTAGAACATGATTCTATTGTGTGTGCGGGAAAGGACAGTTCAAACAACAGAATTATATTGAAATCCAAACAGGTTTTAGAGGAGACCTAAAAGAAATCTTGCATGCACTGTAATAGGCATCTATCTGCAATCTTTGTGAAATGAGTGGGTCCCTGCCTGGACCAGTTCCCTTTACCCCGGGAATCCAGCCTACCTCTGGCCTTAAGGGAGCGGACCCATTTTTCAATCTGGCCTGTGTCAATATAAGTGGTTATAAGAGCTTTGGAAACGAACATGAGATATCCAGGGGATTGTGGGAAACTGGTTCCTCTTCTCTTGACACATTGACTTCAAATTAGTTTTTTAAAATTTGGATGAAAATCTTGCGTTTAGGTTATGAAAAAAAAAATGAGGCACAAATTTGGAAAAATTTTTTCACCGTTCTAAATTCTTCTCTCTTTTAGTGCAGACTAGTCATAGCATCCCAATAATTCATTAACTTACATTTCCCCAAATGTCTGCTTTATGTTTGATGTTTTTTTTAAGATTCCACATATTTTACTTAGAGTTATGAGGCTAGCAGAATTAGGTATCATTTTTTCACAATTTTTTGTAAAATGCAACCAACACCTGTATTTAGATGGACCTGCTCAACTTCTAACTTGAACTGAGAGGCCTAAATAAATAGCAAGACTCATAGATACCCCCATTGATGGAAACTACAAAACCACCCCTAAACGTACTGAAAACCACTTTTTAAAAGAAGTTTGTTTAACCCTTTAGTGTGTTTTATAGGGGTAACAAAACAGAGTGACTTGGCGTATACAATGTAATCTTTTTTCACATACACCTCTTGGGTGGACAAATTAAACATTTAGAATGGATTGAAATGAAAACATCTCCAACAAAGAGTTGTTATCCAATTTCTCTCGAGTACAAACACGAACAAACACAACAATACAACCCCATATATTTGGTGGTATACCCGCTGTATGGGCGCACGGGCCGGGGCATAGAAGGGAGGAGAAGGCGCCATCCAGATCAGATTGGTTATTCACTAGGTTATAATTTTTTTACCTTTTTTTTATTTCTTGTTGCCACATAAGATGCACTTTTTCTGGTACGTTAATTTGTGTTGGTGAATTTTATTAACCTTTGTTGGTGAGGAAAATGAAAATTCATAATTTTTAGGAACATTTTTAGGTTTAAGTTTGGAGTTTAACCATACTATAAAAATAGTATATTATTTTTATTCTATGGGTCCCATGATTTATGAAAATACCTCATTTTATATAGATTTTTTTGTTTTTTCCCATTTTTGCTGAATAAAAAGTAATTTGGCAAAAATGGTTGTGTAATTTTAGATCACTCACCGTCTTCAGATGCAATAACTTTTTTTTTCTTCCGCCTCACAAACTCTGTTTAAGGGCTCTATTTTTTTGCGAGAAGGAGTGTTCTTTTTAGTGGTCTTCTTTTTGAGAGTGCATAACATTTTTAAATCACTTTTTGAGCTTCTTTATAGAGTATTAATTAAAAATTTATTTTTTTGGACCTTTTTTTTTACGGGTTCACTTGTGTGGATCTAAACGAGTTCTGTTTTAATTATGAGATTGGTACAGCCGCAGGTATGGCATGAGGTGGGTTTGTGTATTCCGTCCCCCTCCTCCATTGTACTGAAATAAAAACTAAGTGGAGAAAATCTTTTTTCATTTTAGCTTCCCATCTTTTCCATATGCAGAACTTTTGTATTTTTTCGGTGTTACAAATCTCCTATAGGGTTAGGCCTTCATTTTTTGTGAGAAGATTTGTTCTTTTAGTGGGCTTTGTTTTAAGAGTGCAAGAACTTTTTTATTTTTTATCACCTTTAAAGCACTTTTTTAAAAGATATTAATTAAAAATGATATTTTTTTCGGAACATTTGTTGCATTTATTTTTTCTCCGCGTTTACCGTGCAAGTCAGTAAGAGTTAATATTTGTTTTATCATTATACAGACTTGTTAAGACTCGTGCAATACAACAATATGTGGGTTTTTTCTTTGTATTTTAATACTTTTTCCATCTTGAACCCCAGCGATGCTACTATAGATCTGGTTCAAGTTCAAGTACACTGCTCTACAATACTATATTTTATTGAGTAGCAGTTTGTAAAACTGTCTAGCATGTTACCCCAAAGTGGGTTCTGCCTGCCACGAAGTCAGGCTAGTCCCGGGCTGTTCCAGAAGTGATCGGATTCCCCGAGTAAAGCGGCATGGGGGATCCGAACCATAGCGGAAAACACCCGTACACGCTGGCGGTCTTGCTTGACCGTGGCAGTAATTACACACCCCGCAAATTGGAGTCGGCTCCGAGTCGCGGGTTTCTGCTCGCGGTGGTCAGCTGTGAAAACAGCTGACAGACTGCTTGCTACTTCTGGTGCCGTCTCCGTTCGGATGGTAATTGCCCAGAACAGAGCATTTATAAAGCCACTCGCACTATGTGCTTACGTTCACTGAGAGACATAGCGGTGTTGTGTGATAAAAAATAACTCCTAAATCATGAAAATGATCACTATGGGGGGTGAGAGAGGAGGGGGGAGAGGGAAGTTGCGAACTAATGGAACGTGTGGATTCTGGAGCTTGTGATAAAAAGTTTAGACACTTTTACGACAAGTACATCAAGGTGGCTTGGCCTCCAATAAAGGTAAAATAATTCCAACTAATAGGTGGCGGGTATAGACTTAATCTTATAAAGATTTATGATCCATCATCAACCACGCTGATGAATCTGATCAGTATAAGCCCTTATGCACACAATCGTTTCTTCCTCAGTTGAAACAATTTATTTTTTTTTGCGGCTGTGTCACGGCTCCATTTATTGCTATGGGCTCATGCACACAGCTGAGGATTCCTCATCCCCCGGTTTGAGCCGGGGGATGGTTGAGGAAAATAAAACTCAGAGTAGGTCTTATTCTAGGCCAAGTTTGGGCATCTGCCCTCCCATAGACGTCTATCTGTATAAATCATGTATACATATGTAAATACATCAGTTACTAGGTAAAAAAGTTATCCGACCCTTCAAGGCATTGGGGCAATCTACTGACATGTTGTTTTGTTCGCCTCCTGTTCCTGCATTGTCTAACCTGCAGCAATTTTCTGTGAGAGCACAGTTTTGGCTCAGGATGGAATGTGTACAGAATGTCCCAAGACTACATTAAGCACCTATTCAGTCCCATGTGTCCCAGACCACAATGAGGGCTGATTAACCAACAAATCCAATCATTTGAAGTCATTACAGTATCTGCACCATGTATATCAGGTATTTTTAAGTCAAAACCAGGAATGGCCAAAAAATATAACAGATGCTGATCTTTCCATTATAACATTTCTTTGTGTAGGCTGCACTTCTGGTTTTGGCTTAATGATACCGATGCAAAATACTGATCAAATCCTGACTGTGTACAGATACCCTTAAACTGACATTTGTGAAAAAAACATTAAAGGGTGACGGTCCTGTGCCGAATCCTGAATGATGAGTTGACTGAGAATGGTCCTGTAAATGGCCCAACAACACACATGTCTGAGCGGCACTCCAAAGCCAAGCCAATAATGCTTGTGCACCTCCACTCACAGGGAAGCATTCATTCCTTCATTCTCCTTTACACTTGGGGGTCCCAAAGATTAAATACCTAGCAATCTTTATACTGTACACTTAAAGGCATTTTCCACTTGATAAGTAATTGATATTATGTAATGAAGAGTTTTACAATTTTTCAATATACCTGTACTTTCTGTATCAATTATTCAAGTTTTTTTTAGATCCCTGCTTGCTTCCATTCTGTAGGAAGCTTCAATGTTTATTTCTTGTGGATAAACACTAGTCCCTGGTCATGTGACTTGACGTTACATGACCATGAATTGGTGTTTATCCACAGGGAGTGAAGAATGACAGCAAGAAGAGATCTAGAAGACTGAAGACTAAATACAGAAAACTGTACAACTTTTCATTAAAAACACAATATCAGTTATTTGCTGAAAGGGGAAAGCCGTGTTCACGCGGAGTTAATACGTTTTAATTTGACCAAAAATGCATTTTAAAATGTTGATAGAGCTCTGCCTTACTTTTATAGTTGTTAGTATTAGGATTTTCTAGTAATTCCACCCATATTAAATTCCTAGGAGCAGATAGGAGTGTTTATCCCCTCTGGCAAAATAAGTGATTGAGGAACTACAGACACAGATTTATCTTAAACTGGTCTAGGCAGTTTCTTAGCAGGTAAACATTAAAGAGGAAAAGTAACTTAAACACAATTTTACCTTCAAGTACAAAGTCTTCTCCAAAAATGCTGTTTCTATGGCAATGCTTAATAGGTTTAAATGCTTAATAAAAAGCAATGTTTTCATGCTACTGACAAACACTACAGTGTAGGTCAAGCATGAAAGATTTCAATGGCCATGGCTTTTATTTACAGCGGTCTTCACCCTCATGACACCTTTGAGCTGGGCTGGATCGTGCCAAGCTGGCATACCCCAGATGTCCACAGTAAGTAGGAAATGTTCTAGTCACATGGGAATAGTTTACTAATCTCTGTATTGCTATTTTCTGTTAACCATAACTTTCTTTGCTCTTTTCTTACCACTATATAGGAGGCAAATATATCACCCCTAAACATATTTTATACTTTCCAGTATGTGACAATATGGCAATAACTGATCCGACATAGCAGCAAATGGAAATGTGTTGTAACTGCAGTGTTAATATTATTTAACCCATTTAGATCTGAAGTTTTGTATCACATACATGGAGTGCTGTACAAATAGATGAAATCACTTACCATCTCATTTTCCTCCCCCTGATTGAGCAAGGCATGGTGATTTTTCATCAGTGTTTCTCCCATCAGTTCCAGAGGAATGTTCTTCCAGAGCAGTGAAATCCGTACACACCTTGCTGGACAGTCAAAGACACAGATACACTTCTCCTATGGAGGAACTAAAATCTGACTCCACCTTCCAGATCAGCCAGGTGATGTAACCCTTTACATCCAGGTAGCTTTGTGTTAGCAGGAAAGGCTGGCATACTAATGTGACTGCAACCTAGTAATGGTAACTGGCAATTCATGGTAAGCAATGTATTGTCATGTGGCAGGTATCTATCACTTTACCACATTAACCTACTATTACAATCACAGAGGAGAGTATTTTTGGCACATATGCCACAAGCAGGCTGCTTTCACATGCTTTTACAATCCAAAGGCTCCAACCATGATCAAATTCTCAAATAACATTTTTACCTCAACACATGATCATGGGGGGAAGACTTTCGATCGTGTCTCAAAATTCACTAAGTGAACACAGCTTCAGGGGGAAAAACAATTGTACCCCTTTATCTGGCTTTTCTGTCATGTTTTGCATCCTCTTTTGTAAAGAGTTTTGTTTTTTGAATTGCAGCAAGCTTTTGGTGGGATTTCTTTTTCATGGTCTAAGGGCGCTTTCACACGCTGGGTTGCGTCGCGTTTTTTAATGTGTTTTTTACGCATTCCACTGGCTTCAGCCTTGATCACATGCTGAGGTTACATTGCGTTTTAGCAGATTCAGTTTAGCATGTGATCAATTTTGAAGCCTTTGGAATACGTCAAAAACGCAACGCATCATGTGAACGTGCCCTCAAAATGTTATGCCCAAATATCGGTCCTAATAAAAGATCATCAATAACACTAATGGCCAAAAATCTATACAAATAAATGTGTAAAAGAAACCTGGTGACATGTGCAGCATAAATTTTCATTTGGTCATTTTCAGATTGTTTTCGTCACAGCAGTTTTAGGGCAGTTTCACACAGTCAGTATTTCATCAATATTTTGCATCAGTGTTTGTTTGTTATAGGTTGTTCCTATAGAGTGCTTTCACACATTCAGTTTATCAGATGCAGTTTTTGAAGCCAAAAGAAGATGTGGACCATAATGGTTGACAACATATCACTAAGACCGCATGCACACAATGCATTGCGTCAAGGTTTTTGATGCATTCCAAAGGCTTGAACAGTGATCACATGCTGAGGTTACATTGCGTTTTTTCAAATGCAATTGAAACACAATGAGGGTCATTTACTAAGGGTCCGATTCGCGTTTTCCCGACGTGTTACCTGAATATTTCCGGTTTGCACTGATTTTCCATGAATTGCATCGGGATTTTGGCGCACGTGATCGGATTGTGGCGCATCGGCGCCGGCATGCACGCAACGGAAATCGGGGGGCGTGGCCGAACGAAAACCCGACGAATTCGGAAAAACCGCCGCATTTTTTTAAAAAAAGTGTGGCGGGACTTGTGCTTACCTTCACTTGGTCCGGCTTGGTGAAGATCAGTGCATTCCGGGGAACTTCAGCGCAGCAGCGCCACCTGGTGGACGTTGGAGGAGCTACCTTAGTGAATCCCGGCCGGACCCGAATCCACCGCAGAGAACGCGCCGCTGGATCACGAATGGACCGGGTAAGTAAATCTGCCCCATGGTAAACTCAGCATGTGATCAAGGCTGAGGCTTTTGCAATGTTTCATGCGTTTTTGTCACATTTTGGCCAAACCCCTTCCCACTTGCATTTTGGATGCATTTAAAAACGTGACAAAAACACCATGTGGGAATCCGCCCTGACGCCGCATTCACACAATGCGTTGCCTTTTTTAATGTGTTTTTGACGCATTTAGAAAGATTCTCCCGTTCCTGTTCCATTCAAATGCATGTGTTTGCTGTCCTCCTGTCACCGGCTCTTGGGAACCGCAGAATGGCAGGTTGTGGGCATAATACAAAGCATGCAGGAGGTGTAAATAATTAGAAGCAGGCCGAGAGCCGGAGTACTCGTCACAGCAGTTTTAGGGCAGTTTCACACAGTCAGTATTTCATCAATATTTTGCATCAGTGTTTGTTTGTTATAGGTTGTTCCTATAGAGTGCTTTCACACATTCAGTTTATCAGATGCAGTTTTTGAAGTCAAAAGAAGATGTGGACCATAATGGTTGACAACATATCACTAAGGCCGCATGCACACAATGCATTGCGTCAAGGTTTTTGATGCATTCCAAAGGCTTGAACAGTGATCACATGCTGAGGTTCCATTGAGTTTTTTCAAATGCAATTGAAACACAATGGGGGTCATTTACTAAGGGCCCGATTCGCGTTTTCCCGACGTGTTACCTGAATATTTCCGGTTTGCGCCGATTTTCCATGAATTGCATCGGGATTTTGGCACACGTGATCGGATTGTGGCGCATCGGCGCCGGCATGCACGCGACGTAAATCGGGGGGCGTGGCCGAACGAAAACCCGACGGATTCGGAAAAAACGACGCATTTTTTTTAAAAAAAGTGTCGCGGGACTTGTGCTTACCTTCACTTGGTCCGGCTAGGTGAAGATCAGTGCATTCCGGGGAACTTCAGCTCAGCAGCGCCACCTGGTGGACGTTGGAGGAACTACCTTAGTGAATCCCGGCCGGACCCGAATCCACCGCAGAGAACGCGCCGCTGGATCACGAATGGACCGGGTAAGTAAATCTGCCCCATGGTAAACTCAGCATGTGATCAAGGCTGAGGCTTTTGCAATGTGTCATGCGTTTTTGTCACATTTTGGCCAAACCCCTTCCCACTTGCATTTTGGATGCATTTAAAAACGTGACAAAAACACCATGTGGGAATCTGCCCTGACGCCGCATTCACACAATGCGTTGCCTTTTTTAATGTGTTTTTGACGCATTTAGAAAGATTCTCCCGTTCCTGTTCCATTCAAATGCATGTGTTTGCTGTCCTCCTGTCACCGGCTCTTGGGAACCGCAGAATGGCAGGTTGTGGGCATAATACAAAGCATGCAGGAGGTGTAAATAATTAGAAGCAGGCCGAGAGCCGGAGTACTCCGTGTAATACGCACAGGAGCTCCCCGCCTGATGGCGCCTTCGCACGATGCATGTGTTGCGTTTTTTTGATGCCTTTATGACACATTCCAAAGGCTTCAACCTTGAAATAACATTGCATTTGCTAAAACCAGTGTTACATCGACATGTGATCAAGGCTGAAGCCTTTTGAATGTGTCAAAAACACATAAAAAAATATGACGCAACCCATCGTGTGAATGCGCCCTTAGTCCTCATGCACACGATCCTATGGTCTGTATATACGGATGTATTCTGGCCGTAAATAACTGGCTGACAGAATGCACCTCCCACTGGTTCTGGATACTGCATGTATATACGGCAGCATACGGTGCACAGCCATATGCAACACTTATGTTTGGTACATTGTGGTCATAAAGGGATGGACATGGTCAGCAACAATACTCAGGTAGGCTGTGGCGTTGCAACGATGCTCAATTGGTACCAAGGGGCCCAAAGAGTGCCAAGAAAATATTCCCCACACCATGACACCACCACCACCAGCCTGAACCGTTGATACAAGGTAGGATGGATCCATGCTTTCATGTTGTTGACGCCAAATTCTGACCCTACCATCCGAATGTCACAGCAGAAATCGAGACTCATCAGACCAGGCAACGTTTTTCCATAAGAACATCTGCGTTTGACTCGGCGGAATGGCAGTGAACTCTGACGACGATGTTCATTGGACGTATCGCCGATACTTCATTCCTCGTCGGACCTTCCAAATCGGGGATCACGACTGGACCATGTAAGTAAATTTCCCCTTAATTTCTGGTTTTCGATGGTATCTAGACAAATATTTTTTATCGATTGTATCGTTATTATTTTATGGCAATAAAAGTGAAATAATGATTCAATATTATACAATTGGGAATTTTTATTTTTTCAATGCTATCTTCCTCTCGCCGAGAAGTGTACCTACATAACATTTTTTCGTGAGACCTCCTCCTAAATCTTTGTCTTGGAAAACTTCAGAATAAGCCCTTGTTGTCAAATTTTATTGTCTCCATTTGTTAGAGTCTCTGCGTGCCCTGTCCGGAGATATCTATAATTAATAAGAGGGGAAGCATTCTTGGTCCCCTTGCGAGACTCTACAGGGATTTTTTCTTTTTAAGCTACAAGTTGTCATTTACTCAAGGGTCCAATGTAATAGTGAACCCAGATACCCTAACCGCCTCTTGTCCCTTGGCTATAAGTTTCAGGTGACTCTCAGTTGACCCTGTTCCTGACCCTAGCGCAGTTTTTTATTATACTTTTATACACCAGTTGTGGGAATGTTAACCGGCCCTCATTTGATTCATGTCTGATTATTTTTATTATTTATTTCTTTTGCAAAGGGCGAAAGAATAATGACGCAAATTTCACAACACATGAACATGCCCTCAATTCTTTATTTTGGCAGTACAGAAGAGGTTTTATGCCTCATAGATTGTTATTATAAAGCCAATTGCTGTCTTACTATGACTGTCAGATTCACAAGAAGGGAAGTAGTGTCCATAGAAAAAAAGATGGGAGGAAAGCAAATAATCATATTTATTACACACTTTTGGAATTTTTGCATACCGTCATGAAATTCAACTGTGCTTGTTATGTTGATGACCTGACCCACATGCAAACAATGTTATCACATCCAGGGCAGATAGGTGACTAACAAAATTATTTCCACAGCTACTAAACTACACAAAAACCCCTGGAGCCGCGTCCCTAATGTGTTTACAAGTCATTTATATGTTATGCTTTAGCCCCACTCGCCCAAGTTTTCTATCTATACTTTAAATGAGGTAATTTTTTTCAGGGTTTTCAAGCGAGTTGTTTCTGAGTGGACTGTCAATGTTAGGAATCGAGTACTTGAGGCTCAATTTTTTTTTATCTTAGAGTCTTTTTTTTATTTCTCAACCGAAAATTTCAACTATTTCACTTGCCTAGCAAAGTTTGCCATGTCGGAATTTTTCATTATTGTACAAGATGTAGACATATTAATGTTGTGCTTATAGTGCAAATGGCATGAACAGTCGTCCACCCCCGAAACAAGGAACACGCGTCGCAAAGGGGGTACGGGTAAAAAGGTGCGGTGCCAGCGCTCGGATTATGGCAGTGTAGGCCTCACGAAGAATGCCTAGAGGGGTCGGGCCCGGCCTTGGGTATCGTCGTCGGTTACCTTTTGTGCAACTTGGTAGTTTAAAAAGTCAAAAAACAGCCAACATAGAATCCGGGGTTTCCGGGCCATTTAGGGCGCACCTGACTATACGGCGCCTTAGTCAGCGGCCTTATGTAATAATTCCTATATAAGGCGGCATCGGGACTATAAGGCCGGCAGGGGTCCTAGGGCCGTGTCGGAGGTCCGGGGGCGAGCGTATACCCGACGTGACTCACATCGAGAATATACTCGAACCGGAATAACGCGACCCGACGAGACAGCGATCTACCTTGGAATTTTGTAGAGTGAGGAATGGTGGGTGGGAGGTGGAGGAGGCGCGACCATTACTTCTAGGTCCCCGCTACCCCGGAGACGCAATCTCCAGCCATTAACTGCAGACCGGACGCGCAGATTGTTTCGTAAGGAGGGGAGCCTCTTGGGTGATCTGCGTTCCCCGGAGATCTTCTGTCTCCGGTCCCCTATGTAAGTATGGTCCGCTGCCCGTGCCATACATAGTGGGGCCACAGGCCCTGGACTATAATGCGCACTTTGGATTCAGGAAATCCCAATGGCTTGTAATGCTGTCCCGGTCTCCTATGTAAGTATGTCCGCTCCCCAGCGCCATACATAATAGGGCGCACCTTATAGTCTGGAAAATACGGTACTCACATGCCTGATATGTGACCCTCTAAGATAAACCAAACAAGTCCAAGACCCAGAGAAAAAGAAGACATGCACAAATGAACAGACCGAGGATAAATGATTTCCATTGTCATTATTTTTATTATTTCCTTTGGACGGAGTTACATAATCTCTCATCTAGTTTTAAGTCAACTTGTAATGTTTGTGTAGTTTGTTCTGAGATAATACTGTGTACTGTGACAGGGCTGTGAAGTCACAGATTTTATTATGTGACATCCCTTCTGTGGCATCACTGTGTATTACCTATACTGTAATCTCACCATATAATTTTGACTTCAATATATAATTATGGGGAAAATTGCCCTTTTCCCCAAAACTATAAAGCATATAAACATACCTCGTATATAGCTTGGTATAGAGTCAAGTTGTTTGAACACAAAAAATGTGCTGAAAAAACTCCACCCTTTGGCTTATATGCAACGAGTGTAATAAAAAATAAACTTGCGCACTCACCTTCGATCCTCTGCCGCTCTCTTTTCCTTCTTTCACTTCACTGTAACATAGCCCATGCGTCCATGTTACTCTGCCCCGCCGGCGCCGGCTCACACTATGACGCGCATGTCGCCAACTGCTGACCCCTTTAAGTGTGACGCTTCTTGGCATTGTTTGGGACACATCTCTGCCTTTTGAACCAGTGAAGAGAGAAGGAACAGAAGCCGTGAAGAGCATTGGGAAGCTCGGAAGGTGAGTAATGTAGATTTAAATGAAAATATTGGGCAAATTGTCATTTGTTTTAAATGATTTTCAACTCCCAAAAATAGGGGTAATAAAAATCTACCTACCCAAAATAGTACAATTAAAAACAGTTTTCTGCATCCGCAATAAGCCCTAATAAGGTTCTTTTGATTTACGATTAAAGACTTATCGCCCAAAAATGACCAGTAAACATGTCTTTTTCCCTAAAAGGTAGGTAACTGCACATTTGGTATATCCTTAATTGACTAAGGCATGTCCCAGTTAGAGAGAAACCCTTCACCATCACCTTCCCCCACAACCACACACATAGCGCACATATATAAAAGTGTTTGAACTAGAAAGAGGTGTAAACTGCTTGCGCACCTGTGGTTATAAAGTCTCTGCCCCATCAGGTTAGAGCGATCATGCACCGCATTCTGTCCCTGCACCACAATTCTATTACATTAAAAAACACAGTGGACCAAAAAAAGGTCCACACACCTCCTGGCAGTCCATGGTTTCCAAATCATGAAGCCGTGCACAGTCAAGTATCGTGCGCAACCCTGCAAACTTCACAGCCAAAACTGGCGCTATATCATGAACTCCACCCCCAATAAGGTTGGAGTTGAGAGTTATGCTGGCTATGAGGGTGGTGTAGCTTGACTGTATACTGCAGCTCCCCGGCACTTAGCTGAAAAGAGGTCCTCAATACAATAATGATAGGCTGTTACATCATCACTGTGAGCAGAGCATAAAAGGGGCAGGAGTTACTGAGAAACCATGATCTTGGGACTTGTAGGTTCCGTGGCTCCATCTGGTGATAGCTTTAGACCAGCCATAACAATTTTGTAATCCTAAAATCAAACTATTTAGCTTCATTTGGTGACTATGACTTAAGTTTTGTTATATTCATTTATTTAAGTATCATCATGGGGTTCTTGGTGTCAACGTTCAAATTCCCGGAAGACCCCTGATGAAGTTCTCCTGAATGAATAATTTTTAACGCAAGTTAAAATGTTACAAAAAAAATGTTAAAAGGTGAAAACAGACCTAGGAAAATCAGTATTCGTACTGGGAGGGCCAGAAACATCCGTCGAGAAAAGGTGGACTCAGTGAAAATCCCCAATACATATATATTTTGTGTTTGCAGTATGTCATTTCCTAGAAAGGGGCCAAATTTTTGCCATCACTATCTCAGGTAGATCTAATGCTATACTATTACATACTTCTTTTATAGAAATAAAAGACAAGAAGGAATTCCTGCAGTGTTATGGAACACTCTGGTGCACTCCCAGTGTATGTATGTGTGGGATCCCCAGTCAAGGGTAGTAAGGAGAGGCCTTTGATCTTATGCAGCTCCAGGGATCACCCTGAGTCAAGGGATTTTAAACATAAACTCGCGTTCCTTTATTGCCAACACCAAGTCGACAGAAGGCAAACAATGCCAGGTAACGGTTCAGTCGAGCAGGTCCCAGCACTGGAAGATTGGTGTTCGGCCAGGTGTAATAGGCTCAGGTGAGAATGTGGAGGCTACAAGGAGTGCTAAAGACAGCTGCTTAAAGGTAGAGTCCTGCAGCAGGCTGAATATTCTGCTCCTCATCACTCCCAGAAAACCCGTATTTTCCATCCACAAGAGTTTCTTACTTTCCTGTAGTAGGTTGCAGTCACTATCCACCCGGGACATTCTTGAACAGATGGATTTCAACATTCATACACATTACATCCGAGGGGTCACAATGTAATGTCCGGCCGAAAACGGTCGGCACTATCAATGCCGTAAGCATAATAGATGGCGTTTATTTTGTGTTTGAAACTGTGGCTTCTGCTTGTGTTTGGAGTTAAACTGGAGCGACACCCCGCTCCTGCATTTCAGCCCTGCCCAGCCAGGGTTACTAGCCTGATGGACAGTTCCCCCCATGTGGCTGTAGCGTGTCCCGGGAACTGCCTTCTATACCTGCCTATTCCCTCAGACCTTGCTGGTTATTTTAAGCCTACCTGTATATCTAGTGCTCGGGCTATCTTGTTTTGGTATTCCGTGTTTTTGTGATCAGATTCTGCACCTTCAGTGCCATCTTGGTTTCTACCTGGTTTATTGTGTCCTCCGCGTTCTGCCTGTATCCTGCCTGTATTTTAACCTGTTTGATTCTTGACCTGACCTGTATATAGCTGCTTGATGCTTGACCTGACCTGTTTATTATCTCCTGAGACCTGTATATATCTGTTGTTTTGTCCCTGTCTCAGTCCTTGTTTGTATCTGTGCGCCAGTGGAACACTGTCTAGAGCTGTATTCCGGTTACCTGTTTTTCTCCACCAGCCGCAGCCGCCAACGAAGTAATTCCGTCCCATCTTGTAGTGGTCCACTCAGGCCGACCATCAGTTAGTTCCTGGTAGTGGGTTCAGCCCTTATCAGGTGTTTTATATTCTGCTAGGCAGGGCCTTAGCCCACAGGACGTCGGAGGGTGAGGGAGAAGAGGGTTTCGCCCCACCTACTGTCGTGAGATCTAGCGCCAAGCCTGTTGTGGTTGCGCTGATTTTGCTGGACAGTACTGACAATTGAACCGTTCCGGTCCAGGCAGGTGTTAGTAGCTGCCATATCAAATTAGACTGTATATGGCAACGCACAAGGAATGAATGTATTATGTTTGAGGGCAAGGACAGGTTCTTAAAGGAAACTACTTCCCATAACTACACCAACGCCTGCACATGGCCCTCTCCATGCCCAGTAACTAGGCCCCTCACCCCCCCAACATGAAGAGTCTGAAACCCATTCATTTTTAGATGTTACCATGCATTTGACCGTTTTGCAAAGTGTTTCCTCTTCAGTGCCTGGAATATAAGCAGCGTGTTAACATTTCGTAGCAATTGCCACCCAGCCAAACGCACTGGAAACATGTAATCACTCATTCTTGGAATGCGTTTTAAACATGCCTATTTTTGCATCCCACGCAATCATCCCCACGTATAGTACGTCATGGGCACAGGAGCATAGTGCGTGCAATCCGCACATGAGGCAAATCGCGATAACCACTATCCTGCTTTTTTCAAAAAAAACAACCCTTAGCCTGCAGTAAAAACACAGTGAAGGGTTCTATGATACAACTAACAGTCTCAAGCAGATAGTACAAATAATATCAGTCATATGATCTGATACCAGTTATAACCTGTGTTTTCTACTGTCTCTTTGGGAACACTTCCTACCCCAAAGATTTATGAGTGGGTGAGTATAGTCCGCTGGTTTTGGCTTTAGCACTTAGTCGTTGGCACGCAGGACTTACCTAATAAAGAGAAAATGTTAACTCTGGCTCACAACTCTAGTGTAGTAAAGCTCCAGCCGCTTTAGACTATAGTGGTTCAGGATTCTGGAGGACCATGACAGCAAGGATCATCACGAACCAATCCTTCTTCTGTTCCAATTTCGATGAGCTTGTGCCTAGTTTCCTGTTCTTAGCGAAAGGAGTGGCACCCGGTTGGTCTTCTGATGATTCTGTAGCCCATCTGCCTCCAAGTTGTCAACGTACCTGTGCGTTCAGAGAGCTCTTCTGCATACCTTGGTTGTAACGGGGTGGCGATTGAGTCACTGTGCCTTTCTATCAGCTCGAACCAGTTGCCCATTCCCTAGGACCTCTGGCATTTCCGCCCACAGAACTGCCGCCTACTGGATTGTTTTTTCTTTTCGGACCATCTCTGTAAACCCTTAGAGATGGTATGTGCGTCAAAATCCAGTAGATCAGCAGTTTCTGAAAATATTCAGACAAGCCCTTCTGGCACCCAACAACCATGCCACGTTCAAAGGCAATCAAATCACCTCCTTTCTTCCCATACTGATGCTCGGTTTGAACTGCAGGAGTATTGTCGTGACCATGTCTACATGCCCTAAATGCAATGAGGCTGCCGCCATGTGGTGGCGATTAGAAATTACCAGTATATACTCGAGTATAAGCCGACCCGGCGAGTATAAGCCGAGAGACCCTAATTTTACCACCAAAAATGGAAGGCAAAAACTATTGACTCGAGTGTTATAAGCGAGGGAGGGTGGGCATGCATTGGTCACAGACCCCCTCAGTATAAAGCCAACAGCCCCCTATTAGTAACAGCCAGCCAGCTGCCCACAGTAGTATCAGATTTTGCCCCAGTAGTATACAGCACTTGCCCCCAGTGGATATACGCCTGCCTCCCAGTGGTATGCCAGCCTGCCCCTGTGGTATACAGCATTGCCCCCATTGAGTATACATTGCTCCCCAGTGTTACAGCTGCCCCCAGTGGATACAGCCTGTACCCGTGGTATCGCCTGCCCCCTGAGAGTATCTACCAGCCTGGCCCCCAGGGTGGTAATACAGCCTGTCGCCCAGTGGTCATACAGACCTGCCCCCAAGGGTAACAGGGGCACGCCAGCCAGTGGTATCAGCCTGCCCACCATGTGGGTAGAGGCAAGGTGGAGTACACCTGCCCCAGTGGTATTACAGACGTGCCCCCAGTGCGTATCGCTACCATTGGGTACAGCCTGCCCAGTAACAGCCTGCAGTAACAGCTGCTCCCCAGTGGTATACAGCAATGCCACCAGCGTGGTATACGCCTCGCCCCCAGTGGTATACAGCTGCCCTGGACAACATCCCCAGTGGTATACAGCCGCACCCAAGTGGTATACGTGACCCAGGGAACAGCTGCCCCAGTGGTATAAGACTGCCCCCAGTGGTATACAGCCTGCCCCGAGTGGTGACTACCTGAAACAATAACTGCCCCCAGTGGATAGACAGCCTGACCCAGTGGTTTATAAAGCCTTGTCCCCAGCATTAACAGCATGCCACCCAGATTATACAGGCCATGCCCACCAGCATAAAATAAAATAAACTTATACTCACCCTCCGATGTGCAGCGCTGCTCCCCCGATGTCGGCGCCGCTGTTGCAGGCGTCCGCGCCGCTTCGTTCGGCTTCGGCGCCCAGTTTCTTTTTCTTTCATGCCGGCGCCGCCAGTCTTCCTCCGGCGGCGCCTAGTGTGCGTCAGCGGCGGAGGCGTCACATAGGCGCCGGCCCGGAGGAAAGAATGTGCGGGCGACCAGCAAAAAGGAAAGAAGAGGTGCGCCGAAGCTAGAAGCACAAGCGGCTCTACGCGGACCGCCGACACAAGTGGCGCCGACATCGGGGAGCAAACGCTGCACATCGGGGCCACCGAGGGCATAGTGAGGAATAAGTTATGTGATTTTAATGCTGTTAAAGTTTATTTTTTTAAAGTATTTTTTACTGGTATATGCTCGTGTATAAGCACGAGGGATGGTTTTTCAGCACCATTTTTTGTGACTGAAAACTCGTGCTTATCACACAGAAGATTATATACAGGTAAGTGTAACCGGCAGTTGGACAGAGTGTGTACTGATCTAACAGTGGCCGGTGTGAGTTAGTTATATTTTATATGGCCTCTCTTATGGGCTGCGACGCATTGCCCATTGGAATGCAAAGGGGCCATACATACAGGCTGTGTTTATAATGGGTCGATTGCATGGGGGCCCTTATTTGCATATTATTAAAGGCACAGTGACAGCTGAGATCATGAGTCAATTTCCCCCATTTGGACATTTTTTTTACAGCTTTCAAGTAAATGGCGTGGAATAATAATATTGTCACTGAGAAAGTAAAATTTGGTACGCAGAAGGAAAATAAGCTCGCATACAGCTCTGGAAACAAAAAAATAAAACTTAGAACGATTGGATTTTTGAACATAGGGAGAAAAAAGTAACAAAAAAATGCTGTGACACGAAGGGTAAAGAAAATTCTACATGATAAATCAAGAGACAGCTTACTCATAGATCCAGGCACTGTGACTGTGGTAGTCTCTTATATTTGTTGTCCATGGCCTCTTCCTCCTAAAATAAAATGTAACAATTATGCTAATGCCAAACCTCAAGAGCTGGCAGGGATGTTTCCATAGCCACCTCAATGATGTCTTGTTCATTTGTTGTTACAATGTCGATCAAGTCTATGCAAGCTAATTGTAACAACCAGTGAAGAGACATCTCACTGAGGGCTCTGAAAACAGCAACCAGAGCCATCCAGGGCCTATTAGCATAATTTTACATGTTCTTTTAGAATGAGGAGGAGCGAAACCATAGGAAACCAGAATAGAAGATATCGCAGTCACAGGCTGGATCTTTGATGTGTCCCTGGGTTATTCATACTGTTTAGATTATATATTTAAACCAGCACAAGAAGACAGTGAAAAATGGCCTTTTGCCATCTATGTTTTGAACAGACAGGACATGGCTGTGACTGCTCTGACCACATCCATGCCACCCCTATAGGCAAGGGGGTAGTTGTAATAGGGCCTCTACCTGCTCAGGATCCATCTGGTGAGCCAGAGGATTAATGCAGAGAGTGAACTCAGTAATCGGCAGCTGTAGCCTCTGCCTGGAAAGGCCATGTTGTTTTTTTTTTTTTTTTTCAGATGTTAGAAGATTTATTGTGCACAAGCTAAAAGACTCTTATAATCCAGTATCAGGATGTTATACTCCAGTATCAGGATGCTATACACTAGTATCAGGAGCTATACACTAGTATCAGGAATGCTATACACCAGTATAAGGATGTTTACACCAGTATTAGGACTCGTATACATCAGTATCAGGATTTTAAACACCAGTATCAGGATTTTTGTTATCAACCAGTTTTGGATCAGAAGTTATACACAGATCAGTATGTTATACACCAATATCGGATGTCTATACACCTAGTAGAGTATCGACTCTGGAGTACCATAATCTTAGCTTTGTATCCCTTCCACCCCCACCCAATCCAAGCAGCAGGCGAAGAGATGAAAAAAACACCCCCATTTACCAATATACAGTACTATACATATGTAAACACTACATGCACATATACATAAACAAGTTTCTTTCATTTCGTCCTAGCTTTTCAATCCACAATCCCCACCTTTTATAAAAAGCATGCATCTTCCCTGTTCTATTTCCCTTTCAGACTCTGACTGTGAGAAGTAGTAGTAACACCACTGAGGGGCTGAAGCACATTCATAGGCTTGGTAAATATGACCTTTCCTTGTTATGTTTTTCTCCCATTGGGCCTGCGACCCCCAATTGCCTAAAGAGACAGATACATTCTTGGACTCCCTTGTATCACTTTTCTACTCTTTCTCCTGCATCAAGAATTTTGGCCCAGAGGAATGGACCTACCGACAAGGAGCTCTCTGAGAGACTGATGAGTTACTACAAGGAAGGAGGAAAACGTTTTTATTCTATTCTGCACTTAATGACGTGGCCACACTAGGGTAATAAGACCATCAGACGGCAGGTACACCATGTGCTACTATTACAACCATATATGTTGATAATCATACCACCAGGGTGGTGACATGATAAGCCGACCCCCCCCCAAATTTCAGACCTTGGTGACAAGGAGTGGATTACGGAACATGACACCACACCTTTCATTAGAGCAAGATGCGTTAGTTTATGGGCGTAGCTACCAACTGTAAGCCCTCATCTATCTATCTAGTCAGCAACCAACCCGGATCCTGTAGCCAAGACCATGGTGATTGTCCTGTCCTGCACTGCATAGCCAGCACTACCCAAAAGTGATGCTGGCCGCTTTGTTTTCCTTCCCATCTGGTCCATCCCCGAGCCGTTGGTGGACTTTCAATTACCAGGGGTATGCAACACCCCTGCCAACGTATAGTTAAGGGTAGTTCAATTAGGGCCCTCTCCCTGTCAGGATCCATCGGTGAGCCTGCGCAACTCAACAGAGGATTAATGCCAGAGAGAACTCAGGTAATCTGCAGCGGTAGCCTTTTCCTGGATAAGCAATAGTTATATGGGCGTACTGTAAGATGTTATCCATCAGTTGGCCAGTTGTTGGCTTGTAGTGTAAGCTGGAGTGTGATGTGAGAGAGGTGTACCACTGACCAGGGGGGGGAGAGAGTATTAGTAGTATAAAACCACATGTGCAGTGGGGGAGCCACATGGTCCTTCAGAGTCTATGAGCACATGGACAGACGGGGAACAGAGAGATCAGTGTCTACAGCACACCTTCAGTGCTGAGCCACTGTACCAAAACGAGGCTGAGTCAGGGAGACTGTAATCCAAGCGTCAGCTTCCACAGTTGAACCCAGCAGCTCCATCTAAATTCTCCCAGCCTGTATTTATTCTCAGCGCTGGTGCCACTATTCCTGCATGACCACCCAGTACCAGAATCTGAATCAGGCCTGCACCTGCTGGTCAATAAAGAACCATGAGGGGTTGATTGCAACAAAGTTTCCTCCGTCTGATCCCTGGATACGGCTTTGTCTACCACCAAGGGGGGTTTCCATCCCTACCGAGGGACTGATCTTACAGACATCCGGGTTTGCCCCAGGGAGAAAACACTGTACTTCAGCCTCTCCCCCCTATTTTCTTGCACACACCACCTGCCAGGCCTCACGGTGTATTCTGGACCCCAGCGTCTCCAAGCCCCAAGAAAAGCTATAGGCCCGGGGGAAGTATGTGCAGATCCATTAAAAAGTAGAGTAGTCATAGTAAGAACGTTTTTCCAGATCACTTATAGGTCTTTAGTTTATGAGGATCTGCTGAAAAATGGGTGACAAGTTGAGGCTGAATTTGGCCAACATTGTGTGCATGTAAGCCTAAGCCTGACTGATAAGGGGATGATAAATGTCTAAACTGACAGGTGAGGTGATTTTGACGCTACCGCACGGCAGCAGAACGAAAATTGCAAGTCCCCCTGAGCGCTATGTATCAAGGTCAGGAACTGATATGGAAAAACGTAAGAGAAACCCCTTCACAAGGACCTTAATTTCACTAAGGAAAGGCTGCATTGCAAATAGTCTTTTACACCTTTCTGTGGCATTTGCATGACCAATATAATTTGCCGTTTTTAACTTAACTTTCAACCTGACAGGTTCATGTCTGAGTCTCAGGTTTGTTTCGTTCTAGATAAATTTAAAAAATATATGCTGACTTCATGTGATGCTCACTCAGATGTCCAGCCCCCACCACTGTGCTCTTCTACAAATTCATCCCTCCCCAATGGTTGTCAAACTCACAAACTCAGTCAATTTGTGCAAGTGAAGGAAGCATGAAGGGAAGAAAACATGTACAGCGAGCCACAAAGGTGGGGGCCTGAGAGTGAGGATGTGTGAGCAGCACACAACAAGTCACAGGTTGTTTTGTGAAATACATACCAACCAAACAAACCGGGATTTAGAACATGATTCTAGTTGTGGTTGCAAGGGAGAAAGGAAAGTTCAAACACAGAATTATATTGAAATGCCAAACAGGTTTATAGAGGAGACCTAAAAGACATCTTTGCAGTGCAGCTGTAATAGGCATCTGCAATCTTTGTGAAATGAGCCTGGGGCTCCCTGCCTGACCAGTTCCCTTTAACCCTACGGGGAATCCGCCTACTCTGGCCTTAAGGAGCGGACCCATTTTTCAATCTGGCCCCTGTGTCAATATAAGGGGTTAGAGCTTGGAACGAATATGAGTATCCAGGGGATTTTGAAACGTTCTCTTGACACATTGACTTCAAATGTTTTAAATTGGATGAAAATCTTGCGTTTAGTTATAAAAAAAAAATGAGGGCAAAAATTTGGAAAAATTCTTTTCAACGTTCTAAATTCTCTTCTTTTATGCAGACTAGTCTAGCATCCAAATAAATTCATTAACTTACATTTCCCCAAATGTTGCTTTATGTTGGATGTTTTTTTTAAGATTCCACATATTTTACTTAGAAGTTATGAGGCTCAGCAGAAATTAGGTATCATTTTTGTCACAATTTTTGTAAAATGCACCAAAACCTGATTTAGATGGACCTGGCTCAAACTTCTAATTGACACTGAGAGGCTCTAAATAATAGCAAGACTCATAAATTACCCCACATTTATGGAAACTTAACACCCCTAAACTATGAAAAACCACCTTTTTAAGAAGTTTGTTAACCCTTTAGGTGTTTTATAGGGGGGTAAAACAAAAGAGAGGTGACCGTATACAAATTGTAATATTTTTTCACAATTACACTCATTTGGGGGAGTGGAAAAATTAAACATTTAGAATGGATTAAATGAAAAGGCCTCCACAAAGTTTGTTATCCAATTCTCTCGAGTACACCGATACCCCATATGTGGTGGTGAATGCTGTATGGGGCGCACGGGCCGGGCATAGAAGGGAGGAGAAGGCGCCATCCAGAGTCAGATTGGTTATGTCACAGGTTATAATTGTTTTTATTTTTTTTATTTCTTTTGCCACATAAGATGCACTTTTCTGGTACGTTAATTTGGTGTTGTGTGAGATTTTATTAACTCTTATTTGTTGGTGGAGGAAAATGAAAATTCATCAATTTTTAGGAACATTTTTATGTGTTTTATAGTTTGGACGTTACCATACTATAAAAATAGTATATTATTTTTATTCTATGGGTCCCATGATTTATGAAAATACCTCATTTTATATAGATTTTTATGTTTTTCCCATTTTTGGCTGAATAAAAAGTAATTTGGCAAAAATGGTTGTGTAATTTTAGCCCACCGTCTTCAGATGCAATAACTTTTTTATTTTCCGCCTCACAAACTCTGTTTAAGGGCTCTGATTTTTTTGGAGAAGGAGTGTTCTTTTTAAGTGGGTCTTATTTAGAGTGCATAAATTTTTTAAATCACTTTTTAGAGCATTCTTTATAGAGTATTAATTAAAAATTTATTTTTTTTGGACCTTTTTTTTTACTGGGTTCACTTTGGTGTGGATCTAATAACGAGTTCTGTTTTATTATGAAGATTGGTACAGGCCGCAGGGATGCCAAGATGGGGGGGTAGGGTTTGTGTATTCCCGTCCCCCCTCCGTACCATGTACTGAAATAAAAACTAAGTGGAGAAAATCTTTTCATTTTAGCTATCACCATCTTTTCATATGCAGAACTTTTTTATTTTTTCGGATGACAAATCTGTATAGGGGTTATGGCTTCATTTTTTGTGAGACGATTTGTTCTTTTAGTGGGCTTGTTTTAAGAGTGCAGAGAACTTTTTTTTATCACTTTTAAGAGCATTTTTAAAAAGATATTAATTAAAAATGATTATTTTTTCGGAACATTTGTTGCATTTTATTTTTTGCTCCGCGTTGTACCGTGCAAGTCCAGTAAGTAGTTAATATTATGTTTATTCATTACAGATTGTTAAGGATCGGCAATACCAAATATGTGGGTTTTTTCTTTGTGTTTTAATACTTTTCCATCTTGAACGCGATGCTATATAGATTGGTTCAAGTTTCAAGTACACTGATCTACAAGACTAATATTTTATTGTAGAGCAGTTTGTAAACTGTTCCTCAGCATGTTACCAGAAGGGGTTCTGACTGACCACAGAAGTCAGGCTAGTCCCGGGCTGTACCAGAAGTGATCTGGCATCCCCGGTAAGCGGCATGGGGGATCCGAAACATAGCGGGGAAAAACACCCGTACACGATGCGTCTTGGTTTGACCGTGGCAGTAATTAACACCCGCAATTGGAGTCGGCTCCGAGCGCGGGTGT
This sequence comes from Engystomops pustulosus, assembly GCA_019512145.1. NCBI lineage: Eukaryota > Metazoa > Chordata > Amphibia > Anura > Leptodactylidae > Engystomops > Engystomops pustulosus. The sequence goes on along the minus strand of CM033643.1, from coordinate 69,517,927 downwards.
TGCTCGCGGTGTCAGCTGTGAAGAAAGCTGACAGATGCTTGCTTCTGGTGCCGTCTCCGTTCGGGAGATGGGTAATTGCCCAGAACAGGGAGCATTATAGCCACGTCCCTATGTGCTTACGGTCACTGAGGAGACATAGCGGTTGTGTGTTTTGTGTAGAAAAAAATAACTCCTAAATCATGAAAATGATCACTATGGGGGGTGAGAGAGGAGGGGGGAGAGGGAAGTTGCGAACTAATGGAACGTGTGGATTCTGGAGCTTGTGATAAAAAGCACAGAATGATGAAAGGTTTAGGAGCCTAGGTTTGTGATGTGATCACATAATCCTGCAGAGCTTCCAGGAATACTGCTGTTAATAAATATATCTGCCTGTGCAATGATCCTCCTAGTACCCCAGAGACCCCTGAAATCTATAGTACTGAATTTTGACAAGTTGCCTATTACAATCACTCAGTTTTCTTGACTCTGGTTAAGAGGGCAGATTTATCATGGCTAATATGCCTTAAAATTGGTGCATAATCCCTGAAATAGGCGCAATTCCTCTTAAAGGAAATCTACCATGGGTATCAAGGATTTTACACCAAGCATACTTTCTGGTATGTTTCCCTCTGTCAGGACCCACTCTTCTTTTAGCTTCTTATGTGACAAAAAGTGTTAAAAAATATGCAAATTAGTCTGAGGGGCTCCAAGCTCAATTAACATCTATAGCTTTTAAAAAAGGGTCTAAGAAAGTAAATAAACAGCAGATGCTGCCAGAGGGGGTGAACATCAGCATATACATGTTTTACAATCCTTCATCCTGGTGGTAGATTTCCATTAAACAAAGATATGACAGCATCACATTTATACAATGCCAGGAAGTGGCCCCCACAATTACTAGGAGTTACTTCACTGAATACCAGAAGATTAACCACCATAAAAATCACATATTAACATATTAAAGGGGACCTATCACCAGGGACCTCATTTTCACTAAAGACAGGCTACAGTAGCCCATCACACCTGCATTGAAAATTTGTCTTTCTGCTTTCTCTAAACATTTGCATTACAGTATAATTGTGCGTTATAACTTACCTTGCACCGTGAAGAATCCTCTGTGTAGTCCTAGGGGCTGGGCTTTGGTTTGGATGCATTTAAAAAAACAACATGTGACTTGTCTGTGCTGCTCACACCTCAGCTCTCAGCCCTCACCTTTGTGCTACTGTACAGCAGGAGGGAGGAGCCATACAGGAGCACAAAGAGCTGAGGAGTGAGTGAAACAGATAAGTAACACATTGTTTTTTGAAATGCATACAAACTAAAGCCCAACCCTTGGCACTACACAGAGGATAAGTAATAACACACAATTATATTGTAATGTTAATGCTTAGAGAAGGCAAAAAGGCATATCTGCAATGCAGGTGTGATAGACTTCTGCAACCTGATTTTAGTGAAAATTAGGTACCTAGTGACAGATTCCCTTTAAAAAGAAGAGTTATGTGGTCCTTCTATTAGATTATCATTTATTAAGACCATTATTTGCATATCCCGTAACTATTACAAAAGTTAAACAGAACCCAGTGTAGTGTCTAGCCTTAGGCCCTAAATACAGAAATATATACATTATAGATGGGTCACTGTTAATGTTTAAGTTTTTACTTGATACTTTTGTTTTCAGAGGCATTAATAAGTAGCACCTGTAAGAAGTCATCACGGCAGACTCGGCTACATAGCAAATAGGATGGATCCATGCTTTCATGTTGTTGACGCCAAATTCTGACCCTACCATCCGAATGTCACAGCAGAAATCGAGACTCATCAGACCAGGCAACGTTTTTCCAATCTTTAAAAGCATTAAAATAAATAAACTTTATCCTCACCCTTCGGTGGCCCGATGTGCACGCTGCTCCCCGATGTCGGCCCGCTTGTCTTCAGGCTCCGCGGCCGCTTGTCTTCAGGCTTCGGCGGCCCGTTCTTCTTTCCTTTTGCTGGTCGCCCGCCACTTCTTCCTCCGGGCGGCGCCTAGTGTGACGCCCCGCCGCTGACGTCACACTAGGCGCCGCGGAGGAAGACATGGCGGCGCCAGGCAGAGAAGAAGACGGGCCGCGAAGCCTGAAGAACAAGCGGCGCGGACGCCTGAAGACACGCGGCGCCGACATCGGGGGAGCAGCGTGCACACGGAGGTGAGTATATAAGTTATTTTATTTTATGCTGGGGCAGCTTATATGCTGGGGCAGGCTGTTAATGCTGGGGACAGGCTGTATATACCACTAGGGGCAGGCTGTTACCACTGGGGGCAGTTATTTTTCAGTATAACCACTGTGGGCAGGCTGTATACCACTGGGGCAGCTTACGGGGCATTTCTGTATACCACTGGGGCAGGCTGTATACCACTGGGGGCAGCTGTATACCACTGGGGGCAGGCTGTATACCACTGGGGGCAGGGCTGTATACCACTGGGGGCAGGCTGTATACATTGGGCAGGCGTCATACCAATGGGGCGCTGTTACCATGGGGGCAGGTGTATACACTCGGGGGCAGGCTGATACCCTGGGGAGGCTGTACCCTGGGGGCAGGCTGTATACCACTGGGGGCAGGCTGTATTACCACATGGGGGCAGGCTGTAACCACTCTGGGGGTCAGGCTGTATACCACTGGGTCAGGCTGTATACCACTGGGGGCAGCTGTATACCACTGGGGCAGGCTGTATACCACTGGGGGCAAGCTGTATACCACGGGGGCAGGCTGATACCACTGGGAGGCCAGGGCGTGATATCCACTGGGGGCAAGTGCTGTATACTACTGGGGGCACGCTCTGTGGCAGCTGTGTTACTATAGGGGGCTGGTGTGGCTTTATACTGAGGGGTCTGTGACCAATGCATTCCCACCCTCTGCTTATACTCGAGTCAATAGTTTTTCCTATTTTTGGTGTAAAATTAGGGGTCTCTCGGCTTATACTCGGGGTCGGCTTATACTCGAGTATATACGGTAATTTCTAATCGCCACCACATGGCGGCACCTCATTGCATTTAGGCATGTAGACATGGTCACGACAATCTCCTGCAGTTCAAACCGGCATCAGTATGGGAGAAGGAGTATTTGATTGCCTTTGAACGTGGCATGGTTGTTGGGTGCCAGAAGGGCTTGTCTGAATATTTCAGAAACTGCTGATCTACTGGATTTTGACGCACAACCATCTCTAGGGTTTACAGAGAATGGTCCGAAAAGAAAAAACATCCAGTAGGCGGCAGTTCTGTGGGCGGGAAATGCCAGAGGTCCAGGGAATGGGCATACTGGTTCGAGCTGATAGAAAGGCAACAGTGACTCAATCGCCACCCGTTACAACCAAGGTAGTGCAGAAGAGCTCTCTGAACGCACAGGTACGTGAACTGAGGCAGATGGGCTACAGACACAGAAGACCTAACCGGGTGCCACTCCTTTCGCTAAGAACAGGAAACTGAGGCACAAGCTCATCGAAATTGGACAGAAGAAGATTGGAAAACGTTGCCTGGTCTGATGAGTCTCGTTGTCTTCTTGCTGTTACATTCGGATGGTAGGTCAGAATTTGGGTCAACAACATAAACATGGATCCATCCTACCTTGTACATCAACGGTTCAGGCTGTGGTGGTGGTGTCATGGTGTGGGTAATATTTTCTTGCACTCTTTGGGCCCCTTGGTACCAATTGAGCATCGTTGCAACGCCACAGCCTACCTAGTATTGTTGCTGACCAGGTCCATCCCTTTATGACCACATGATTACCAAACATAAGTGTTGCATATGGCTGTGCACGTACTGTCCGTATATACAGCGTATTCCAGAACCAGTGGGAGGTGCATTCTGTCAGCCAGTTTTTACGGCCAGATACATCCGTATATAAGACCATAGATCGTGTGCATGAGGACTAAGGGCGCATTCACACGATGGGTTGCGTCATATTTTTTTATGTGTTTTTGACACATTCAAAGGCTTCAGCCTTGATCACATGTCGTGTTAACACTGGTTTTAGCAAAATGCATGTTATTTCAAGGTTGAAGCCTTTGGAATGTTTCATAAAGGCATCAAAAAAACGCAACACATGCATCGTGCGAAGGCGCCATCAGGCGGGGAGCTCTGTGCGTATTACCAACCGAGTACCTCCGGCTCTCGGCCTGCTTCTAATTATTTACACCTCCTGCATGCTTTGTATTATGGCCACAACCACCTGCCATTCTCGGTTCCCAAGAGCCGGTGGACAGGAGGACAGCAACACATGCATTTGAATGGAACAGGAAGCTGGTAGAATCTTTCTAAATGCGTCAAAACACATTAAAAAAGCCACGCATTGTGTAAATGCGTCGCGTCAGGGCAGAATTCCCACATGGTGTTTTTGTCACGTTTTTAATGCATCCAAAATGCAAGTGGGAAGGGGTGGCCAAAATGTGACAAAAACGCTGACACACTTGAAAACGCCTCAGCCTTGATCACATGCTGAGTTATACCATGGGGCAGATTTACTTAACTTACCCGGTCCATTCGTGATCCAGCGGGCGTTCTCTGCGGTGGATTCGGGTCCGCCGGGATTCACTAAGTAGGTTCCTCCAACGTCCACCAGTTGGCGCTGCTGAGCTGAGTTCCCCCCGGAATGCACTGATCTTCACCTAGCCGGACCAAGTGAAGGTAGCAACAAGTCCCGCGACACTTTTTTTAAAAAAAAATGCGTCGTTTTTGTTTTTTCCCGAATCCGTCGGGTTTTTCGTTCGGCCACGCCCCCCCGATTTACGTCGCGTGCATCCGGCGCCGATGCGCCACAATCCGATCACGTGTGCCAAATCCCGATGCAATTCATGGAAATCGGCGCAAACCGGAATATTCAGGTAACACGTCGGGAAAAACGCGAATCGGGCCCTTAGTAAATGACCCCACTGTGTTTCAATTGCATTTGAAAAAACTCAATGGAACCTCAGCATGTGATCACTGTTCAAGCCTTTGGATGCATCAAAAACCTTGACGCAATGCATTGTGTGCATGCGGCCTTAGTGAATGTTGTCAAACCATTATGGTCCACATCTTCTTTTGACTTCAAAACTGCATCTGATAAACTGAATGTGTGAAAGCACTCTTATGGAACAACCTATAACAAACAAACACTGATGCAAATATTGATGAGAAATACGACTGTGTGAAACTTGCCCTAAAACTGCGTGACAAAAAACACTGAAAATGATGTCCAAATGAAATTTAATGCTGCACATGTCACAGGTTCTTTTACACATTATTTGTATGATTTTTGGCCATATGTTATTGATGGCTTTTTATATAGGACGCGATATTTGGGCATACATTTTAGAGGCACGTTCAGCATATGCGTTTTCGTTTTTGACGTTTCCAGGCTTCAAACTTGATCACATGCTAAACTGAATCTGCTAAAACGCATTTAACCACAGCATGTGATCAAGAGCTGAGCCAGTGGAATGGTAAAAAACAACATTAAAAAAAAACACGCGACGCACCCAGCGTGTGAAGCGCCCTTAGACCATGAAAAGAAATCCCACCAAAAGCTTGCTGGCATTCAAAAACAAAACTTTACAAAAGAGGATCAAAACATGACAGAACTCCAGATAAAGGGTCAATAATTGTTTTTTCCCCCTGAAGCTGTGTTCACTTAGTGAATTTTGAGAACCGATCGAAATCTTCCCCCATGATCATGTGTTGAGGTAAAATGTATTTGAGAATTTGATCATGGTTGGAGCCTTTGGATTGTAAAAGCATGTGAAAGCAGCCTGCTTGTGGCATATGTGCCAAAAATACTCTCCTCTGTGATTGTGATAGTAGGTTATTGTGTGTAAAGTGTATAGATACCTGCCACATGACAATTCATTGCTTACCATGAATTGCCAGTTACCATTACTAGGTTGCAGTCACATTGTATGCCGCCTTTCCTGCTAAACAAAGCTACCTGAATGTAAAGGGTTACATCACCTGACTCTGATCTAGAAGGGGTGAGTCGATTTTATTCCTCCATAGGAGAAGTGTATCTGTGTCTTTGACAGTGTGTAGGGATTATTCACTGCTCTGGAAGAACTTCCTCTGGAATTGATGGGAGAAACACTGATGAAAAATCACCATGCCTTGCTCAATCAGGGGGAGGAAAATGAGATGGTAAGTATTTCTCTTTGTACAGGCATTCCATGTTATGTTTATAAAGGGATGGTGGGCAACAAAAACTCAGATCTAAATGGGTAAATAATATTACCACTGACAGAGTTACCACCCATTTCATTTGCTTGCGCTATGTCGGATCAGGTATGCCATATTGCACTCCTGGAGTACCTTTACTTGTTTAGGGGTGATATTTCCTCTCTATATAGGGTAAACGACAGAGCAAACAGACGGAGTTATGGTTAACGCGCAAAATAGTCCCTACAGAGAGCTTAGTAAACTATTCCCATATGACTTAGAACTTTCCTACTTACTGTGGGACTTTCTCATGTATGCCAGCTTTGGCACACACCCAGCCCAGCTCAGGTGTATGGGGGAAGACCGGTAAATAAAAGCCATGGCATTGGAAATCTTTATGCTTGACTACCATGTCGGTTGTCAGTAGGCATGAAGCACATTCTTTTGTATTAAGCATTAAACCTATTAAGGCATTGCCATAGAAACAGCCATTTTTGTACTTGTACTTGAAGGTAAAATTGTGTTTAAGTTACGTTCCTCTTTAATGTTTACTTAAATAATGCTTCAGACATTTAAGATAAATCTGTGTCTGTAGTTCCTCAACATCACTTATTTTGCCAGAGGGGATAACACACCTATCTGTCCTAGGGATTTAAATAGTGGGTGGAACTCTAGAAAATCCTAACTCAACACTATAAAGTAAGCGGGAGAACTCTATCGACAATTTTCAAAAAAAATGCATTTTGGTAAAAACATTAAAACTAGTATTACCTCCCCGTCGCGGAACACGGTTTCCCCTATCAGCCAAATATTGATATTGTGTTTTTAAGGAACCTTGTACAGTTTTTCTGTATTTATATCTGTCAGTCTTCTAATCTCTTCTTGCTGTCATTCTTCACTCCGCCTTTGTGATAAAACACCATCTGGTCATGTAAGCTCACATTCAATGACCAGGGACTGTGTTCTATCCACAGAATAAACTTGAAGCTTCATACAGAATGGAGAGCAAGCAGGGATCTAAACAAAATTGATAATTGATACGAAAGTAACCGAGATTGATTGTAAAGAGAGGGAGGAATGAAATAAGTTTAGAAAGAAAAAGGGCTGAAGAGAATAGGTAAGGGTGAGAGGAAGCTCTTCCCTTCACCTAATCTCACTTACTTCCAAGTGAAAATGCCTTAGTGTGACAGTATAAAGATTGCATTGTATTTAATTTCTGGGTCCACGAAGGGTAAAGGGAGAATGCGAATGGAAGTTCTTTGCCTGTGAGTGGAGGTGCACAAGCAATTATTGGCTGGTAGCTGGAGTGCCGCTCAGACATGTGTATGTTGGGGACATTTAGGACATTCTCGTCAACTATCATTCAGGATTCGGCACAGGACCGTCACCCCTTTGAATGTTTTTTCACAAATGTCAGTTTAAAGGAAGGTCTGTACACAGTCAGGATTGATCATATTTTGCATCGTATCATTAAAGGGGTTGGTCCGAGTTCTTAAAAAAAGGCTAAAATGGCTTGGACAGGCTGCTTAAAAAAAATAGAGATGTACTTTCCCACCCCGGTGCCGCTCCGACCTATCCAGCGCTTGCTGTCGCTCCCGGTCCGGGGCGCCACTGTAACAAACATGTCCGCCGGAGCGGCTGGATGATTCGCTTCGTCGGTCGGCCGTGGCCGGGGTACGCCTATCCGTCCTATACACGGCATTCGTGTAGGGGCCGGGGTTGTCGGGTCCGGCCGGGAACTGAGTCAGTGCTGCTCCGGCGGCCATGTTTGTTACTGCGCCCGGACCGGTAGCGACAGGCAGCGCTGGAGACGGGAGGGCACAAGCGGGAATAGTACTCTTTATTTTTTTTAAGCAGCCCTTCCTCGGTCGCACTTTAGCTTTTTTTCAAGAAACGGGACAACCCCTTTAAGCCAAAAACAGAAGTTGCAGCTACACAAGAAATGTTCATAATGGAAAGATCAGCCACTGTTAAATTTTTGGCCTTCCTGGTTTTGGACTTAAAATATACCTGATATACATGGTGCAGATAGTACTGAATGACTTCACGAATTGGATTATGTGGGTTAATCAGTCCCTCATTTGTGTCTGGGACACATGGGACGGAAAGTGCTGTAATGTTAGTTTGGGACCTTTGTACACATTCCATCCTTCGCAGCCAAAAACGTGTCTTCACGAAATTGCTGCAGGTTAGACAAGCAGGAACAGTGAGAGGCGAACAAAACAACATGCAGTAGACCAGTGAGATTGCCCCAATGCCTTGAAGGCGTCGATAACTTTTTTTACTCTATAACTGATGTTTTACAATGTATAAGCATGATTATCAGAGATACTCTATGGGAGGGCACATGCCTAAACTTGGCTAGAATAGCACCTACTCTGAGTTTTATTTCTAACCATCCCGGCTCAAACCGGGGGATAGGAATCCTTCAGCGTGTGGATGAGACCCATAGCAATAAATGAACCGTGACACACAGTCCGCAAAAAAAAAAATAAATTGTTTCAAACTGAGAAGAAACGATCTATGTGTGCTCATAAGGGCTTATACTGTTCCAGATTCATTCAGCGTGGTGATGGGATCATAATCTTATAAGATTAAGTCTATACCATACCTCCACCTATTATTGAATTTTTAGCCTTATATGGAGGCCAAGCACCTTGAGTGACTGTCGTAAAAGGTCTAAAACTTTTCATAAATCTTGTTGTAGACAGTTTTTTTGGCAAATTGCACACAGAATTATTTGTTTTAAATCGATTTATATAATGAAAATCTTCGGTTCTTTTAGGCACCCAAACATTAAAACTAAATCTTCTTGATGTGCTTTGGCAGCGTTTTCTAAGTAGCGACTAGCAACTTCTGCTTATTCATTAGAAAGATTTTAGAAAGAAATTACCAAAACCAAAATAAAGTAAAATAGAAAAGGCCTATGTTTTAGACACCAGAGGAGGTTATATACCAATCTCAGGTACAATGTGACTAACCTCATTTGGAGCTGATAGATTAGGACCTCTGAAGCATCTAAGAATTATCTTGCATTTGTTTTTATAGTAACGTCACTCTGACTATCTCATTAAAGGAAAACCAAGTACAAATTAAAACGTGTCCCCCCATGCATTGCTGAAAACACCTTTTGTGTATGTCGATATTTCTGAATGGTGGGGGATTTTCCCAGTCATAATCCGCATGTCCACAAATGACTTGCTTCTTGAGGACTATAGTCATGATTCTGGCACGGGCCGGCCGGGATGGAAAATTATTCGTTTATGCAGGATGTGTGTAAGAGTTGCTCAATCCCATAACTACAATGCTAGTAGTCCTAACAGATTCTAGCGCAGAAACTGCCTACACTACAAGTCCGCAGGTTATTCCACAAGGGGTCAGTTACCTAGAGTCAAGTTGCCCAGACTGCAACTCAACCACTATCTTATTCATCCCACCCACATGTCAGTGTTATTGCTCTGTTCTACTGTCCACTGTTTCACAGTAGTGCAGCACCCTGCAGACACCCAATAACTGTTTGAAGAGGAGGGAACATTAGGACCATTAATCATTTGTGAGGATTATTTAACTTTTCAATTACGTGAGTTGGCACATCTGTTTTTTTCTTCAGCTTATCTCCCACTGATTAATAATCTGACAAAAGTCTACATTACATTATGCACTAGTACAGGCCTCACAGTTGCAGGTAGGCATGTTCTGCTTCAGATGTATCCTCACATTCCTTAAAGAATTGTAGTGCAGAGGCGTAGCTAGGAGGGCTGTTGGCTCCAGACCCAGAGGCTGGAGGGCGGCCTCCTTGGTCGTCAGTCATCTCCATTATGCAGGAGGTGGCTGGGGGTCAGTTTCATAAAGGCTGCAGGGGAGGATAGCAATCGACACTGATTATTATCTAACTGTTATCGGCCGACTCTCTGCTATGTTCCCTTCTAACTGAAGGACGGGGCCAGGGGCAAGGCAAGCCGTTGTTTGTGTGTGGCTCACAAACCACCAATACAAAAGTAACACTCCCCCTTTGCGATACGGGCAGGACCGCTCTATCATTGTGGTGTGATGGGAATTCGGCACAATTTATTGTGTGGGGTGAGGACCGTAAAACTAACCAATAGAAGGCATGGGTCCTGTGAGTTATCCACCGCTTTTGTGCATGTCATGTGCATGAGGCTAACCTTCAGTTGACCCCCTCCACAATCCCTGTGGACATTAGGCTAGATAAGGGAGATTACAATGCATCAAGTGGGATATCAAGGTAGAGCCAAGCACTAAAAGGTTTTCTCGTAATGCCCCGAAAACATGTGTTCTCATTTACAAATAAAATGACATTTTTTTTTTAAAGTACGGAAGTCTGACAAACATTATGTCTATTCACCACCCATTGGGGAGTACCGCCAAGCAGTGTGATTGGTGAATACACTACATGCTGGACTTCCACGTTTAGAAACCTGATTTTTTTAAGTTTTCACAACAGGCATGTAGAGGGACAAATGAGGGATAACGGGGCACCTGTTTTCGGCTAGTTTTGGGGGGGGGGGGGGGGGGGGGGGGGGGGGCTTGTGAATTTCAAGTGGCTAGTGAACTTAAGGGAGTTGAAAAGACGGAGTTGAAAACAGAGAAGTATGCACAGAACTCGTAATAACCTAACATTTTATATCTCCTTGTTAGAGATTATCGAACATACTCTCGCCCGAGATTGATGCCGTTCGAGCATTAGCGTACTCGAAACGGCTCGTCTTGCTCGGACGACAAAATACTTCGCCCAGCTCGAGAAAATGGCATCTCTCGCCGTTTTGCTTTTTGTTCGGCCAGAAACAGAGCCAATCACAAGCCAGAGACTCTGTCACTCGCACCCAGCATGACGTGGTACCTCTTACACGTGGGGGGGGGGGGGGGGGGCGATAGCAGTGGTTGGCTGGCCTGATCAGGTGACCCGGGGAATAGACTAGCCCCTCCCGCATCTGGCTCTCTGATCACCTGTTTTTGATTGTCCGCTAGGAGAGAGCTTCTGCTGGTCAGGGACAGCGTTTGGGTGTTCTATTAGAATAGTGTTAAGGCAGGAGTGATTCTCTCTTCCAGAACCCAACAGACCGCCCTTCTTAGGGCTATCAATAACGTTATACATTTTTTTTTTTTATTTGCTTGTGGCTGGGCTTGCTGGCACTAGTAGTGTCAGCTAGTACCTATATTGTGAGTATTTTGACAGGGGACTTGCTACCCTGTTTTGTTTAGCTCCTTATTGACCATCATAATCCACCTCAAACACCAAAGTGGGACATTTATTAGGGGTTTGATTAGAATTAGGCAGTCTGCTTGATTTATTTATTTTTTTACCTTTATTTCATTTTATAGGGCTCAAACTCACTGCAAAGGCAGTGTGCTTTCATTGTAGGCTAGAAAATAATAGTCCATTGAGAACCCCCCAACGGCTTACTTAGGGCCTACATAAGCGTTATATTTCCTTTTTTTTTTTTGTTTCCTTTCCCCTCCTTGTCAAGCTGGAACTTGCTGGCATTAGTAGTGCATAAATACCTCCCAACATTTGTGAAAGGGAGCGAGGGAGGAAAATGGCGGTCCCCCCCTAGCACACCCCCAATCACTCCCTGAAATCACTCCCTGTGCCACGCCCCCCAATTTTAGCCCTATTAGAATAATAAAAAAATGCATCTCAATAAAAAAAAAAAATTATCCTCATTGGGATTTAAACCCAGAAACCTGCAGTGTCCCATGACAACTAATGACACGTGCCCCAAGCCACTGTGCTATAGCCTCTGTGATTAACAAAGTTTAGACTTTTGACCGGAGGGTGAGTATATAAGTTTATTTTTTTTAAAGTATTTTTACTGGTATATTGACTCGTGTATAAGCCGAGGGGATGTTTTTCAGCACATTTTTTGTGCTGAAAAACTCGGCTTATACACGAGTATATACGGTAAGTGTTAACGAGCAGTTGGACAGGTGTACCTAATAAAGTGGCCGGACACTTACCGTATATACTCTCGTGTATAAGCCGAGTTTTTCAGCACAAAAAATGTGCTGAAAAACATCCCCTCGGCTTATACACGAGTCAATATACCCGTAAAAATAACTTTAAAAAAAATAACTTAAAGCATTAAAATAAAATAAACTTTATCTCACCCTTCGGTGGCCCGATGTGCAGCGCTGCTCCCCGATGTCGGCCGCTTGTCTTCAGGCTCCGCGCCGCTTGTCTTCAGGCTTCGGCGCCCTCTTCTTTCTTTTGCTGGTCGCCCGCCACTTCTTTCCTCCGGGCGGCGCCTAGTGTGACGCCCCGCCGCTGACGTCACACTAGGCGCCGCCGGAGGAAGACATGGCGGCGCCAGCAGAGAAGAAGAGCGGGCCGCCGAAGCCTGAAGACAAGCGGCGCGGACGCCTGAAGACAAGCGGCGCCGACATCGGGGGAGCAGCGCTGCACACGGAGGGTGAGTATATAAGTTTATTTTATTTTATGCTGGGGGCAGGCTGTATAATGCTGGGGACAGGCTGTATAATGCTGGGGACAGGCTGTATAACCACTAGGGGCAGGCTGTATACCACTGGGGGCAGTTATTTTTCAGTATAACCACTCGTGGGCAGGCTGTATACCACTGGGGCAGCTTACCTGGCATTGTGTATACCACTGGGGCAGGCTGTATACCACTGGGGGCAGGCTGTATACCACTGGGGGCAGGCTGTATACCACTGGGGGCAGCTGTATACCACTGGGGGCAGGCTGTATACCACTGGGCAGGCGTATACCAACTGGGGCGCTGTTACCATGGGGGCAGGTGTATACACATGGGGGGCAAGGCTGATACCCTGGGGAGGCTGGTACCCTGGGGGCAGGCTGTATACCACTGGGGGCAGGCTGTATACCACACTGGGGGCAGGCTGTAACCACTGGGGGTCAGGCTGTATACCACTGGGTCAGGCTGTATACCACTGGGGGCAGCTGTATACCACTGGGGCAGGCTGTATACCACTGGGGGCATGCTGATACCACAGGGGGCAGGCTGATACCACTGGGAGGCCAGGGCGTGATACTCCACTGGGGGCAAGTGCTTGTATACTACTGGGGGCATCTGCTTGTGGCAGCTGTTACTATAGGGGGCTGTTGGCTTTATACTGAGGGGTCTGTGACCAATGCATCCCACCCTCTCGGCTTATACTCGAGTCAATAGTTTTTCCTATTTTTGGTGGTAAAATAGGGTCTCTCGGCTTATACTCGCGGGTCGGCTTATACTCGAGTATATACGGTAATTTCTAATCGCCACCACATGGCGGCACCTCAATTGCATTTAGGCATGTAGACATGGTCACGACAATCTCCTGCAGTTCAAAACCGAGCATCAGTATGGGGAAGAAAGAGTGATTTGATTGCCTTTGAACGTGGCATGGTTGTTGGGTGCCAGAAGGGCTTGTCTGAATATTTCAGAAACTGCTGATCTACTGGGATTTTGACGCACAACCATCTCTAGGGTTTACAGAGAATGGTCCGAAAAAGAAAAAACATCCAGTGAGGCGGCAGTTCTGTGGGCGGAAATGCCAGAGGTCAGGAGAATGGGCAGACTGGTTCGAGCTGATAGAAAGGCAACAGTGACTCAATCGCCACCCGTTACAACCAAGGTAGGCAGAAGAGCATCTCTGAACGCACAGTACTGAAACTGAGGCAATGGGCTACAGACACAGAAGACCAACCGGGTGCACTCCTTTACGCTAAGAACAGGAAACTGAGCACAAGCTCATCGAAATGGACAGAAGAAGATTGGAAAACGTTGCCTGGTCTGATGAGTCTCGTTGTCTCTGCTGTTACATTCGGATGGTAGGGTCAGAATTTGGCGTCAACAAAATGAAAGCATGGATCCATCCTACCTTGTACATCAAGGTTCAGGCTGTGGTGGTGGTGTCATGGTGTGGGGAATATTTTCTTGCATCTCTTTGGGCCCTTGGTACCAATTGAGCATCGTTGCAACGCCACAGCTACCGAGTATTGTGCTGACCAGTCCATCCCTTATGACCACATGATACCAAACATAAGTGTTGCATATGGCTGTGCACGTATGCTGCCGTATATACAGCGTATTCCAGAACCAGTGGGAGGTGGCATTCTGTCAGCCAGTTTTTACTGGCCATACATCCGTATATAAGACCATAGATCGTGTGCATGAGGACTAAGGGCGACATTCACACGATGGGTTGCGTCATATTTTTTATGTTTTTTGACACATTCAAAAGGCTTCAGCCTTGATCACATGTCGATGTTAACACTGGTTTTAGCAAAATGCATGTTATTTCAAGGTTGAAGCCTTGGAATGTGTCATAAAGGCATCAAAAAAAACGCAACACATGCATCGTGCGAAGGCCATCAGGCGGGGAGCTCCTGTGCGTATTACACAAGAGTACCTCCGGCTCTCGGCCTGCTTCTAATTATTTACACCTCCTGCATGCTTTGTATCTATGGCCACAACCTGCCATTCTCGGTTCCCAAGAGCCGGTGACAGGAGACAGCAAACACATGCATTTGAATGGAACAGGAAGCGGAGAATCTTTCTAAATGCGTCAAAACACATTAAAAAAGCCACGCATTGTGTGAATGCGTCGCGTCAGGGGCGATTCCCACATGGTGTTTTTGTCACGTTTTTAAATGCATCCAAAATGCAAGTGGGAAGGGGTTGGCCAAAATGTGACAAAAACGCATGACACATTGCAAAAGCCTCAGCCATTGATCACATGCTGAGTTATACATGGGGCAGATTTACTTAACTACCTCAAGGTCCATTCGTGATCCAGCGGCGCGTTCTCTGCGGTGGATTCGGGTCCGCGGGATTCACTAAGGTAGTCCTCCAACGTCCACCAGTGGCGCTGCTGCAGCTGAAGTTCCCCCCGGAATGCACTGATCTTCACCTAGCCGGACCAAGTGAAGGTAGCAACAAGTCCCCCGCACACTTTTTTTAAAAAAAATGCGTCGTTTTTTTTTTCCCGAATCCGTCGGGTTTTTCGTTCGGCCACGCCCCCCCGATTTACGTCGCGTGCATCCGGCGCCGATGCGCCACAATCCGATCCGTGTGCCAAATCCCGATGCAATTCATGGAAATCGGCGCAAACCGGAATATTCAGGTAACACGTCGGGAAAACGCGAATCGGGCCCTTAGTAAATGACCCCATGTGTTTCAATTGCATTTGAAAAAACTCAATGACCTCAGCATGTGATCACTGTTCAAGCCTTTGGATGCATCAAAAACCTTGACGCAATGCATTGTGTGCATGCGGCCTTAGTGAATGTTGTCAAACCATTATGGTCCACATCTTCTTTTGACTTCAAAACTGCATCTGATAAACTGAATGTGTGAAAGCACTCTTATAGGAACAACCTATAACAAACAAACACTGATGCAAATATTGATGAGAAATACGACTGTGTGAAACTGCCCTAAAACTGCGTGACAAAAAACACTGAAAATGATTCAAATGAAATTTAATGCTGCACATGTCACAGGTTCTTTTACACATTATTTGTATGATTTTTGGCCATATGTTATTGATGGCTTTTTATATAGGACGATATTTGGGCATAACTTTTGGGGCACGTTCACATATGCGTTTCGTTTTTGACGTTTCCAAGGCTTCAAAACTTGATCACATGCTAAACTGAATCTGCTAAAACGCATTGTAACCACAGCATGTGATCAAGGGCTGAGCCAGTGGAATGGTAAAAAACAACATTAAAAAAAACACGCGCGCACCCAGCGTGTGAAAGCGCCCTTAGACCATGAGAAAGAAATCCCACCAAAAGCTTGCTGCAATTCAAAAACAAAACTTTACAAAAGAGGATCAAAACATGACAGAACTCCAGATAAAGGGTCAATAATTGTTTTTTCCCCCTGAAGCTGTGTTCACTTAGTGAATTTTGAGAACCGATCGAAATCTTCCCCCATGATCATGTGTTGAGGTAAAATGTATTTGAGAATTTGATCATGGTTGGAGCCTTTGGATTGTAAAAGCATGTGAAAGCAGCCTGCTTGTGGCATATGTGCCAAAAATACTCTCCTCTGTGATTGTGATAGTAGGTTATTGTGTGTAAAGTGTATAGATACCTGCCACATGACAATTCATTGCTTACCATGAATTGCCAGTTACCATTACTAGGTTGCAGTCACATTGTATGCCGCCTTTCCTGCTAACACAAAGCTACCTGAATGTAAAGGGTTACATCACCTGACTCTGATCTAGAAGGGGTGAGTCGATTTTATTCCTCCATAGGAGAAGTGTATCTGTGTCTTTGACAGTGTGTAGGGATTATTCACTGCTCTGGAAGAACTTCCTCTGGAATTGATGGGAGAAACACTGATGAAAAATCACCATGCCTTGCTCAATCAGGGGGAGGAAAATGAGATGGTAAGTATTTCTCTATTTGTACAGCATTCCAGTTTATTTTATAAAGGGATGTGTGGTCAACAAAAACTCAGATCTAAATGGGTAAATAATATACAACTGCAGGTACACCACATTTCATTTGCTGCTGTATGTCGGATCAGTATTGCCAATATTGTCACTCCTGGAAGCTACCTCGTGACCTACTGTTTAGGGGTGATCTTTTCCTCTCCTATACTAGGGGTAAAGACAGAGCAAGCAGACGAGTTATGGTTAACGAATCGATAAATAGGCCACAATGACGAGAGATTAGTAAACTATTCCCATTGACTGTACGGATACATCTTCCTACTTATCTGTGGGAACTTTTCATTGTATGCCGCTTGGCACATCACCCAGCCCAGTCAAGGTGTATGGGGTGAAGACCGTGTAAATAAAAGCCATGGCAATTGGAAATCTTTATGCTTGACTAGCCATGTGGTTTGTCAGTAGGATGAACACATTGCTTTTGATTAAGCATTTAAACCTCATTAAAGGCATTGCCATGAAACAGCATTTTTGACTTTGTACTTGAAGGTAAAATTGTGTTAAGTACGTTTCCTCTTTAATGTTTACCTCTAAAATGCCGACCATTTAAGATAAATCTGTGTCTGTAGTTCCTCAAATCACTTATTTTGCCAGCAGGGGATAACACCCTATCTGCTCCTAGGGATTTAAATAGGGGGGAATATCTAGAAAATCCTAATAACACTATAAAAGTAAGGCGCGGAGGCTCTATCAACAATTTAAAAAAAAAATGCATTTTTGGTAAAAAAAACTTAACAAAATTAAAGGTATTACTCCCGCCGGTGAAACACAGGCTTTCCCCTATCAGCGAAAAATTGATATTGGTTTTTAAGAAAACTTTGTACAGTTTTTTGTATTTATACTGCAGTCTTCTAGATCTCTTCTTGCTGTATTCTTCACCTGCCTTTGTGATAACACACTCAATTCATGGTCATTGTAAGTCACATTCAATGACCAGGGACTATGCTTTCCACAGAAATAAACCTGAAGCTTCATACAGAATGGAGGAGCAAGCAAGGGATCTAAAAAAACTTGAATAATTGATACAGAAAGTAACCTGTGATGAAATTGTAAACGAGGAGAGGGAGAGGAATAAGTAGTTTGAAAGGAAAAGGGGCTGAGAAGAGAATAAGTAAGGGTGAAGGAAGAGCTCTTCCTTACACTTAATACTCACCTTCACTTCTCAAGTGAAAATGCCTTTATGGACAGTATAAGATTGCATTGTATTTAATTCTGGGTCCCCAAGGTAAAGGAGAATGCGAATGTAGCTGTTCCTGTGAGTGGAGGTGCACAAGCATATTGGTGGTGTGGAAGTGCCGCTCAGACATGTGTATTGTTGGGGACTTTAAGCGGACATTCTCAGTCAACTCATCATTCCAGGATTCGGCACAGGACCGTCACCCCTTTAATGTTTTTTCCACAAATGTCAGTTTAAGAGGGTACTGTACACAGTCAGGATTGATCAGTATTTTGCATCGTATCCATTAAAGGGGGTTGTCCGAGTTCTTAAAAAAAGGTAAAAGTGGTTGGGACAGGGCTGCTTAAAAAACAATAGAGATGACTTTCCCCACTCCCGGTGCCGCTCCGCCTATCCAGCGCTTGCTGTCGCTCCCGGTCCGTCGGACGCCTGTAAACAAACCATGGCCGCCGGAGCAGGCTGGATAGGATTCGCTTCGCCGGTCGGCCGCTGGCCGGGGTACGCCTATCCGTCCTATACCGGCATTCGTGTAGTGGGGCCGGAGGTTGTCGGTCCGGCCGGGGAACTGAGGTCAGTGCTGCTCCGGCGGCCATGTTTGTTGTACTGCGCCCGACCGGAGCGACAGCAGCGCTGGATACGGGAGGGCACAGGAGGCGGGAAGTAGTACTCTTTATTTTTTTTAAGCAGCCCTTTCCCGGTCGCACTTTAGCTTTTTTTCAAGAAACGGGACAACTCCCTTTAAGCCAAACACCAGAGTTGCATGCCTACACAACGACATGTTTAATGGAAAGATCAGCCACTGTGATAAGTTTTTGGCATTCCTGGTTTTGGACTTAAAATATACCTGATAGTACATGGTGCAGATAGATACTGAATGACTTCAGAATATTGGATTATGTTGGTAATCAGTCCCTCATTTGGGTCTGGGACACATGGGACTGGAATGGTGGCTAATGTTAGTTTGGACCATTCTGTACCATTCCATCCTTGCAGCCAAAACGTGTCTCTCACAGAAAATTGCTGCAGGTTAGACAAGGCAGGAACATGAAGGCGCAACAAAACAACATGCGTATCAGTTAGATTGCCCCAATGCCTGAAGGGTCGGATAAACTTTTTTACTCTAGTAACTGATGTTTTACAATTATAACATGATTATCACGTAGATTGTCTATGGGAGGGCAATGCCCAAACTTGGCCTAGAATAGCACCTACTCTGAGTTTTATTTTCTCAACCATCCCCCGGCTCAAACCGGGGGATAGGAATCCTCAGCGTGGTGAGTGAGACCATAGCAATAAATGAACCGTGACACACGCCGCAAAACAAAAAATAATTGTTTCAAACTGAGAAGAAACGATTGTGTGCTAAGGGCTTATACTGATTGTCAGATTCATCCAGCGTGGTTGATTGGGTCTAATCTTTATAAAAGATTCGTCTATACCTCCCGCCACCTATTAGTTGGAATTTTTTAGAGCCTTATTGGAGGCCAAGCCACCTTGAGTGTACTTTGTCGTTAAAAGGTCTAAAACTTTTCATAAATCTGTTGTAGACAGTTTTTTGGCCAAATGCACAGAATTATGTTTAAATGATTTATAATAATGAAAATCTTCAGGTTCTGTTTAGGCACCCCAAATTAAACTAAATCTTCTCTGATGTGTTTGGCAACGAATTTCTAAAGTAGCGACTAGCAACTTCTGTTATCATTAGAAGATTTTTAGAAAGAAATTACCAAACCAAAATAAAGTAAAATAGTGAAAAGGCCTAGTTTTAGACAACCGAGGAGGTTACTATACCAACTCAGGTACAATTGTGACTAACTCATTTGGAGCTGACATATACTTAGGACCGAAGCATCTAAGAATTAGATCTTGCATTTGTGTTTCTATAGTAACGCTACTATGACACTAGCTGCATATGGAAAACCAATACAAATTAAAACTGTCCCCCCATGCATTGCTGAAAACACTTTTTGGTGTATTCGGATATTTCGAAATGGTGGGGGATTTATCCCAGTCATAATCCCCCCGCATTCCACAACTGCTTGCTTCTGAGGTGACTATAGTATGATTCTGGCCGGGCCGGCCGGGATGGAAAATTATTTCGTTATGCAGGTGTGTGTAAGAGATTGCTCAATCCCATACACTACAATGCTAGTAGTCCTAACACGATTTCTGGCGCAGAAACTGCCTACACTACAAGTCCGCAGGTTTATCTTCCACAAGTGGCAGTTACCTAAGATCAATTGCCCAGACTGCAACTCAAAACCCATCTTATTCATCCCACCCGATGTCAGTGCTTATTGCTCTGTTCTACTGTCTCACTGTTTCACAGGTAGTGCAGACCCTGCAGACACCCCCCAACTCTGCGTTTCGAAGTAGGAGGGAAATTGGACATTAATCATTTGTGGATTATTTAATCTATTTCAATAGCGCTGAGTTGGCACATCTGTTTTTTTTTTCTTCAGCTTATCCCCACTGAGTTAAAATCTGACAAAAGCTACCATATACATTATGCCGTAGTACAGGCACTCACAGTTGCAGTAGGCTGTCATTGCTTCGATGATCCTACATTCCTCTAAAGAATTTGTAGTGTCCAGAGGCGTAGTAGATGACAGGGCTTGTGGCTCCAGACCAGAGCTGGAGGTGTGGGCCCTCCTTGTCTGTCAAGTCATCGTCCATTATGCAGGAAGGTGGCTGGGGGTCAGTTCATAAATGGCTGCAGGGAGAGATAGCAAATCGACACTGATTACTCTAGGTCTAATGTCACGTGCGACTCTACTGCTATGTTCCGCTTCTACGAAGGACGGGCTGCAGGGGCACAGGCAAGCCGTTGTTTGTGTGTGGCTACACAAACCACCAAACAAAAAGATAACACTTCCCCCTTGGCGATACGGGCAGGACCTGCTCTATCATTGTGGTTGGTGGGATTCGGCATCAATTTATGGTGTGTGGGTGAGACCGTAAAACTAACCAATAGAAGGCTAGGGTCCGTGAAGTTATCTCTCCGCTGTTTGTGCATGTCATGGCATGAGGCTACCTTCAGTTGACCCCACCAACAATCCCTGTGGACTTAGGCTAGAGTAAGGGGATTACAATGCAATCAAGTGGGATATCAAGGTTAGAGCCTATAGCACTAAAAGGTTTTCTCGTAATGCCCCGAAACATGTGTTCTTCATTTACCAAATAAAATGACATGTTTTTTTTTAAAGTACGGAGTCTGACAAACATAGTCTATCACTCCCTTTGGGGAGTACCGCCCACAGCAGTGTGCATGGTGAAGTACCACTACAGTGGACTTCCAACAGTTTAGAAACCTGATTTTTTTAAGTTTTCACAACAGGCATGTAGAGGGACAAATGAGGGATAACGGGGCACCTGTTTTCGGCTAGTTTTGGGGGGGGGGGGGGGGGGGGGGGGGGGGGCTTGTGAATTTCAAGTGGCTAGTGAACTTAAGGGAGTTGAAAAGACGGAGTTGAAAACAGAGAAGTATGCACAGAACTCGTAATAACCTAACATTTTATATCTCCTTGTTAGAGATTATCGAACATACTCTCGCCCGAGATTGATGCCGTTCGAGCATTAGCGTACTCGAAACGGCTCGTCTTGCTCGGACGACAAAATACTTCGCCCAGCTCGAGAAAATGGCATCTCTCGCCGTTTTGCTTTTTGTTCGGCCAGAAACAGAGCCAATCACAAGCCAGAGACTCTGTCACTCGCACCCAGCATGACGTGGTACCTCTTACACGTGGGGGGGGGGGGGGGGGGCGATAGCAGTGGTTGGCTGGCCTGATCAGGTGACCCGGGGAATAGACTAGCCCCTCCCGCATCTGGCTCTCTGATCACCTGTTTTTGATTGTCCGCTAGGAGAGAGCTTCTGCTGGTCAGGGACAGCGTTTGGGTGTTCTATTAGAATAGTGTTAAGGCAGGAGTGATTCTCTCTTCCAGAACCCAACAGACCGCCCTTCTTAGGGCTATCAATAACGTTATACATTTTTTTTTTTTATTTGCTTGTGGCTGGGCTTGCTGGCACTAGTAGTGTCAGCTAGTACCTATATTGTGAGTATTTTGACAGGGGACTTGCTACCCTGTTTTGTTTAGCTCCTTATTGACCATCATAATCCACCTCAAACACCAAAGTGGGACATTTATTAGGGGTTTGATTAGAATTAGGCAGTCTGCTTGATTTATTTATTTTTTTACCTTTATTTCATTTTATAGGGCTCAAACTCACTGCAAAGGCAGTGTGCTTTCATTGTAGGCTAGAAAATAATAGTCCATTGAGAACCCCCCAACGGCTTACTTAGGGCCTACATAAGCGTTATATTTCCTTTTTTTTTTTTGTTTCCTTTCCCCTCCTTGTCAAGCTGGAACTTGCTGGCATTAGTAGTGCATAAATACCTCCCAACATTTGTGAAAGGGAGCGAGGGAGGAAAATGGCGGTCCCCCCCTAGCACACCCCCAATCACTCCCTGAAATCACTCCCTGTGCCACGCCCCCCAATTTTAGCCCTATTAGAATAATAAAAAAATGCATCTCAATAAAAAAAAAAAATTATCCTCATTGGGATTTAAACCCAGAAACCTGCAGTGTCCCATGACAACTAATGACACGTGCCCCAAGCCACTGTGCTATAGCCTCTGTGATTAACAAAGTTTAGACTTTTGTAAGTGTTAACGAGCAGTTGGACAGGTGTACCTAATAAAGTGGCCGGTGAGTGTATATTTTTATATGGCTCTCTTATGGATGGCCGCATTGCCCATTGGAATGCAAGGGGCCATATATACGGCTGTTTTCATATGGGTGTGTGCATGGGGCCTTAATTTGCATATTATTTAAAGAGCACAGTGAAAGCTGTGAAAACTGAGCTCACTGAGCTAATTTCCCCACATTTGGAATTTTTTTTTACAGCTTTCCAGTAAATGGCATGGAATAATAAATATTGTCACTGAGAAGTAAAATTTGTTACGCAGAAAATAAGCTCTCATACAGCTCTGGAAACAAAAAAATTAAAAAGTTAGAACGATTGATTTTTGAACATAGGGAGCAAAAAATTAACAAAAAAATGCTGTGACACGAAGGGGTTAAAGAAATTCTACATGATAAATCAAGGACACTTACTCATAGATCCAGGCACTGTGACTGTGGTAATCTTCATATATTTGTTGTCCATGGCCTTCTTCCTCCTAAAATAAAATTTAACAATTATGCTAATGCACCTCAAGAGCTGGAGGGATGTTTCCATAGCCCCTCAATGATGTCTTTTCATTTGTTGTTACAATGTACAGATCAAGTCTCTGCTAATTGTAACAACCAGTGAAGAGACATCACTGAAGGGCTCTGAAAACAGCCCCAGAGCCCTCAGGGCTATTAGCATAATTTTACATGTTCATTTTAGAATGAAGGAAACCATGAATAAGAAGATTATCGCAGTCACAGTGCCTGGATCTTTGATGTGTCCCTGGTTTATTCATACTTGATTTAGATTATATATTTAAACCAGCACAAGAGACAAGTGAAAAATGGCCTTTTGCCATCTATGTTTTGAACAGACAGGACATGGCTGTGACTGCTCTGCCACAGCCCTGCCACCCCTATAGGCAAGGGGGTAGTTGTGAATAAGGCCCTCTACCTGTCAGGATCCATCTGGTGAGCCAGAGGATAATGCAGAGAGAACTCACGTAATCTGCAGCTGTAGCCTCTGCCTGGAAAGGCAATTGTTGTTGTTTTTTTTTTCAGATGTCAGCATATTTATTGTGGCAAAGTAACAGACTCTTATACTCCAGTATCAGGATGTTATACTCCAGTATCAGGATGCTATACACTAGTATCAGGATGCTATACACCAATATAAGGATGTTATACACCAGTATTAGACTCTTATACACCAGTATCAGGATGTTATAAACCTGTTTTGGTATCAGACTGTTATACACCAGTATCAGTATGTTATACACCAATATCAGGATGTTATACACCAGTATCAGACTCTGGTACCAATAATCTTAGCTTTTTATCCCTCTCCACCCCACCCAATCCAAGCAGCAGGGAGAGATGAAAAAAACACCCCATTTACCAATATACATACTATACATATGTAAACACATACATGCACATATACATAAACAAGTTTCTTTCATTATCGTCTAGCTTTTCAATCCACAATCCCCACCTTTTATAAAAAGCATTCCTCTTCCCTTTTCTATTTCCCTTTTCAGACTCTGACTGTGAGTAACACCCTGATGGGCTGAAGCACATCATCTGCTTTGTAAATATGACTTTTTTATTTTTCTCCCATTTGGGCTGCGCCAATTGCCATAAAGAGCCAGATACATTCTTGGACTCCCTTTGTATCACTTTTCTACTCTTTCTCCTGCATCAAGAATTGTGCCCAGAGAATGGACTCTACCGACAAGAGCTCTCTGAGAGACTTATGGTTACTACAAGGAAAACGTTTATTCTATTTGCACTTAATGACGTGGCACACTAGGGTAAGACCATCAGACGGCAGGTACACCATGTGTACTATACATACCATATATGTTGATAATCATACCACCTAGGTGACATGTAAGCCGACAAATTTCAGACCTTGGTGCAAGGAGTGGATTACAGAACATGACACCACACCTTTCCTTAGCAGATGGTTAGTTTATGGGCGTTAGCTACCAACTGTACAGCCCTCATCTATCTATCTAGTCAGACACCAACCCTGGTGCCTGTAGCCAAGACCGTGGGTGATTTGTCTCCCCTGCACTGCACATAGCCAGCACTTACCAAAAAGTGCTGCTGGCCAGCTTTGGTTTTCCTTCCCATCCGGTCCATCCCCGAGCCGTTGGTGGATCTTTCAATTACCAAGGGGGTATGCAACACCCCTGCCAACGTATAGTTAAGGGGTAGTTGCGAATAGGGCCCTCTCCCTGTCAGGATCCATCTGGTGAGCCTGCGCAACTCACCCAGAGGATAATGCAGAGAGAACTCAGGTAATCTGCAGCTGTAGCCTTTTCCTGGATAAGCAATAGTTATATGGGCGTAAGATGTTATCCAATCAGTTGGCTGTATTGTAAGCTGGAGTGTGATTGGAGAGGTGTTACCACCTGACCAGGGGGAGTATAAAACACCTGTGCAGTGGGAGCACATGGTCTTCAGAGTCTATGAGCACATGGACAGAGTGAACAGAGAGACAGTGTCTACAGCACACCTTCAGTGCTGCCACATGTACCAAACCGAGGAACTGAGTCAGGAGACTGTAATCCAGAGCTTCAGCTTCCACAGTTTGAACACAGCTCCATCTAAATTCTCCCAGCCTGTATTTACTTTCAGGCTGGTGCACTATTCCTGCATGACCACTCCAGTACCAGAATCTGAATCAGGCCTGCTACCTGTTGTTCAATAAAGAACCATGAGTTGATTTGCACAAAGTTTCCTCCGTCTGATCCCTGGATACGGCTGTCTACCACCACGGGTTTCCCCATCCCTTACCGAGGGACTTATCTTACAGACACTCAGGGTTTGCCCCAGGGAGAAACATGTACTTCAGCCTCTCCCTCCTTATTTCTTGCACACACCACCTGCCAGGCACTCCGGTATTCTGGACCCCAGCTGTCTCCAAGCCCCAAGAAAAGGCTAGGCCCCGGTGGAGGATGTTGCAGATCCATTAAAAAGTAGAGTATGTCCTAGTAAGAACCGTTTTTCTCAGATCACTTATAGTCTTTAGTTTATGAGGATCTGTGAAAAATGGGTGACAAGTTGAGGCTGAATTTGGCCACCATTGTGTGCATGTAGCCTAAGCCTGACTTGATAAGGGATAAATGTCTAACTGACAGGTGACGCTACCAGCAGGCAGCAGAACAGAAAATTGCAAGTCCCCCTTAGCTGCTCTGTATTCCAAGCAGGAACTGATATGGAAAAATTAAAGAGAAACCCTTCACCAAGGACCTAATTTTCACTAAGGACAGGCTGCATTGCAAATATGTCTTACTACCTTCTGTGCATTTGCATTACAATATAATTTTGCGTTTTAACTTACCTTTCAACCTGACAGGTTCATGTTCTGAGTCTCAGGTTTGTTTTCGTTTAGATGCATTTAAAAAAATATATGTGACTTGTCTGTGCTGCTCACTCAGCTGTCAGCCCCCACCACTGTGCTCTTCTACAACTCATCCCTCCCCCACTGGTGTCAACTCACCAAACTCAGTCCTTGTGCAAGTGAAGGAACATGAGGGAAAACCTGTACAGGAGCACAAAGGTGGGGGCTGAGAGCTGAGGAGTGAGCAGCACACACAAGTCACATGTTGTTTTTGAAATACATACAAACCAAAACAAACCTGGGATTTAGAACATGATTCTATTGTGGTGCAAGGAAAGTTAAAACACAGAATTATATTGAAATGCAAATGTTTAGAGGAGACCTAAAGACATCTTTGCAGTGCAGCTGTAATAGGCATCTGCAATCTTTTGTGAAAATGAGGTCCCTGCTGACCAGTTCCCTTTAAGCCCTACGGGACTCAGCCTCCTCTGGCCTTAAGGACGCGGACCCATTTTTCAAATCTGGCCTGTGTCACTATAAGTGGTTATAGCTTTGGAACGCTATGAGATATCCAGGGGATTTTGAAACTGTTTCCTCTTGACACATTGTACTTCAAATTAGTTTTAAAATTTGGATGAAATCTTTGCGTTTAGTTATGAAAAAAAAAATTGGCAAAAATTTGGAAAAATTATTTTCAACGTTCTAAATTCTCTTCTTTTGATGCAGATAGTCATAGCATCCAAATAAATTCATAACTTACATTTCCCAAATGTCTGCTTTATGTTGGATGTTTTTTTAAGATTCCACATATTTTACTAGAATGTTATGAGGCTCAGAAATTAGGTATCATTTTTCACATTTTTTGTAAAATCACCAAAACCTGTATTTAGATGGACCTGCTCAACTTCTAATTGACACTGAGAGGCCTAAATAATAGCAAGACTCATAAATTACCCCATTATGGAAACTACACCCCTCAACGTATGAAAAACCACTTTTAAGAAGTTTGTTAACCCTTTAGGTGTTTTATAGGGGTTAAAACAAAATAGAGGTGCAGTCTACAAATTGTAATATTTTTTCACAATACACTCATTTTGGGTGGAAAATTAAACATTTAGAATGGATTAAATGAAAAAAGGCTCCACAAAGTTTGATACCCAATTTCTCTCGAGTACACGGATACCCCATATGTGGTGGTGACCTGCTGTATGGGCGCACGGCCGGGCATAGAAGGGAGGGAGGCGCCATCCAGATCAGATTTGTTATGTCACAGGTTATAATTTTTTTCTTTTTTTATTTCTTTTGCCACATAAGATGCACTTTTCTGGTACGTAATTTTGGTGAGATTTTATTAACTCTTTGTTGGTGGAGGAAATGAAAATCATCAATTTTTAGGAACATTTTTATGTGTTATATTTTGGCCGTTAACCATACTATAAAAATAGTATATTATTTTTATTCTATGGGTCACCATGATTATGAAAATACCTCATTTATATAGATTTTTTATTTTTTTCCCATTTTTACTGAATAAAAAGTAATTTGGCAAAAATGTTGTTAATTTTAGCATCACCGTCTTTCAGATGCATAACTTTTTTATTTTCCGCCTCACAAATCTGTTTAAGGGCTTATTTTTTTTGCGAGAAGGATTGTTCTTTTTAGTGGTCTTATTTTAGAGTGCATAACATTTTTTAAATCACTTTTTAGAGCATTCTTTATAGAGTATTAATTAAAAATTATTTTTTTGGACCTTTTTTTTTACTGGGTTCACTTTGTGGATCTAATAACGATTCTGTTTTATTATGCAGATTGGTACAGACGCAGGGATGCCAAATATGTGGGGTTTTGTGTATTTTATTCAATTGTACTGAATAAAAACTAATTTGGAGAAAATCTTGTTCATTTTAGCATCACCATCTTTTCATATGCATAACTTTTTTATTTTTCGGCTGACAAATCTCGTTAGGGGCTTATTTTTTGTGAGAAGATTTGTTCTTTTTAGTGGGCTTGTTTTAAGAGTGCAAACTTTTTTTTATCACTTTTAAGAGCATTTTTTAAAAGATATTAATTAAAAATGATATTTTTTCGGAACATTTTTTGCATTTTTTTTCTCCGCGTTTACCGTGTAGGTCCAGTAATGATTCTGTTTTATTATACAGATTGTTAAGGACTCAGCAATACCAAATATGTGGGGTTTTTCTTGTGTTTTTTAATACTTTTCCATACTTGAACCAGCGATGCTCTGATCGCTGGTTCAAGTTCAATACACTGCTCTACAATACTATTTTATTGTAGAGCAGTGTAAACTGTCTGAGCATGTACCCAGAAGGGGTCTGACTGCACAGAAGATCAGGCAGTCCCGGGGCTGTCCAGAAGTGGATCGGATCCCCCGGTAAGCGGCATGGGGGATCCGAACCATAGCGGAAAACACCCTTACACGCTGCGGTCTTGCTTGACCGTGGCATGTAATTAACACCCGCAATTGGAGTCGGCTCCGATCGCGGGTGTTAGCTCGCGGTGTCAGCTGTGATAGACAGCTGACAGCTGCTGCTTCTGGTGCCGTCTCCGTTCGTGAGCTGGTGCCAGAACAGGACATTATAGCACGTCCCTATGTGCTTAATGTCACTGAAGAGAATAGCGGTGTGTAGAAAAAATAACTCCTAATATAAACTTGATTCACTGTTGGTGGAGATATTTTTGAGATAATTTTAAAATGTAACTTTTATTCTTTATCTTTATAAAAATAGAGGAATATTAGAGGACTGGACGTACAGACATACATACATATAGGACAAACAAAACAACTCAGTGTTTTTCTCGTGGGTGTGTATATACACTTGTGTGCTATTGCGCACAATTCAACCCTCGTTAATGTTAGTGTTTGTTCAAACACCCGTTTCCCACTGAGTAATGTTCCTATTTTTACATGTGAATTATGTTGTGTGTAATTCACATTCCTAAAGGGTTTTCAGTAGTGAGCTACAGTGGTATCGGTTGGAAGGCAATCACTTGGTATGTTACGCTGTATGCTTGGCCTTCTATAATATCTTTTTGCTGTGTTGGCTACCAGTCATTGATATGAGAGACCCTATTTCGGGACTTGTTTCTCTCTCACTTGTACCTTTCACCCTATATTATGATAGAATCCGGATAATGCACATCAATGCTGGTATATTGATCTATAGGTACACTCGCCCTCTACACCCAGGTAGCAGATGCATACGGCAAGTACACCTTTCCTCAACTATTCCGCTGTGCACTGTTACAGATTCTGTATCCTATTGTTTTGTTTAGACAACAGTCTGGTAGTATTGGGTGATTTTAATAGAAGGCTCTATTCTCAAAGTTTTTTTCTACCAACATTTCCAACTGTGCTCTTTTAGCTGAGAGTAAACCTACATTTTAATCTACTTATCAACAGTTGCTGGCTGTTAATCATCGGATGCAGTCGCAGTGCACATCCTAGTGGTGGATGCCGACGGCGACAGCTCTCTTTAACACCAGATCTGCTGTTGATTGGTCTAGGTTCTAGTCTCTCGTAGCTAAACTGCACTCTCACTACAGTTTCGCTAAATAGATTCACTTATGCTGTATCTGCATACATAAACCCTATGACCCGACGCGTTTCTTTTGCCACAATTCATCAGGGGTCTCTGTTCATGGCTAATTTCACTTTGGTGTATGCATTATGGGTCCGTGCTGTGCGCACGTCGGCATATTACTAGCCGCGGTGCGCGCTGTTACAGCCCTGTTTATATTTCAGATCCTGGCACGTCACCGCTGACGTGCCTTCATTTGTGTCCAATCGGTTGACTTGATGTGTTTAAGAGGTGTGTCAGTGCATTGACCAATCGGATACTGTTGGGGAGGTGTCCTGGTTGTCTGGTGCGTCCCCCTGGTTGTTTTCTGCACTGCTTTGTAAGTAGAATGGGAGTATTTGAGTGTATCAAGGGGTTTTACACGTATTATTGATCACACTTCATTGCTTTATACAGAATTGTCCGACTAAAGCCTTCCTCTTGTTCATACTTACTTACTTTATTATTCACATTTATTATTGATCCTAAAAAGGATCTGCACCCGATCGATTCCGATCATGAAAAGGATCAGACGTGTGATATTACTGGTAGTTTATTTAAGGAATAGCACTGCTTCCAGTGCTTTTATCACAGTATCATAGCAGCATACTGCAAATATGTATAAGACAGATAGCCTTTAGGTGCTTTTAAGGTTCATATATGTTAGACACAGCATGATTTAGCCATTCATTCCAGATTGTTAATATTAGACTACATAGACCTTTAGCGTATAGTAGGTGTGAGATGTTGGCTTAGTGGATTCTCTGGATCATAATCTTGGTCCTATGTTCAGAAAGTACGTTGCAGGAGTGTAGAAGGATAAGGATAGGGAGCAGGATCAGATAGACTGTAACTGTCTAAATGCTGGTATATTTCTATTCTATAAAACTCGCATATGATAAAAAATCATTTATTCCGTGCGGTTTGATAGAGTTTAGCCTGAATGTCCATTGGGCTTCTTTTCTGAGAATCATTTGATCCCAATCTCCCCCTCGTGCCGATGGTCTGATCTCTTCCATGCCTCTGAATGATATGGATTCTAGGTTACTCTGATGGTATTTCCACATATGTCTGGCCAGAGGGGTATCCTTTTTGTCTTTTATGCCAAGTATATGTTCTTGGATTCGCTTTCTGAAATGTCTAAAGGTTTTGCCGATATATGTCATCCATATCCTCTGAAAAAGGGGATTCCCAAGGGCCAATTCCTTCCCTATGTGCTTAGCATCTAGCCGCGGGGACGTACTATAACGTCCTGGTGCACCTAGGGGTTAATATCATATTAAAATAATAATAATTGTATAAATAATGCTGCTTGTTGCAGTATAGTATATACATGGAAGGATGAAGGATTTTTGAGCCTTCATTTGTTTTAGTTTGTACATATCTTTGCTTTTCATAGTTTAGCTTTCACACGCCTGACTTTCTAATAAGTTACTGGCCTAGTAGCCTTATTCCTTTTTGCACGCATCAGCCACCCCTCGTATCTTACTTCTGATTGGTGATTTATGCTGTAATGTGTGTTATATTCTGATTGGATAATGTATTTTTGGTTCTATGTACAATTTTTGCATTTAATCTATATCGATTATAGATATAATCTGAGTTCTGACCTATTGAACAGATTGCGTATGCAATAAACACACAAAAAGAAAGAAAGAGACTCACATTTATTAAAGTGTTTGCAGCAGTTTTCTGTCTGACTTTGCACTATAAAGAAAGTGAAAACTGCTTGCACATGTATATATAAAGTCTCTGCGCCAATGTTGTTTTGTGGCTAACCTGTGTCCGACAAGACAGAAAAAATTAGCACCTAAAGGGGCTTGTTACTGCTTAATCAGACCGTGCGCCACAATCCTGCAGTATGAACAAAGTGCCCCGCCCGCAAAAAAAGGTGGACACTTTCAGAGCAGTGCAGGGGGCCAGATTTATGAAGACCGTGTGCCACAATTCCTGAAGCTGGAGAACCTTGCACACTTGCCCGGCAAACTTGCCCGGCGAGCCACTGTGTTTCACAGATACGAACTGGACCTTACAATAAAAGCAAGCCTTTAACCAGTTCCAAATGCAGCCACTTTTTGTTTATCTATTTTCATTTTATACTTCTTACCTTACAAAAGCTATAGTTTATTTTTTGTTGTTTGGGGGAAACAAAACTACCACAACAATTCATAAGGCGCATAAATACACATACTGTATTTAATTAGCAATTACATAGTAAGCCACGTGGCACGCCATACATGGCATTTCATTTAGGTCATTTGGCTCTCCAGTTTTGTACTTTGAAGCCTGCTTGTTTCTGTTAGCTAGACCAGTGATTTTCAACCAGTGTGCCGTGGCACACTAGTGTGCCGCGACACATGGTCGGGTGTGCCCGGGGAAAGTTCCCCAAACTATGGTGCCCCCCGCAGTCACGGCTTCTTACAATGTAGGAGACATGTACAATAACACATGCGCAAGCTTTGAACGTGCGACAAAATGACGTCACCGAGGCCGGCGCATCATCCTGAGAGCGGAGAGACTCTCGCATTTGCCCACCGCCAAGGTAATGCCCGCCAATAATGCTGACTACATGAGCTTTTGCCTGAGTATATGAACTGTTGGCAGAATACTCAGCATATGAGCTGGTATTTTTAGTACTCCAGCAGTATACTGCATATAACAAGGATAAATGTAAAATGAGAAATACTATAGTCATGAGGCTGGAGTACTACAAGTACCAGCTCATATGCTGAGTATATAAGCTGGCACTTGTACTCTGGCCTCATGGCCATAGTACTTCTCATTGTACCCCTTTATATTGCAGTATATGAGCCACATAATAATCAGCACCATATACTAAAAACAGGGAGAAACTGAGAACTGTTGGGGAAGAGCTTCGTGTGTGTCTTTCCACCATTCCTGCAAGGATATCCCTTTTGTGTTTATCGAAACAGGCCCAGGTTTCACACTGAGTGAGTAAAATAAATTTAGAATCTATATTATTAACTATATGTATAATATGACAGTTTAGTGCCATTTTGTGCTATTTTGGTTGGTGGTGTGCCCCAGGATTTTCTAAGTATAAAAAGTGTGCCGCGGCTCAAAAAAGGTTGAAAATCACTGAGCTAGACTATGACAGTATGACTCATGCTTATATACAGTAATATTGTTTAGGACTGTTGTCCTCTTTATGTGCGTTTTAAACAGATGCATTTATATGTAGCCTAGATAAGGTGCACAATCTGTTGGGCGACCTTATACGCCAATCTGTATACTTCTATAAATATATTTTTATGTAAGTGCTAATAAAATGTGTTTTTATACGCCTTGTTGCGGTAGCTTTGGTTCCTTCCTTTGGGTATATGTATTTATCAGGAGTAGTACCACGGAATTATATTGATTGTCCCACGCTGAGTATTTATTCTCTTTCCTTTTATCTTAATCCATCTTTGCTGAATCCTATTATGCTTTTTAAACTAAGATAAACTTCTATATCTACCTATTACGCTAATTTTCCAAAGAAGCTACTGGGGCGTGGAGTAGTCTTTGTTACCACTGCCTGGAGAGGCTATTCCACTCCCCAGTAGCCTGTCTGGAAGTTTATTTGGGTTTATAAAGCATAATAGGACTAGGAAAAGATAGATTTAGTAGGATTATAGGTACCTACCATCAGGTCTACCTTAATAAATAGACTTCTGATGGCAGGTTTCCCTTAACAACACTGAAAAACTATTATTAAGGAAGAATGAATATTTGTTTATAGCCTCTAATTCTGACAGTGTGGTGATTGAGGTGAAGGGTAGCACTTGCTTGTCAGCACATTTGAAATCGGAGTATTGGCTCTAAAAATCAATATTGCCGCCCTCTCCATAGATGTGTTTTTCTAAGTTATTCCATGCCACAGTTTGTGGCATGTATAATAATAATAATAATAATTCTAGTTATTCCATGTCATAGTTTGTGGCATGTATAGTTCCATTCTAGTTAACCTGGTTGACTTTCTAGGACATGGCTCTAAATCCTGTTCACTGTTTCTCCCTAGCTCTTTGGGTGGCCTTGAATTTTTCAAAGATAAAAATACACCTATATATAATGCGATTTTTACATAGAGCACATTTCCCACAAGTAACCAGGAAGTTTCACTGTGCTGTCATAACTGACTCCGTAATTACACATTCCTAAAAGCAACTATTTTTTTACTTAAATGTCTAGGTAGAAACATTTTAAATTGGGCTCTTAATAAATGAAAACTGTTGAAAAATGCTGTGAATGGTCACTTTGGAGATCTAAACTAGTTTTACTTGTTTCACTCCCCATTCACTATAGGCCTTTGCTTCTGCACAAACTTTTTTGAATGACCCTATATTTTTCACCTCTGTGAATTCATAATTTATAGTTCTGTGGTGATCTTTTGTCCCAGACTGGCTTTTCAACCTATTTGCTAAGGGAATTGGTTACTGTGTGTTGTTAGTATTTAAACAATGCTATGCCAGTAACCATGATGTATATGCAAAATATTCTCTGCACCAACTCCCACTTGCAAAAGATGGGAGAAGAAAAAGTTTTTTTCTAACTTTTATTCACTATGAGTAAACCTGCCCTATTGTTTTTCATTTACCGTATTTTCCGGACTATAAGGCGCACATAAAAGCCTTGGATTTCCTTGGAAATCCAAAGTGCGCCTTATAGTCCGGTGCGCCCTATAGGAGGGCAGCGGACCCTACTACATAGGTCCCCGCTACCGGGACAGAAGATCTCCAGCAGGAACTGCAGACCACGCGGCACGAACAACTTCTGCGCGTCGGTTGCAGTTCCCGTGGAGATCTGCTGTCTCCGGTAGCGGGGACCTATGTAAGTATCCATCTCACTTCCCCGCTCACTTCCCGCGTTCCGCGCCTCGGGTCGCGTCTAGTCCGTCAGGTCTCCGCTCCGCCCCCGGACCTCCGCCACGCCCCCGGACCCTGCGCCTTGTAGTCCGATGCGCCTTATATATGGAATTATTACATATATAAGGCGCATCGGACTGATGCGCCTTATATTCCGGTGCGCCTAATGGCCCGGAAAAAAACATAGTTTCTTTTCTTTTCTAGGTACTGTGATGTAAGGAGCAAGTCTAATATTTTCTACAAGCTTCATTGCTTTATTCACTTCATCTGTCCTAGATCTATTCACATTAATGGAATTTACATTTTAAAACAAAACCTACAAAGTTATTGATTATATGGTTTGTTCTTAAGTTGAATTTGTATGTAACTCGAAACTGTATACTATAATTGTAACGCCAGCCAAATTTTTTCTGGCCTCTGTGACAAGTGGATTTTAAAGATATTTGGTTGTCATGAGAACAATAAAGTTCAATTGAGGACATCTTTGATAACTATTATAGCTGTTTATTGTAGCCTAAGCTTAGAGTAAAGTACCAACATCCAGAGGTCCGTTTGTAACAAGGGGTAGTCTGTATGTGGTAGGGGACCACCTGTACTTTATAACTGTCTGTAATTTGCAGTTGTTGAGATGAGTAGAGATCCAGCTGCTGATGTCTCCCTCCTCCTTCCCCTTTGTGTAGCGCTTCAATGAAATCTAATCTCACATTGCGCTTCTGTCCACCTTTCTAGTAGAAGTGGGAGGAGAGGAAGTGGGGTGATAAAAACCAAAGTAAGTAGATAGAGATGCAGTGCTTTCTGAAAATATTTATTAAAATTTTTTTTTTATTGACTTGCAGTTTTAATCTATGGATCATTCATGTTTAAAGGAAAGTGATTCCTCTTTTGAACCTAGTTGCTAAAATGATATTTAAGAATATTTTGCATTATCTACAAATGAAACAGCATACTGTAAAATAAAATATCTTGATGCTTTAAAATATTCAAAATCTTCCTGGAGAGCCATGGTTTTGATCCTCAAAATCTGTTGCTAAAATATTTTATTTTTTTATAAGGCATTTTATTTGGTTTTCAAAAAACAACATTACACAGCAAGTAACAAATACAATGTACATGCTCTCATGACGGTTCATAAATTGTGACAAAGGTATTCTGCACCATGTTATATTTTCATTTCTTTTCAAATAAAATGTTCCGAGTCACTAACACTTTGAAAGGTATATCGTATACATTCACCGGCCACTTTATTAGATACACCATGCTAGTAACGGGTTGGACCCCCTTTTGCCTTCAGAACTGCCTCAATTCTTTGTGGCATAGATTCAACAAGGTGCTGGAAGCATTCCTCAGAGATTTTGGACAATATTGACATGATGGCATCACACAGTTGCCGCAGATTAGTCGGCTGCACATCCATGATGCAAATCTCCCGTTCCACCACATCCCAAAGATGCTCTATTGGATTGAGATCTGGTGACTGTGGAGGCATTTGAGTACAGTGAACTCATTGTCATGTTCAAGAAACCAGTCTGAGATGATTCCAGCTTTATGACATGGCGCATTATCCTGCTGAAAGTAGCCATCAGATGTTGGGTACATTGTGGTCATAAAGGGATGGACATGGTCAGCAACAATACTCAGGTAGGCTGTGGCGTTGCAACGATGCTCAATTGGTACCAAGGGGCCCAAAGAGTGCCAAGAAAATATTCCCCACACCATGACACCACCACCACCAGCCTGAACCGTTGATACAAGGCAGGATGGATCCATGCTTTCATGTTGTTGACGCCAAATTCTGACCCTACCATCCGAATGTCGCAGCAGAAATCGAGACTCATCAGACCAGGCAACGTTTTTCCAATCTTCTACTGTCCAATTTCGATGAGCTTGTGCAAATTGTAGCCTCAGTTTCCTGTTCTTAGCTGAAAGGAGTGGCACCCGGTGTGGTCTTCTGCTGCTGTAGCCCATCTGCCTCAAAGTTCGACGTACTGTGCGTTCAGAGATGCTCTTCTGCCTACCTTGGTTGTAACGGGTGGCGATTTGAGTCACTGTTGCCTTTCTATCAGCTCGAACCAGTCTGCCCATTCTCCTCTGACCTCTGGCATTTCCGCCCACAGAACTGCCGCTCACTGGATGTTTTTTCTTTTTCGGACCATTCTCTGTAAACCCTAGAGATGGTTGTGCGTGAAAATCCCAGTAGATCAGCAGTTTCTGAAATACTCAGACCAGCCCTTCTGGCACCAACAACCATGCCACGTTCAAAGGCACTCAAATCACCTTTCTTCCCCATACTGATGCTCGGTTTGAACTGCAGGAGATTGTCTTGACCATGTCTACATGCCTAAATGCACTGAGTTGCCGCCATGTGATTGGCTGATTAGAAATTAAGTGTTAACGAGCAGTTGGACAGGTGTACCTAATAAAGTGGCCGGTGAGTGTATATATTTATTTATTTTAATTCGTCAATTTG
Source organism: Engystomops pustulosus (assembly GCA_019512145.1). Classification (NCBI taxonomy): domain Eukaryota; kingdom Metazoa; phylum Chordata; class Amphibia; order Anura; family Leptodactylidae; genus Engystomops; species Engystomops pustulosus. The sequence goes on along the minus strand of CM033643.1, from coordinate 69,481,234 downwards.
TTTAATCAACCTGAAATATATCATGTGAAACAGCATACAACCAGAGTAAAAAGAGAGGCATCAAAATCCCCAGATTAAGAAGAATGTTACAACCAAATTTTATGTTATCATTTTATATTGGGAATTTCTTTTTAATTAATTCTCTCCCATGAATGATAATCTAGATATCCTACCCACTCCATGGACTTTATTGATCTTAACAAATATATTTAACCCCCTTGCTGACGAGTGACATTGGAGGCATTTAAATCCTGACATTAAAACCGCCATATTGGATTTGTCGTTGTACAGGGGTTTTTAATTTTTGTAAATGTATGAAAACATTATAAAACCTATATAAATTTGGTATCCCCGTGATCGCACTGACCCAAAGAATAAAAGTAGATGTGTCATTCAGGGTGCACAGTGAAAGCTGTAAAATCCAAGCCCACAAGAAAATGACATAAGTCCTTTTTTTTAACCAATTTTGCTACGTTCGAAAATTTTTTCCCAGCTTCTTAGTCGCATTATGGAATATAAAATACAGTCAATATGAAGTGCAATTTATTACGCAGAAAAAACAAGTCCTCACACAGCTCCCTACATGGAAAAATAAAAAAGTTATGGATTTTTGAAGGTGGGGAGTGAAAAATGAATGAAAACTCAAAAATGAAAGAGAGCCTGGTCATTAAGGGGTTAATTTTGTATTGTCACATTGTACAAGCTATACATTTTAATTTTTTTGGTAATGCGAACATATGAGGGCTTATTATTTATGGGATGAGATACAATGTATAGATAATTAATTTTGGGGGTCTATAGCTTATTCATGGGATTTTATTAACTATTTTAAGGGGGACACAAACAAAATCATCAATTTTATTTGGGATTTTAAGCACTTTTTTCCCCCCGCTCACTGTAACGGAAAAATAAAATTTTATCTTTATTCTCTGGTTCCCTACAATTGTGGTGATACCTCATATATAGGTTTTCTTATCTTTGCTCAATTTGTGGTTATTATACAATTGAGGGACCTGCCTCTTTCGAATTCTTTCTGCTATGATAAAACTTTGTTGCTACTCCAACTATAGCTTTAATTATTTGTTCCCTAAGCCTAACCTGGGGTCACTTAGAGGCATGAGTTCCCTAAGCCTAACCTGGGGTCACTTAGAGGCATGAATGTCTGCCACAACAGTGGAACAGGCATATTATAAATAAAGCCATCACTCAGCTTTATTTGGTGGTTACAATCGATTGCTATGACATTCAGGAGTCTCTCAGAGAGTCATAGAGTACTCTGCATTAGCCATTACTCAGCTTCATTGGTACTAATTCAGATGAGGAAAAAACTGGACAGGGCCTAACTTTAGTTGGTGGGAAAACCCCTTTAAGGAGTTGAATCTCCTAATCCCTTCATCCAATTTTAATGTAAATACCCTGTAAATGAAGCTGAATGCCTGGACTTTATGTCCATGTCAATTATACAACTGTGACTTGAATATCTTTAAGTAAACAGGTAAAAAAACAAAAATAGTTTGAGTGTCAAAATATATATACATTTGATACTGTAACAGCTGTAGTGACAAAAAAAAGCTAAAACCTAATGATAGCAATGTGTATATTTTAGTGACCATGTCTGCAAAATAATTACTTGAAGTGTTTAAAAACTCACATTTTCAAAAACTCACTTTTCAAAGAAAAGTGTAGCTCCGTGAATAGAAGGAAAACCCTTAACAAAACTTGACTTAATAAAAAACAAAACAAAAGATATTAAAACAAATGTTTCAAGTGTAATTTACTGTACATAATGTAAACAAAATTAAATACCTAGAAAAAACATATATTATTCAGCTAGCCCACACTTTGTTGCTGTGAATAAGAAATAGTGCAGGACTGATGAGTATTTTTATTATTACACCCCAAGCAACATACCTCATTATGATGAACATCTCCAGATACAGAAATACAAGCTACAATGACAATGCCCTCTGGTGGCAAGTACTGTAACTGCAGGTAATGTGCTTATTAAAAAAATGAAATTAATATGTAATATTCAAATTCAGTAATATTTGACTTTGGCAAAAGAGTTAATTTAAAATAACTGAGATATGACAGAGCTTATGAACATTTTATTGTGCCAGAGGTGAAACTAATGCAGAGAACTGGGAGCCCAGGCGTCACATTTATCATAGGATGGCGATAGGTTCAAAAGCGCAAAGGGGGGATCTGCCTGGTTCTCTCCGGCTCTCACAAACTGGTTGTTAAAATTCTATCCAAGCCAGGCTGCGATCAGGCTCCCTATCCCTGAGGGGCCACTGAGCACCTCATCAGGCCTCTAATCGTGTCTGCCTGCGCCAGCATCTTGCTTCATCAGACATAGGACTGAATAGGTGATTGTGTGCCATCTTGTGCTTATTTTGTATCACTACATCTGTGTGTAGCATTTTAATATTCTGGATGCATGGTGTAAATAGGTTTGCATAAGCCTGAATAGACCTTTGACCTGTGTTGTTCCTGACTGTGCGCAGGGACGCACAATGACGTCATCCCTGCACCGTGCGATTAGGAGCCAGAGTGTCACCAGCAAGGAGAGGTGACTATTCACAGTGGGAGCTCTATTACTACTAGTGACATAACTGCTGCCCAATTACTACTGCCAACTTTATCCCTGGATGCATTTTAATGGCTACTGGGGAAATTACTACTGGGGGCAAGAATACAGAGGGCATGACTGGATTATTACTGACTACTCGAGTTAATCACCACAAACCTTCATCCTACATTTGGTTAAGGGTTAACACTAACCATATTGTAATAAACGGTTTGGTGTAAATCAGCACAAACCTTCACCCTACCCTTGGTTCAGGGTTAAGCCTAACCATACACTAATAAAAAGTGTTACCTTAAAGGAAACCTACCACTGCTGATGGTAGGTATTAGCTGTAAACACCGGGCACCAGCTCAGGGTGAGCTGGTGCCAGAGCTTACCTTTGCTAGTGTTTTAAACACATTTTGATGAACAGCCCCGAGGTACCGTCACGCCTCCGGCACTCCCTATGGAGGCGCGCGCAGCGCCGAAGCTGCCTCGGGGCTGTTCATCAAAATGTGTTTTAACGGCGATATAGCGGTTTAAAACACTAGCAAAGGTAAGCTCCGGCACCAGCTCACCCTGAGCTGGTGCCCGGTGTTTACATCTAATACCTACCATCAGCAGTGGTAGGTTTCCTTTAAACTATTTTGGTATAGATGCCAGCTACGCGGTGTCAATGAGCCTCAATAATGAGGAACATTTGCCTTGCATCATAGTCACTAGTAGATGTTGTCTGTTTTGTCACTGGCTTTGAGAGACTATACCATGTGGGATAGCCATATAGACTACAAGGAAGAAGAAAGGAAGGGACATACTCTGCTTATTGGACTGCACCACTTCCCTTTCTCTTGATCCGCCACCATTATTGGACTGCACCACTTCCCTTTCTCTTGATCCGCCACCATCCGTTGAGGCTTAAAGAAGGGACATTTATATCTTATAGCAATGACTACGGTGTGGTAAATATCAGACAGAAGTACCACTTGAAATACACTTACCTCCTGTCTGGATGGTGCCCCAAGTAACACAACATCTTCTCATCTCACAGCGAGCCCCTCTGTTGGATGCTATAAAGATCCATTGAATATTGTTGTTAATTTAATATTAACTGGCACCAGGGGCGTAACTACAGTGGTAGCAGCCATAGCAGCCGCTATGGGGCCCACAGTGTCACGGGGCCCCGTCATCCAACCTGATAATAAAGAATGGAGGATGTAAACCATTACATATATCACACAGTATATGTACATTGTACAGCATAATAGGTACATAGCATACATGAGATGTATATATGCTTTATATGTGTGTGTGTATATATCATGTATGTGTGTATATGCTCTATATGTGTGGGTACAAGACTGTATAAATGTGTGTGAATGAGTGAAAAACTGTATGTTTATGTATATAGGTATATAATTGTACATACATTTATATATGTATGTGTATTTATGTGAGGATAATATGCATATTTGAAAGCGGGAAGAGCGCCCCATTCAAAAGTCTGCTATGGGGCCCTGCTTCTACTAGTTACGCCCCTGACTGGCACCCCAAAACCAAGCAGATTTTGCAGCGTCCATGGACGCTCTTTTGGACTAATTTTTAGCTTTTTGGGGATCTATTGGACCTCTGGCTCATTTACACATATCCAAATGAAGTCAACTAGGAAGAAGAGACCCACAATCCTCTCCTTCCTCCATCTTCCTGTTTTATGTATTTTTCTTTCAATAAAGCTACACCCCTAATGCTCAATACCGTCCTTTCCTTTGTTACCCTGTCACATCATGGATATTATCACAGTATGAATTTAAAGGATTATTTCCATTACAGCAAATTTATGTTATTATTTCTGTTATAAAAAGTTATACAACTTCCAATATACTTTCTGTATCAATTTCTCATGGTTTTCTAGATCTCTGCTTGCTGTCATTCAAGAGGAAGCTTCTATGGTTATTTCCATTGGATAGAAATCTAACCATGGTCACACAGGGCAGGGCTCGTTATATCACACAGCTCTGATTACTCTCTATGATAGTAACGAGCCGTGCACCTGTGTGACCATGGTCTGATTTCTGTGCACAGGAAGTGAACATAGAAGATTTTTATAGGATGAAGAATTCTTCCGAAAGTTTGCCAAATTTTCCTTTTTTTTCAGAATGAAAAACAAAACTTATCACATAAATTTTACAACTATCACGAAGTACAATGGGATATATTTACTTAGGGTCCGGCGGATCTCACTTTCGTCGGATTTTATAAAAATTTTCAGGATTTGCACCGCTGTGACAGGTATTTAACTGGGGATTGTGTCGCACGTGATCGGATTGGCACTGGCTTTCATGCAACAAAAATTTTATTTATTCATGCCCCTTCACCCCCCAAGACTGGAAGAGCAGCCTAATTAGGACTCTCTACCATCAGTAAACTGGTGTTAGATGTGAGTGTGTTTGGTTTACAATTTTGATGCTGCTGGTAGATGTCCTTCTACTTCTGTTTTTATCCATTTTATGTTATCAAACTGTTATTTTTGCATTGTATGTATTTGTCTGTTGAATTTTGACGCTACCTGAAGTGATTGATTTAACTAGGGAGTGACTCATCAGCGTTATATATGATGAGTGGTGGCAACTAACTTCACTCAGTTTCTGGAGCACAAGGGGCTGTCAGAGGGAGGACCAGCGTGACCCAGACACAGCAAGCAAGACATATAATGAGGGCTTTCACTATTCTCCACTGGAGCACTAATCAGGATTGCAGTCACTATGATGTATGTACAGCAGCCCCTACCATCCCATAAGCTTTGAGTTGCTCCAGCTGGGCTGAGCCTGTGCCAGAGCTAAAGAGGAGTGAGAGGGAATACTGGGACTCCCGTGCCCGTCTTCTGGCAAGGTTGACTGAAGTTCCAGTATTTCCCCCTGATGGCAGCACTGTGGCCATCTGAAACTGGCCTTTCCCAGACAGACAGTAATGCTTTTAAAGGAGGAGTATAACAAAGCAGGTTCACAAATCAAATACATAAATTAAATGGTCACATTTTTCCGTTAAAAAAAGGCTACCGCGGCACTTATATGATGGCAACGCACGGGGGCCAAAAAGAATTTTAAAAATTCTAACATTCAACATTGCACCGCTTTCCTTGGTATGGAAATTATATCACATACAAAAACATAACCATAATAGGTTTTCTCGCATCCAAAAAATTACAGGCCTATTAAAGTATAAAAAATATTTTCCCAGCAGTGAACAGCATTTGGCCAAGATGAGGCCAGTGTGGTTCTTTATAAGGGGGAGATGAGTAGTGTTATGCTGTGTGGGAATACAAGGAGTTGGGGTAATGGGGCAAATTGCGGGGCTTAGGGCAAAAATACATTTCCCTGCGTGACATGCAGGGCCTACATCTTTTGAAGGGTCTGGACAGCACCAATGATGGTGTAGTGTCACTCAAAAGCATTTGGCTCTTGCTGATAGGCCCTGTATAAGGTGCTACACCTCCAGTCTGCAGATGTATAGAGGGAGTTGTATATAAAGAACATAATTCTAACAGAATCAACTCTACAGATATTTCAGGACTTCCCGATAGTAAATCCTTCTCCAGCCTGGAGATGTGGTATACGAAGCGTCAGCAAACTATTCCATTGTACAGTGCGGACACATCTCAGCATGCACAGCTCACTTCCTGCGCTCCGGAACCTGTGTGCACGATGATGTGTTTCTCGCCGAGCCCGAATACGGCTGCGCTCTGTTCTATGCCGGAAGTGTAGCCAGTGACAGCTTCGGGTGCCCTTGTTTGGCCGCTCGGCTGGCTGTTAGGCAGCTGGCACTGCTCCTCGGTCACACAGGATGTTGCGGGCAGCCTGGTAAGTGAGAAGTGGCGCTGCCAGTCACTATCTGCTGCCACATTGCCCTCCTCAGGTGTCACATGTGGTGCCGGAGGTAGAGAGGGAGCGCTGGTGACAGCTGGGGGGCGTGCTGTCTACCACTCTATATGCTGCCCCCAGGTGTCACCTATACAGGGAGCATGAAATACTGTACAAATGTAAGCTTCCCCCTCTCACCTATTAGTACATGTTCCTGTTTCACAATTCCTTACAACTAACCTCCCCCACCCATTGGGTGAACCATTTGGAGCATAGGGGGGTTGCCGGGTGGCTGGAATGTATGGATGCAAGTCAGCTTTATATGCTAGGGCTATTGTAGGGCCTGGAATAGAAGCTCCATTGAAGAAGATCCAGGCATTGCTGTTTAAGTGCTCAATTTATGTTTTTCTAACATGTTTTTATGTGCGGCAAAAGGGATGACACACAAGATATGGTGTTTGGGCCCTGTGAATGATATGGGTCCATAAAATGGTACATAAAGCTATCCAGGGTCATGGCTTCACGCCTAGCCCAACCGGTATGGTAATAAGCGGCACATCTAACATAGCCACACCTGGAGCCTGTGCTGTACAGGAATCTTATGTGCTCACCGCTTCCTCTGCACCTTTTTTTTTGTGGGGTAGGCAGCATGGTCCTTGGGTAACAGCATGATCTGTTATCATACAGTCCTCATCCTATGGGAATATGGGATTAGCCATTGAAATCGATGGTCATTTAAAGGGTTCTATTCGATTGTATTTATTATAGTTTCAGTCTGAAGTTGGCCTTATTTTAATATTTTATGGCTGATACATTGGGTCTTACTAATGGGCCCCCACAGTGATAGGAGGGTGACAGATCCGTTCCCTTGAATGAATGAAGACCTGATGTTCCATCCATTTTCTATGGGAATGCTGTAAATAGCAAAGTATTAGCTGAGTCCTGCTTAAACCCTTAGAAATAAAAATGGCCACATTCGTAATAATCTTTATGCGTTAATCTCCAGGAGCTGTGTCAGGAGTTATTTTTTGTGGGACAAGCCATTGTTTTAATTGATGGAGTTTTCACCATACAGGATAATCACTTTATACTCTAATAGATCGGTCCCCTACAGACATTGACAAATCTAATATGTTTCTAAATTTTTAAATGACTTGAGTAGCTGTGGATGTAAGCGGCAGGTGACTTCTGGATAATACAGCAGGCACCCACCCTGCTAGGGAGAGAGCGCAACTTTTGAACCAGCTTAAAGAGTAACTGTCATTTCAAAAAACTTTTGATATGTTGTAGGGCAGGCAATTTTAAGCCCTTTTGCAATTGGATTAGTTACCCGAATCCTGCTCCTTCCTCTTGTATTCTGCAGACTTCCCCTAGATGTCAGTGATGTTTTATATAGCTGTTGCTAGGAACATTCTGTCTTCACTACAGACTGTGGAGCTAGAGACACACCCCTTTTTCTCTCCCTGCAATCAGCTGTTCACGTCATGGCTCAGTGCTCCAGCAGTCATGTTCTGACAGGAACACTAACTAATGTAGTTACCAAACACCTACAGTTATCTCTCCCTCAGCTTTCCCTACACTTGTGTATAAACAAATAATCCACACAGACAGAAACTGCAGCCCCCATCACCTTACACTCCACAGCTGGAAGTGGCAGGAAACACTCTCCAAGTCTTCAAGCTGTGCCCTCATGTGCTATGCTAAAGTTTTACTTAGAATATATCTAGATAGATAGATATGTATATATGAGATAGATAGGATATACATAGATAGCTCTGGTATCATTGGTCAGCTGCAGGTGCTTTTTGATGAGGTGACAGGAGACAGGTCCTGCCCCCTCCATCTTGCTAATATACTCGAGTATAAGCCTAGTTTTTCAGCACAAAAAGAAATGTGCTGAAAACCCAACTCGATTTATACTCGAGTAAAAAAAAAAAATCAAAACTCACCTTTCTGGCTTCCCCCGCTGTTGGCTATTTACTGGGGGATATGGGCTGGCAGGCTATATACTGGGGGGCAGGTGCTGGCTATATACTATGGGGCTGGGTCCGGCAAGCTATATACTGGGGAGGCTGTGACCAATGCATTTCCCACCCTCGGCTTATACTCGAGTAAATAGGTTTTCGCAGGTTTTTGTGGTAAAATTAGGGGCCTCGGCTTATACTTGGGTCAGCTTGCACTCGAGTATATACAGTATTTTGAGAGCTGGAAACCATGGTTGCTATGGGACAAAAGAGGTACTAAATGAGGACCGAGAGGCAAAATATTTTGAGGAATTATTCCCAGGGACACCTGGGCAGAATTATGTATTTTATTTTTTTTTGCTCAGAATGACAGTTACACTTTAACACTGCATAAGGGATAATGCAATGTAATAATGGGGTTGACCACTTACACCAGTGATGACGAACCTTTTAGAGACTGAGTGCCCAAACTACAACCAAAAGCCACTTATTTACCCTAATGTGCCATTTTAAGCAGTAACTTATTGCTACCTGTTCTTCCATTTATTTAATTGTATCGGCCGCCTGAGGCCACCAATACAGTTGAAAGAAGGAGGGCAAATTTAGACTATCATTGTAGCTTCTCTTCAGGGTCTCTCTGTACAGGAAGAATGGTGGGTCCAGCAGGATGAGCTTCAAAGATAATGCAGTTCTGTCCACACCTTCTCACTTTTCAAGCAGTTCCAAACAGTCAATGAAATGTCGCTGTAAAATTGTGCGGAGCGCAGCATCTCATAAGTTGCCTAGTACTGCAGAAAGATTTAATGGATTTTGTCCTGTTTGGTGAACTCTGTCCTAGGCTGAGTGCCCACAGAAAGGGCTCTGAGTGCCACCTCTGGCACCAGTGCCATACTGGTTCGCCACCACTGACTTACACCAAACTTTGACTGTAAGTATAAGACTCTAATAGGGTTACCCATATTATACCTGCCCAGATAAAATAGCTTATTTGCAGGAGAGAGACGTAGGTTTTGTGACCCTTTCAACCACTCATATAGGAATGGTTATGATGAAAGTGGGGTGCAGACAATAATGACTGCACACCCCCTTCATCCTCCAGAAGACAGCAGGACCTGGGCGTCATATGACTTGCAGCTTCCTTCAGTAAACAAGAAACGTTATCAGGGTAAGTGTAATATGGGTGACATTTTTACGATCTAAAACTTACCCTGTTTAAGTTTGTCTAAGTGGCCAAACCCTTTTAAGGGGGTAAACTTAATTTTTTTAAATGGGCGGACAACTTAGAATAAAACCTAAAAGAAAAAAAACTATGGTAGTCACATAAGGTATATTATTCAGCAATTTGTACTCTGTATTTCCACTCTAATAGTTTAATGTATTCTTTGGACAAAATATGTATCTGTCAGGGGCATAGTTTTAAGGTGCGGTACAAAGGAATAAAATGGTGTAGACTATTGTTAAAAACGAGGTTGTCCAGGTCACTATTGATGAGGTTTGCTTAGGATCGGTATTTATGTGTGATCGGCCTGCTGTTGCCCCCTGCACTTTCCAGGATAAGTCCGGCAAGCTGAGTCCCTGTGACTTGTCTGAGCTGTAGTACTTTTCCTAGCTGCCGTATGAACACAGACAATATTTGGACTCTTGAAATTTTAGGATCTAAGATGATGAAAATGTTTTGGGCATCTCTTTTAATGTTTAATACTGTTCACATAGAAATGTATTTAAAAAAGTTCTTTTTGTTCCAGCATTGTCTGCAGAGGGACGCTAAATAAACGGGTCGTAAAGGAGGCCAGATTACCATCACAGAGCCTTTATGCTCGTAGAGACCATCATTTTTCTAGAGCCAACGTTCGACCTTTACCCAGTTCATCAATACGATGCTACTCATCCTTGTCTCGCCTCCCACTACGGAAGAGCAGACTTTTGACAGTCCATCTGACTTATCAAAGCCAGCGCGGCTTTTGGGTTGCTAGGTTGGCATCCAGGCTGTTAAAGCTCAGATATCTGGTATTGGGATCAGCTGTTGGTGGCGGATATACAGCTAAAAAGGTATGTATTGGGTCTTTTCATGCTGTTATTTTGTTGGTTTTAATACATAAACATCATTCGAGATCATTAATATTGTGTGGGGTGGGAGTGTTGAGAATGTTTTTCTAATGTACTTTATTTAGGTTAGACTATGATTAGGATTAAGACTGAATTTCCATCGCATCTCCCTGTTTTTACAGAGCTCTGGGCACTGCTTTATCCCATCATGATTCTCCTGAGTCATCTGCATACAAGTGCCGTGTCACCCAAGGCAATAGTGCCCCACAAACAAAAAGGAAATTAGTAATCCAGCACTCAGGATCTTGAATACTCCAGTGTTTAAAATGTTGTCCTTTATTTCAACAGAATAAAAATGTAAATGGTTGTATCTCTTCTTGACACGACCAATGCATTTTCCACATTACTCCCAGTTGTTTACTCATGGTAATGATTATTTGTGTTGTAACTTAGTTTTTACACCAATGCTGGCAGTGTACCCAACAGGGTCGGTAGTTTTCTTTTTTAATTGTTTCCTTCATTTGTATTCAATCGTGATGTAAGCCCCTACATGAGCTCTTCCGCCTTTCCAGGGTGGGATAATAATTTTGAAAACGAATAGACTAATATTGTCATTCTTGTAGTTTTGGAACAATCATCTGGTGGTATAAAGTAGAACAATTGTTCCATTACAATTCCTGGAATTGTGCTTGACAAGAAAATGGGCTATAGTCACCCAATAAATCCCCAACTGCTTCCAGTGCCGTAGTCGTGGCTATGCTATTGCATCCCTCTTAACTCCAATCCCAGGACAGCTTGCCCCTCCACCAATCCTGGTATTGATGTCCTGTCTTCTCCTTATGAATCAAGCAACAAGTTGTGCAGACATCTTGTTACCCCTTTCCTCATTGTTGGCATGTCTAGATTTATTGAGACCTTTACTTCTTATAGACATGGGTGTAGAAATTTTTGAACTTGGTGAAAGGCTACTTCAATGTATTCTAATTATGGAGAAGCTGAGCTGTTGTGCTTGATTTGTACCACTCATCTTTCAGACATTTGACCAGTGGAAAGATATGTTTCCGGATCTCAGTGAATACAAATGGATTGTACCAGATTTTGTGTGGGAGCTGGATGAACATATTAACTTTGGTAAGTCATTTGGGTGGTATTTATGCCATGTGTGTATCCTTCTGTGGTTTAATCTGTACTTATGAAGTTGTTTGTTTTATCTGACAGTTTTACCCTAGTCCCCTCCATCTTTGCCAGACCTTCCAGATACATATAGATGGTCTTTGTAACCAGGCAGAGATGTCCAACTTTGAACATTTAGAATGACTAAGGTGAGTAGAAAGGTCTTCCAGTGCGACTAAACACCTAAAATATATTTTATGTCAATCCCTTAAAGACATGTGCACGTGAATAAAGCGAAATCCATGACACAATTTGGATGGACTTGTTAAAATAGTCTCACCATTATGACTAATGATGACCAGCCCTTCTGAGAAGCGGCAGTGGTTTTTCATGTGCATATGTTTTTAATGGATGAAAATAAAATAAGTTTTTTCCATATTTGGTCACACTGGCAAACTTTTCTTCTCACCATGATCTCATTCCTGGAGCGGGCCAGCATTTCTTCTCCATGCAGCGATGATCTTCTCTTCCACCTGGTGTGGGATTTTTCCATGCCTGTAAAGGATATTATAGATTTGATGTTACCTGCTTGGCATGTCAGTCACGTTTCTCATCTTCACTTCTGTTTATAACTGATATGAATATAAGCAATTCTTAGAGGCTACCTAAATATGGGACATGAGTATGGCTTGATCTTGTCTCCTCTATCCCACCACCTTGTAAACATAGTATGCTGTGTTTCCACACTCTTACTTTCTTTGTTCCTCTCGTACTGTTTTTGGAAGTAATTGTTATTTTTGGAACACATTAACCATTGTCTTCTCCTTTGCAGATAAGCTCAGTAAAGCTCTTCCGGATTCTGAGGAGCTGGCTAAGCTTTTGCCAGACTTTGAGAAACTAGGAGAAAGCTTTAGTCTCTTGAAAGGATGGCTGTCATCAGGTGGGCAAGAGTTGTAAGCATATCCTACAGGAATCCTGTTTTGTCACTGTTTACTAAAAAGCCATTGGAATCACTTTATAATAATGTAATTTTAATCTCCAAGTAGAAGAAAATATGAGACTTTACAACACTGTACAAATAAGTTTCTTCACTAGCGCAATGCATTTACACATAGGTGCCAGCAATTTCATGGCTCTAAACATTGGAGCAAAAGTTTTGATACGCATGTGGTCAGAGTGGCATCCTTTTTGTAAATCGTTGGTAGTTTCTGAGAGAACTGTAGGCTCTGAGACTCAGACATATGCTTTTTTTTTAACACATTTCTTAATCATTCTACGTTTTAGGGAAGATTGACATTGTCCGTGGTCAGTCCATGATCATAGAATGTGAAAAGTGCCATGCCATGCACTGACAAACACTGACCATGGACTGTACATATGTTGTGCAGAGTTACAGCTTCCCTAATATGAAGCAGAACTGACAGTGTAATAATTACAGTGTCTGCTCCGCTGCATATTGGGGAAGCAGGGACTCTGTATAACATATATGGATATGAATTCTGTGCCCCGGCAGTGTTGTCAGTGCATGGCATGGCACTTCTCCCATTCCCTGATGATGGACTGACCACAGACAATGTGAATCTGCCCTAAAATGTAGAATGTTTAAGAAAATAGTTTGAAAAGCTTATTGGAAGAGTTTCCAACTTTGGGATTACTTCTCTCCACATGATTTGCACAGATGAATGCACTTGTAACTAGTCTTAGGGTACATTCACAAAGCCGTGTGCTGGAGAGGAGGAGGAGGTGACCCATTCTCCCTCCATAGAGAATAGCGGCGCACCGCCGCACACACGCCGAAAGATAGAGCATGCTCTATCTTTTTGCGGTGTGTGGCCCGGATTGGTGCCACACTTGTGTGTCACCGTATCTGCGCCGCGCCGCTATTGCCGTCTATGGGGACGTACATGCGGCCACAAATTTGATAAATAGATAAATATGATGTATAAAAAAGATTTATTTGACAATTGTTGTGTTGGCAACAAGGCTGTCCTGTTAGAATTAAATTAATACATTACATTCAGTATGACCTTAACATTTAGATATTTGTGGCTGATCCTTTCAGAGGCTTTAACCTGTTCCCCATTGTAGCAACCAATGAATTCCATGTAATATAGCCTGATTATATAGCGTGCTTATATGTGTGAACAGGAATGTCTGGTGTTGGGTATACATGTATGTTCCATGTCTGTGTTCATTTTAGCATACATTTTTACCTGGCTTCTACCTTCATCATATATGTGGTTTGACGACTGTCTTAAAATTCCCTCTGTAGTTGTTCCTCAGCTTTGTCCAGTATATTTTCATTTGTATACTTACTATTGATAAGATAGCAGGAGGTGGGATTCCTTTCCAGGTTTTGCTAACATGCTTTCATTCCTCATTTTTTTTTATATCTTTTGCTGATTTTTCACAGGTCACAATTTGGTTAGTGAAGTCATACGACCTTCTGATCTGCTTCTGTTGTTAGGTGTGTAAAGCCATTTCTGTCACCAATGTATTCAGTGCAATATTACTCCATACGGATATGCACAATAACAGCTGAAAGAATTCCACTCAAGGCCCATATAATGGAAAGTGCTAAAATTGTATGATGCAGGGGACCTCAAATCCTAGATTTGTATACAGGGCTGTATAAGCATTGGCATTAATGTACTATTCACCTGTTAACAGTTGCCAATGGTGTTATATCAGCCGGTTTGGGTCACATCTTGGAGGACAGGAGTGCAGACCTGCACATCCATATTAGCTGTAACTATGGAAAATAAATGGAAGTCGCTACAGGGATACAGAACCAGATGCCTGAGCCCCATACCCGGTGTTTATTAGGTGCCAAACAGCTGATTGGTGCACAGGCCTAGATATCACTACCCCAAAAAGATGCTGGGGATAGGTTATTCCTGGCCAAGGCATTAGATGTTTGACATATACAACCCTTTTGGAGACATTATCAGGGCTTCTACGCTAGAAAACTGGTGTAAAATACCTGAAATAATCGCAATTGCTAGCGAACCTCCATTATTTCCCACCTGTAGAGGCAGCGGAGTCGGGCGTGTTGTACAATTTATATAGTAAATTGCACAATTCTATGTAGTGCCTGGTGTAGAAGTACAGTGTCTACAAGTAGTATTCAACCCCCTGCAGATTTAGAAGGTTTGATAAGAAGCAAATAAGTTACAGCCTTCAAACTTCAAACAAGAGCAGGATTTATTAACAGATGCATAAATCTTACAAACCAAAAAGTTATGTTTCTCAGTTATATTTTAATAAATCTTAAACATAAAAGTGTGGGTCAATTATTATTCAACCCCTAGGTTTAATATTTTGTGGAATAGCCCTTGTTTGCAATTACAGCTAATAATCGTCTTTTATAAGACCTGATCAGGCCGGCACAGGTCTCTGGAGTTATCTTGGCTCACTCCTCCATGCAGATCTTCTCCAAGTTATCTAGGTTCTTTGGGCGTCTCATGTGGACTTTAATCTTGAGCTCCTTCCACAAGTTTTCAATTGGGTTAAGGTCAGGAGACTGACTAGGCCAATGCAACACCTTGATTTTTTCCCTCTTCAACCAGGCCTTGGTTTTCTTGGCTGTGTGCTTTGGGTCGTTGTCTTGTTGGAAGATGAAATGACGACGCATCATAAGATCCTTGATGGAGGAGCGGAGGTTCTTGGCCAAAATCTCCAAGTAGGCAGTGCTATCCATCTTCCCATGGATGCGGACCAGATGGCCAGGCCCCTTGGCTGAGAAGCAGCCCCACAGCATGATGTATTCTTGGGGTCGTATGCAGTGCCATCCAGTCTCCAAACGTCACATGTGTGGTTGGCACCAAAGATCTCGATCTTGGTCTCATCAGACCAGAGAACCTTGAACCAGTCTGTCTCAGAGTCCTCCAAGTGATCATGAGCAAACTGTAAACGAGCCTTGACATGACGCTGTGAAAGTAAAGGTACCTTACCTGCTCGTCTGGTTACTTATGGTATTGACTGAAACCAATGTCCCCACTGCCATGAGATCTTGCCGGAGCTCCTTCCTTGTTGTCCTTGGGTTAGCCTTGACTCTTCGGACAAGCCTGGCCTCGGCACGGGAGGAAACTTTCAAAGGCTGTCCAGGCCGTGGAAGGCTAACAGTAGTTCCATAAGCCTTCCACTTCCGGATGATGCTCCCAACAGTGGAGACAGGCAGGCCCAACTCCTTGGAAAGGGTTTTGTATCCCTTGCCAGCCATGTGACCCTCCACGATGTTGTCTCTAATGGCCTTGGAATGCTCCTTTGTCTTTCCCATGTTGACCATCTATGAGTGCTGTTCCCAATTTTGGGGAGGGTCTTAAATAGTCAGAAAAGGCTGGAAAAACAGATAATTAATCCAAACATGTGAAACTCTTTGTTCTTTGTGCCTGAACTACTTCTTAATACTTTAGGGGAGTGATGGCGAAACTTTCAGAGACCAAGTGCCCAAACTACAACTAAGATCCACTAATTTATCGCAAAGTGCCAACACAGAAATGTAATTAGTGACTTATACTCTGTGCTCTGTCACATCTTTCATTCATATCAGCACCCTGAAGACGCCAATAAAGCAGAAAATAGAAGAAATTTGGATGATCATTGTAGCTTCCCTCCAGGGTCCCATAAACAGGAAGAATTGTTGGGCTGGAGCAGGAGCTCTAATGATAATCCAGATCCATCCACATCTTCCTACTCCTGCAGTAGTCCCAGGTAGCCCTGTCACTTTAAAATACCTCTGTGCACAGCAAGTCCTGGGCTGCCTGAGACTGCAGAAAGATACCTGGAGTCCTCTCTGGTGATGGCCTGAGTGCCCACAGAAAGAGCTCCGAGTGCCACCTCTGGCACCCGTGCCATAGGTTCGCCACCACTGGTTTAGGGGAACCAAACAGAATTCTGGTGGTTTGAGGGGTTGAATAATAATTGACCCATACTTTTATGTTTAAAATTTATTAAAATTTAACTGAGAAACATAACTTTTTGGTTTGTAAGATTTATGCATCAGTTAATAAATCCTGCTCTTGTTTGAATTTTGAAGGCTGTAACTTATTTGCTTCTTATCAAACCTTCTAAATCTGCAGGGGGTTGAATACTACTTGTAGGCACTGTATATGCTGCGCAGCCAGCCACCATATACATTAGGAGGCCAGAGCCTCTTCATATATCATTAGGGGTGAGGACTTATGCATATGCGGGCGCAGGAGTGCCAGCGTATGGTAAAAGTACAGCTGAGCTACAGGCTGTCCTGCAGCTGACCACAGAAGGTAAAGTCTGGTTCATGAGAGCTATTTCAGAAATAACAGGCATTTTAGGAACATAGTAACCATTGCCTTCTCCTTTGCAGACAAACTCAGTAAAGCTCTTCCAGATTCTGAGCAACTGGGAAAGCTTTTGCCCGACTTTGAAAAGCTAGGAGAAAGTTTTAGCCTGTTAAAAGGGTGGCTGTCATCAGGAGAGCGTGGTAAGAGGTTGCATAAGGTGTCTAGTTGAGATAAAGGTGCTGGGCTTTAGGAGAGGATTCCCTGTAATAATAAGTAATGTCAAGCTTTATGGTAAGAAGTTTAACTTTCTAAATTTTTAGCACTTTGCATGACTAAGCCAAAAAAAAAAAGTTTCTGTAGTCCAAATTACTCATGACCCCATCCTAATGGGGTGATCTTACCCAGAGAAGTACAAAAATAAATGAAAATCTGATGCGTCTCCCTGGATAACACTTGCATTTGCATTTTGTATCACTTTTTGATGGAAGTCTCTTGGCTACTCCTGGAAAGGAAGCCTGGTTTACATGACATAATCACATTTGTATGTAAGAGCTTCTGTCGTCATTGTTTCACACATTGATTCTGTTCTGGGAACGTTTTTTAAGATTTTCTGTGGATCTTTTTTTTTTCTTGGAAACCATACCGTATTTTTCTGACTATAAGGCGCACAAAAATCCTTTGCTTTTTCCAGAAATCAAAGGTGCGCCTTGTAGTCCAGTGCGCCTTCTATATGAATTGTACTTACAGACAACAGCTGCCTTGAACTGTGTACAGGTCTGCCACCTGCTGGTCATTCATCCTTATAATCAGGTGCGCCTAATAATCCAGTACTCCTTATATATGAACCTAGACGTTTTAGCAGGAATTTATTGATGGTGCGCCTTATAGTCCGAAAAATATGGTACTTGTTGAAGTTTACATTCTAATGTATATCAGTTTTTCTTATACATTGTTAGCCACATGTAGTTTGATAATGTGCTTTGCACTTTGAAGAAGGCAATTGGGGACATTTAGAATTGCTCTACAACAGGCCTGAATGTTTGTAGACTTAGCTAGTGCAACGCTGCTGGCTGTGACCTCGTCACACACCTCCATGCCCACATGTCGTGGAGATGGCATGAAGGGGGAAATAATTGCAATTACTGGTTCAATAGCAATTGCATTATTTCAGGACTTTTTCACAATAAAACTGGCATACGAGCCCTGAAAAATGTCCCACATTGTGTGTAAATCTAGCCACCTCACGATTTAAAGGGGTTGTCCACTGATCGAAACTTTGGGAGTTAATTAACATGGCACATCTTGGCACTTCCTGTGACGTCCTGTGTCCTGCAGGCTTCGGGTGGATGAAGAGAGCTGCACAGACCATAATCTATGGATGACAGTGGCATGCCCCTCCAACCACTGATATGACAGAGGGGCGTGCACACAGTATTGAGAGCATGGCCTCCTCCTTCCACCGGAAACAAGACATGGGACATTATAGGAAGTCCTCTTTTAGGGCAAGTACACTATGGCTGATCCCATTCGTGTCTCATACTTACCCTGGTTAAGATTTAAAATCCATTTAATGTTAATATAGTTCATTGTGGATCCCCTGCTGTTCTGACATCCTTTAGGATTGGCAATTTTATGTATGTAAACGTGTGCTGGCTCAAGTGCTTTATACAGTATATCTAAGCTCACATTATTACCAGGTCCATTTCCCTCGAGCAGTACAAATTCTTCCCTCTTTCACTGTCCCCTCTGCTTAAAGGGATGTTAACATTGCAGCAAATAAATGTTATTGTTTCAATAAGGAAACGTTGTACAATTTTCCTATATATTTTCTGTATCAATTCCCCATGGTTTTCTAGATCTCTGCTTGCTGTCATTTTATAGGAAGCTTTATTGTTTATTTCCAATGGACAGAAATCTGACCATGGTCATGTGATGTAACAACCTGTGTGACCATGGTCAGATTTCTGTCCAGGGAGGTAAACATAGAAGCTTTCCTTAAAAGGACAGCAAGCGGAGATCGAGAAGAGATCGACCATAGAATTAAAACAGAAAGTATATTGGAAAATTGAAAATTTTCATAGTACAATAAAAAACATTAATTTGCTGAAATGGGAATACCCCTTTAAAGGAAATCAACCATTAAAATTACCTACTGCTGCGCCCATTGATTGACTTTAGCAGTTATACTTAAAATGTAACCACCTAAGCAAATATTTTAGTTTAAAAAATGAATAGTTAAGGTGACAATAGCAAAGTTTGTAAAATACTTTATTAAAGGAAATCAAGCATGCTACACCATAGACATAGAACCAGGCACTGTGACTGTGGTGACCTCTTTGGTTGTTATCTATGGCCTCTTTCCTTCTAAAATCAACTTTTAAGGTTATGCTAATGACCCTGAAGGGCTTCTAGAGGAGTCATCCAGCTGTAGTGACACTGCCCCCTCAGCACCCCCTCCCGCCCCATGTAGTTTGACTGCAGCTGAGAAAGTTTCAGCACTTGGTGGGAGGGAGACCCGTAAATCTGAAGTATGGAGGGTCTCTTCCCATAGCTTCTCTAGCTCATTAGCATGATTTTAATGAATATACAAAGAAGTGACTGAAGTGACCTGCAGCCTCTCCTCCATCCATTTCACTCAGTATGTCACCTCCGCAGTACAGCTGTAACAATGGTTTCCTTTCTCAGTCTCCATGATCTAAACAAGAATTTGTTACCATTCTATACTTCTGTCTAACATGAAGTGAGCACTCGCCTTATGAATATAGGGAAAGAACAATTTTAGGATAAAGATACACAGGGTTTTTGGTTCACTTGGTATAGATTTTGCTTCCCTCTTTTGAGACAAAACCATGAATGGGAAGGCAGGAAACCTTAGGCGATAAACTTAAGCAAAATGAACCTGAAGCTGAGGTCACGTAGATGGGAACATATTTGTCATTCTGTAATGGTTGGAAGCTGAGATATTGGTGACGGATGTCCTCTGAGATGCTCCATTAACTAAGCGTAAACTCATTAGGGTAAGGCCAGAAACTGTGTAATGCGGTTTTTACCTCAAATCGGGCCAATTTTCAAATGCCTGTACACCTTTTTTTGCAAGTAAAACTATGATTAACCAGCATAATAATATCTTTATTTACAAGCATTTGATAACTGAGCTGATTTACAGTAAAACCTTATGTCAATTTTAGGTGTACACTTACTGCTACCCCTACTGTATACTTACAAACATTGGACACATATGAATATAATGCACATTATAGAATTATCCAGTATACTTTCTGTATCTATTCCTTGTTGTTTTCTAGATCTCTGCTTGCTGTCATTCTTTAGGTAGTGTCATAAGGGGGATTTATCATATATTGGTGCCTGGTACACCAGCTTATAATGTTCTCCCTGCCCCACCTCATCAAAATCTGGCCGCTAGATGAGCCGCTGGACAGTTATACGCCTGGCTCTAGGTACTGCACAGGCATTGGGTGTCTACTCCCTGTCCCCGCCCAAGTGGCATAGAAGAGGAATTAGTACACCGGTGTTCGTTGGTAGAAACCTTTTACTGGTCATGTGATGTCACACAGGTGCACAGTTTGTTATAACACACTGCTCTGATTACTTTCTGTGATCGGTGACCTGGTTTTATCCACAGGATAAAGCTTCCTACAGTATGACAGCAAGCGGAGATCTAGAAAACTGTCAGGAATTGGTACAGAAAGTATATTGGAAACTTGTATTACTTTTCATTATACAAGCAATATCAATTATGTGCGGAAACAGGAACACCCCATTAAGTTGTGAATTTGCCAGGTGTGTCCTCATTGCGGGGGGTGTAATGCTGCCTGATTGGCTGCTCTGCTGCCCATCAACTCTAATTGTCCAGGGTTAGGCGAAACAGCCTAACGGAGGACACCGAGCCTACGATTCCTCTCTAGTGAATGGCCCTGATAATGACCCCTGTGGTGGTTTCTTTCTACCAGGTCCTGGAGGTGAGACTGCTTTTAAAGCCACCGACAACCAGAATTTTGACGGCTCGGACAAGCAGTACAAGAAGGTGAGGAGCTACTTTACTCTGGTGACAGTTCTTAAGATACACAGTATTTTTTTTCTGAGTCTGTATGTTTCCTTCTGTTAGTCTTATCTACACACGAAGCAGAATGGCTGCAGGATTTACCTGGCAGCAATGCCACAGCCAGATACCAGTCAGTAGACGTCAGGGTGGCACACGTTAGCGTTTTAAACCCGTTTTTAGTCCATTAAAAACCGCATGCGTTTTTAACTGACTGCTTAAAAACGGGTTCAAAATGCCACGTGTGCCACCACCCTCACACGCAATGTGTGTGGGTGCTCTTACTTTCAATCTTTAGTTTAAAGACAAAAAGGATGTTTAAAGGAAAACTACCAGTTACTTTACAAAAAACAAACCAGACAAGCGGTGGTCTTCTTTAGGGCGCGGTCACACTGTGCATTTTGGTTGCCTTTTCCTTGTGTTGTGAAACACATTTCAACTGCTGATTTGCTTAATTACATTACTGTTTACAATGCAATGTAAACGCGATATTAACACGTGTTAGCAATTAATTTGTTTTGTTAACACCCACATTTACACTGCATTTTGTAAATGCAAATGCTAACAGTAATGTGATTTGGCAAATCTCAGCTGTTGTAATGCATTTCAAAATGCAATGAAAGTGCAACCAAAACGTAACACGGGTCTGCGCCCTTAATATTGACACGTCGAGACTTATAATTAGCAGACCGGATTGTGGGTGGGAATTCACGTCTCATGCATGATGTTTCTTCACTCTCCCCATGCTCGGCGATTTCGTGCACAATTGGCAGCCCAGAGCGCCAGTCGTCTCATCCCCGCGCACCTCCTCCACGCCCCTGTCAGTCGGGACCTGTAAGAATAGCTGGCAGCAGCACATATATTGCACAATCGCTGCCGGCTCTCTGCCATGTGGCGCACTGATAGCGCCATCCGTGCTGCACTGACAGCGGCTTCGACGCGCTGTGCTTATTAACAGTGCCGGTTGACTGTTTGGTTGGTGCTGTGAGTAAGCACAGCACGGCTGCGCCGCTGTCAGTTGCTGGGGGACAGGATTAAGGGGGGGACATATTTGGTGGGGTTATTTTTGGGGGTGACAGGTTCTCTGACAAGAAAAATTAATTTGTCCTTAAAGGAACACTCCAGTCACAACTAATTCAGTAAATTATACCTTGTTCAGGGCCTTTTTTTGTTGGAGGAAAATGCTACCCCTTCAGGCCCATAACCATCTATTATTTAATTAATCAGCTGTGAATGGAGTGTTCCTTTAAGGTTCATTGATTTATTTTTTCGTATTCTTATTGTCACAATATTAAAATTTTGATTGTCATTATGCAGTAGTGTATATAAAGTTATTGATTACATTAGTCAGTTGTACATATATCTGGGGTTCTCTATTTTTCACCAAAGTAAAAAAAAAATATATTATTTGAACTTTTTTGAAACTAGATTATTTTTTCATTTTTGAATACCTTTTTAATATTCCACTTTGCATCTAAGGTGCTCAAAAGAATTCTCAATTTTCATATCAAGCAGCTGTTATTTTTCTTAAAGGAGCATGTCTTATTGTGAATGTTTATATGCATGTATGTGTATATATACTTATATTATTTTAGACAAAAAGATTCAAAAATACCACCATAAAGATTTGTGCCAATTTGTGAAGGCGACTGTGATTTGCATTTTTCTAATCTCAATCTACCCTGCAGATTATTTGCGTGCTCTGTGTGAGGGGATTTTCTTCTGCATTTCCTACACAAAGTGGGGATGGTCTCTACCCGTTTTGCCTATGCTTAGAACTCTTCCATCCTGCGCTCCTTCTGTGGTGTTTGATTTGCATGCCTGTGACAAACTACAAAGCAAATAAAAACTGAGCTAAAACCCCAAATCCTTCACTACTATATTGTTTGACATTTTATATTCACTTTATACAAGTTTGCACCCTGCCTGCAATCCAAGCAGTAAATATGAAATAATATGAGATAATGTCACTTTACTTGCTCGCACAGCATACACATTGACTCTTTATAACCACACTGTTTCTTTTGGTTTGTGTTTTGGTTTTCTTATGTTTGAGTTGTGGTACCCGAATCTGATTGTTACTCAAGTGCCATTTCTGTTAATGGTTTTGTCACACACTTATATTGTCAGTCCATCCCTTTTGAGACCTTTCTGTATTGTGAGGCTGGAGAATGCGCTTAAGTGTTTTAGTACTACAGATATTAGTGAAACTTTAGTCATTAAACATTACACAGTGTATTCTATTTTTTTAGTGTGTTCCTTTAAAGGGAACCTGTCACCACATTGGCACATATACAGCCAGTGGCCGGTTCCTATAGAGCTCTAATAACTGACTGACCCCCTTCTTTTAGCTAACATCCACAGAAATCACATTTTATCTTATATTACCTGGCATCAGAGGGGGCGTGTCCTGCTCAGCAGGCCCCTCCCATCTACTCCTCCCTATGTCTGATGCCTCCTTACTGGTCACAGTTCATGTCATGTGACCAGAGTGACATCTCAGGTCCTTTAGCCTCTAAATAATACCAATATCAGAAAAATGGGTGTAATTAAGGTACAGGGCCCCACTGGCAGCTATTTTTAGGTGATATAGGAAGGACTTGTAACCCTTTATCAGCAAGCATTGTTAGTCGGGGGGGGCAAAATCTGGTGACGGGTCCTCTTTAAACATCAGAAGTGTAGCAGCTCCTTCCCCATAAATTAATAGCCCTTCCATATTAAGAAGTCCTAGTTGAAGTTGTAGCATGTCCCATTGCACCATTATATTTTAGTACTTTTTTTTGTCCTAAAATTAAATATAGACAGTAGGCAATGTAAAAAATGTTTGAGTATGACTTCAGTTTAGTGACATATATCGCATCACCTGACTGCTGCACCTAATGACTGGCATTAGCAGTTACGGTTAAAGTGTAGCCTTGTAGGCAATTATTTTGATTTCAAAAAATGGTAAAGGTAACAATAGTAAGGTTTGTAATATACTTTATTTAAGGAAATATATAATCAAAATCCATAATGATAAACCAGTTACTCATAGATCCAGTTCAACTTTTAAAATTATGCTTATGAGATAGGAAGGCTTTATAGTGGCTGTAGCTTCACAGGCTTTTACACTGTACATAGTAGGAGATGGGGGGGGGGGGGGAGGGGGGTTACAGTCTGGAAAGCCAGAGCACAGAGAAGCTCTGATTATGTCCCCCAGAGCCATCATTCTCAAGAGCATAATTCTAAAAGCTGATTTTAGAAGGAAGGAGGCCATGGATAACAAATGTAAGAAGATTGCCACAATCTAAGTGCCTGGATCTATGAGTAAGTGTCACTTTTTTAGAGGAAGAAGGAGGACTAAATATATTTAATAAAGTACATTACAACTTATTTTATACAATTTTGTGTAAAGTTTAGTTCGCTTTAACGACATCTCTAAAAAAAATCCTATTCAAGCATTTTTTGATCTGTAAAGGCTGGACTAGAACCATTGTGCTCACTGTAATGGTGCAATGGCCTCTTGTTTGTCATTGTTAGTATGTTTTTCCTCTCTAGTAGTTGTTTAAGATACATTACACTTTGTTCCTCTGTGTCCATTTTGCTTCCATACATTTGTCTGTCATTTTGGCTTTATTTTATACATCTATTTCATTTTGCACCCGACACAGTTTATGTCCCTTGGCTTCACCCCGTCTCTATCTCTCTCTGTAAACTCATGGCAGGGTTTGCTTGGTGAACTCATTCTTTTACAAGAGCAGCTCAAGCAGCATGAAGAGGAGGCACGCAGGGCAGCTGGAAACATTAACACGGGCAACTCACAGCAGAAGCGCAAGGTGATGGGTCTTAGGACGTTGGATGCAATCACAAGTGTGATGTACAAGTTGTAGTTGCAGGACAATACTGTGACTTGGATCAAACAATTCTATGCAGAAGTCAAATTTTAACCCAAATGAAATTTTAGTTCCATAACTTTTCTCCTTACTGTGTTCAGTACCTAAAATTTAACTTACTTCTTGTGGGATAGTAATAATTAGAAGACAATTTCATTTCATATATATACAATAAACCATAAAAGGAACTCTACCTTCAGTTTTGGCCATACAAAGCTGCAGACAGTACAGACAGATCTGTGTAACCATACATTTGTATGTGGTGTTAGTAGTACTGTATATAATGCATTTATATTCTAGGGTTGTAGCTGGACTTATATAATTTGGGGAATCTCCTTGTACTGGTGTGTTCTTTGATTTCTGCATTCACACTACTCCTTAGCACCTCTCCTGTGCTGTGTACAGTGACGAGATCTCACTCCGCTGTTCACCACTTCCACCTGAAATATAAGTGCATATCTTACAGTTCTGCAGCTACTAGCATTTCACATACAAAGGTATGATTAGGCAGATCCCCAGAGCTAATAGCTAACATTATCTACAGCTTTGTAAAAGTTAAAACTTCACTTTCAAACATGTAGCATTTCCCAGTATCTGCTGTGACAATATTACAATTGATGTAAAGTGTTCCCATTAAAGAGGTTGTTGTTCTTTTGTCGGCTGTAAGTTAACTAGAACTCCACTAGTTTGCAAATAATCTTTATTATTAGAAGGGTCTCATGTACATAGTTCTATTAATGGCTACACATATTCATTGAAACTGCATGGTAGGGTTCAAAGCTTTTCCCCAATCCTTGTACGAAATCTGTTGGATGAAATGGTCATTGTACATGCAGTCAGCCAGGAAGTTCTATAAAAGAGACGTGCATTATTATTTTTTTTTAAATCACTTTGAAAATTAAAAGTGTTAAAATAAAGTGCCTTTTACACAATAAGAGATGTAACTATGGGATTTATTCCATTACACATCAAACCCTTGAGGCAACCAGGTGAGTGACTGCACTTATTGTAGATGTGACGCAGGAGAATTATTTATTCTCATTGGCTTTGATAGAATTTGAAAGATTGCAATAGATCTACCTCTACGCCAATACGTATAGGACTTGAACCAAAATGTTTTAGGGAAAGGGAAGTTCCTAGCATGTAAATGGTTACTAGTCCGCTAACTGCAGGAAATGCAGACGAGCGCCATCGAAAACTAGCACTGAGTAGATATGGCATACTTAATGCAAGTCTGTTTGAGTTCACTAAGATTTGAAAGTGTTTTAGGAGTCTTCAAGTCGTTCACTGTCTTTATTATAACAATCTCAATTTTTCTATAAAAATTTTGCTGTTAAAGGCTACAGACAAGGAAAAGGTTGATCAGCTGCAAGAAGAACTTTTGCAGACGCAGGTGGGTATTCAGCATGTATTGCTGTAGGTTATCAGGCTGTTGTGTGTAAAATGGGGTGCTGTGGTGGTGGTCTTTATTGTCCCGTATGTCATGGGGGGTAATACATTTGATTTAGATGGTCTCACTGTTATGAGATATAGATTCATACTTGTGTGTATTTATATTTGAATGTTCCATACTTCTAAAATGGGACTGACCACAACCATACATCCTGTTACGTGTGGCTTTAGATGTAGTTATTATGGTCTGGAGGCTGTGTTATTGATTAAAGATTGTATATTTTTATAGATTTGTGGTTTTGGATTGACTCCTTGTGTACTTCATCCTATATACTGTGTTTGGTATACTTGGTTGACTTTGGTATAGGGATGGAATAATATCTAGATATATGGTTTTATGTAGACATGATTAAAGGCTTGTCTAACAGCTTACAGCTCTGAATTTCATATATATATGAAAAAAAAAAATATATATATATATATATATTTATTTCTACAAAGGTTATGGCATTATCTCTAATTGATGCTTATCCATCACTTGCAAATGCGTAGATGTGACATCCACTGCTGTATTCTGCAACACTGAACACTAAAATACGAAGGAATAATCTTTAATCTGTGGTCAATTTTTTTGTTGGTTTGGTTTAGCTAAAATATCAGCGCATTCTTGAACGTCTTGAGAAAGAAAACAAAGATTTACGTAAACTATTGCTTCAAAAAGATGACAAGGGCATACATCAAAGGAAAATGAAGGTAATGTAAACTAGTAACAAGTAAAAGAATGGTCACTATAACATTTTATTGTAGATAATTTTTTTTTAAAGGACATCTACAATCAGGATGAAGGATTGTAAACCAAGCACACTGACATACTGGTTTGCCCCCTACTCTTTTAGCTTCTGATGCCTTTTTTTTTTTTTTTGTTCTGTTTTACAAAAAAAAGGCTTTTAAAATAATTCAAATGAGTCTGAGACCAGGCTGACATCATCTCAGGTCCTTTAGTCTTTAGCAAACTGTACCCCATGCATGTATCTAATCACATGAAGTTACAGCATGTTTGCATGGACTTCTACTCCTCTCCATGCAGGCATGCTGTGACTTCATGTGATCATATAAATGCATGGGGTCCAGTTTGCTAATGTTAGAAGGCTAAAGGACCTGAGATTCTGTCAGGCTGGTTACATAATATTATTGCTGAATGCTGAGAAGTTGTTGCAGGATTCATTCTGAGCAGGCCACGCCCCCTCAACAACCTCTAGATTTGGCTTTATGTTGTAAATCCAGCGTGTGGGATATTAACACTGGTACACAATGTAGTTTTATACATACTGACTTTTGAATAAATATAAACATTGATCCTTTTCAAAATTTTTTGCTTTAGAAATCTTTGATCGATATGTATTCTGAAGTACTGGACATCCTGTCTGACTATGATGCCAACTACAACACACAAGACCATTTACCAAGGGTACGTCACTGCTGTGCCTCAGTCCCAGAGGTCTTAGTACTGCAGTATTGTTTAGGTATTGAAAGTATGCTTTTTCAGCTTTCAGGTTTGTCTTGAGTGTTAAAATAACCCCCTGCTGCACTCAACCACTAATAGAAATGTGCCTCAGTGCCTTTACACATGCTAACATATTTACTTGTCTTTCAGGTGGTTGTGGTTGGTGACCAAAGTGCAGGGAAAACCAGTGTTCTTGAAATGATAGCACAGGCTCGAATCTTTCCTCGAGGATCTGGTGAGATGATGACTCGTTCTCCAGTTAAGGTATTAATAACGACAATATATACATTACATAGATTTAATTAATAAGATCATTTTTATTATAAACACAGGTTCCACAGGTGCTCACTGCATGATGTGGTCTGTCTGATGTAACCTGTCCTTGGTTACTCGTCTATGGAATGAAGATGAGTTGCAATACCACCGAAAATCTGTGAACACCTGTGGCACTGTTGCTGGAAGAAACCACCGAAAATCTGTGAACACCTGTGGCACTGTTGCTGGAAGAAAGTTTCTAATAATGGATAGTTTGAAAAGCTGGGAACGCAGCCTATGTCCTTAAAGGGTTATTCCCATTTCAGAAAATTAATGGTATTGCTTATCTTAAAGAGTTATACAACTTTTCAATATACTTTCTGTATCAATTCCTCACGTTTTTCTAGATCTCTGCTTGCTGTTCTTCTATAGAAAGCTTCTATGTTGACTTCCAGTGGACAGAAATCGGACCATGGTCACACAGGTGCACGGCTTAATGAGCCTGCACCTGTGTGACCATGGTCAGATTTCTGTTCCCTGGAGAAAATCTAAAGTGTTCTCTATAGAGTTTACTTCCAGGGAACAGAAATCTGACCATGGTCACACAGGTGCACGGCTCATTAGTATCACAGCTGTGTTTTATAACGAGCCGTGCACCTGTGTGACCATGGTGAGATTTCTGTCCACTGGAAGTCAAAATAGAAGCTTTCTATAGAAGAACAGCAAGCAGAGATCTAGAAAACCATGAGGAATGGATACAGAAAGTATATTGGAAATTTGTATAACTTTTTATAATACAAACATTTTCTGAATACCCCTTTAAAGAATGCCCTTTGCAAGAGCAAAATTTGTATATTGTCTGCAGTATTATAGTATTGAACAAAGGTATGTTCTTATGTCTTTGCAGGTTACTTTGAGTGAAGGTCCCCATCATGTTGCTGTATTTAAAGACAGTTCCCGGGAGTTTGATCTCTCCAAAGAATCCGATGTAGGAAATCCTACATTTAGCCGCTTAATTCATTTTTCCATTGTTTGTAGTGACTACTAATGACCAATGGGTGTAAAGTTAATTTTATTAGCTATCAGATCCCAAAAACCTTCTCTGAAAGAAAAAGCAAACAGCTATTAGAAGCTTATTAGAAGCTTTAGATTATGGTGTACGCTAGGGCTGATATGAGATTGTAGTGATGATGGTCTTCTTTGTATCATAGCGCATATAGGAATGGTTGTCAGTTACTAGTTTGTATAAAGTATAAAAAAGGGCAGGGATTAAGACATCTAATAGCCCACCCAATCGTTGCCCCATGTATCCCCTAAGGAAGTAGGATATCTGACATCCTGACATGGAAATGTATAGGGCATAGTTCACTTGTTCTGGGCAGCACTTTATTTATGAACTGCTCATTTTAGAGATTTTGGATGAATCTCTGACTTAGGGTCTCCTCCTTTGTTTGACATATGGATGATGCTATAGAGCAGTGATGGCGAACCTTTTGGAGACAGACTAACTACAAGCAAAGTCCACTTTTTTGCCGTGAAGTGCCAACATGTCTTTTTAAACAGTAACTTATTGCTACCTGTCTTCCACATCTTTCAATCGTATCGGCCCCCTGAGGCCACCAATACAGTTGAAAGAAGGAGGACAATTCCAGACTCATTATAGATTCTCTCCAGTGTCTCTCTGTAGAGGATGTATGGTGGTTCCAGCAGGATGACCTCCAAAGATATTGCAGTTCTGTCAACACCTTCTCACTTTTCCCGCAGTTCCTAACAGCCAATGAAGTGTCACTTTAAAATAGTGCTGAGAGCAGCATCTCTTAAGTTGCCTAGGACGGCAGGAAGATTTGGTGGATTTGGTCATACTCGGTGAACTTTGCCCTGGGGCAATGGTCTGAGTGCCCACAGAAATGGCTCCGAGTGCCATAGGTTCGCCACCACTGCTATGGAGCATCTCTTGATCCTACACATACCATTGTAGTCACAGCCTCCGCTGGATATCACTTCATGTGTTCTTATATTTTATGGTTATATTTTAGATAAAAGTTGAGTTTTGGTCCTATTAGGGCACTTCACTGGATCATGTTATCATTGTGCAGACTTTACTATGTTGTATCTTCTCATTACCTGCACTTCCCTGTATTCACAATGACCCCTTTACTCCTCGTCCTTTTATGTAAAATGACCTGCATTTATTGACAGCTTGCCGCTCTCAGAGATGAAATAGAAGTGAGAATGAGAAAGAGTGTCAGGAATGGGCAAACTGTCAGCCCAGAGGTAAGTACACTGTCATGGATGCCTTTACTGTGTCATCCATTTACTGCTAAATCCATTCTTATAATAAAATAACACATTTTCATACCTTTTTTAATTTTTTATGATGATTTTTATTTGACATTTTCAAAATTGGGGAAAGCAGTTACAGAATTAGAGGAGGAGGAGAGGGAATGGGTTTTCAAAAAGCCCAATTCACAAATGTGTCTGGCCTTTCCGAAGCCCATCTGTGTTTTAACTTACCTGGCTTCCTGACAGAATTCTCTGCTTAGTCCCAGTGGTTGGGCTTTGGTTTGAATGTTTTTCAAAAAACAGCACATGACTTGTCTATGCTGCAAACTCCTCAGCTCTTGGTCTCCACCGTCACAGGAACAGAGCTCACAGCCTTGTGAGGTAACAACTTTGGGAGAGGGAGGAGTTGTACAGAAGCATAAAGGTAGGGGCTAAGAGCTGAGGAGTGCGCAGCACACACAAGTCATGTGTCGTTTCTTTGAAATGCTTGCAAACCAAAGCCCAACCCTTGGGACTAAATGGAGGATTTTGTCAGGAAGCCAGGTAAGTTAAAACATAAACTTATACAGTAATGCAAATGCATAGAGAAAGCAGAAAGGCAGATTTGCAATGCAGGTTTGATGGCCTTCTACAACCTGTCTTTGGTCACCATGAGGTCACTGATGACAGGGTCCCTTTAATGGCGTATGACGGGCACTAAGAAAGGGAGGTGAATCCAGAGTCATCTATTCACCTTCCATTCTCCATAGACACAATCAGGGGCCGATTAGTTTAGGGCCGGTCTGGGACTGGTGGGGCAGGTGGAAAAATAAACACACATGAAACTCACCTTTCCGACGCTCCAACACTGCTCCCCTACTTGATCCAGTCCGGCCGCGGTGACAGCTCCTTACGTGCCGGCACGTATGCAGCTGTCACTGCAGCCAGACTGGATCAAGTAGGGGAACAGTGTTGGAGCGTTGAAAGGTGAGTTTCATGTGTTTTTATTTTTATGTGGTGGGGAGGGGCTGGGCTGGCTGTAAACCAAAGGGCTGTATAGAGGGGGTGGCTGACTGTCTGGCTGTGTAAAGGGGCAGGGGCTGTCTGGCTATATAGTAGGGGAAAGGGCTGTCTGGCTATATAGTCGGGGGCAGGGGCTGGCAGGCTATATACTGGGGGCAGGGGCTGGCAGGCTATATATCGGTTCAATGTGGCTGCATTCTAAAAAAAAAAAAATAAAAAAAAAAAAAAAAACAAACAGAAAAAAAAGAAAAAAAAAAAAAAAAAAAAAAAAAAAAAAAAAAAAAAAAGAGAAACAAAAAAAAAAAAAAAAAAAAAAAAAAAAAAATATCCTGGGGGGCAGGTGCTGGCAAGGCTATATACTGGGTGGCACAGGGGCTGTCTGGCTATATAGTAGGGGAAAGGGCTGTCTTGCTATATATCGGGGGGCAGGGGCTGGCAGGCTATATATCGGGGGGCAGGGGCTGGCAGGCTATATATCGGGGGGCAGGGGCTGGCAGGCTATATACTGGGGGGCAGGGGCTGGCAGGCTATATACTGGGGGGCAGGGGCTGGCAGGCTATCAGGTTTCATACATTATTTTTGGATGAGTTAAATGATGATGAATGTGCAATACATTAATTATTCTTATATACTCTTATGCAGACCATCTCACTTAGTGTAAAGGGCCCTGGAATACAGAGAATGGTGCTTGTTGACCTTCCAGGAGTTATCAGTGTAAGTATTTTAGCAATTTTACACATCTGAATCACAAATTCAATATCACTAATGTGACTCCATTTCTTTACAGACGGTCACATCTGGCATGGCCCCAGATACCAAGGAGACTATCTTCAGCATCAGTAAGGCCTATATGCAGAATCCCAATGCCATCATCCTTTGTATACAAGGTAGGAGTTTACGTAGATAAAGTGATCCATTTGTTTTGTCAGTTATTAACTTTCATTATCCCCCCCCCTCATGAAGTAATGGCATATCACTAGAAAAAAATCATTGCTTGTACTGGGAACCCAAGAACTCGTTAAATCCCCTTTAATAGTATTTTTCAAGATAATGCTGTCTGACCACCTGTTGTGCAGGGTAAAATCAGAACCGCTCCATTAAAGTGAATGGGGCTGCATTATTGATAAAAGTAAGCAGAATTATTTCTGTTTCATAGATGGGTCTGTGGATGCGGAGAGGAGTATTGTCACCGACCTCGTAAGTCAAATGGATCCCCAAGGCAGACGTACAATCTTCGTTCTAACAAAAGTCGATCTTGCTGAGAAAAACGTAGCCAGCCCAAGTCGAGTAAGTTCACCACTTGCCCATGACATGATACATAATGATTTACCTACTTGTTCTAAGTATACTCATTCTTGTTCTGTTTTTTAAAGATCCAACAAATAATTGAAGGCAAACTCTTCCCAATGAAAGCGCTTGGATATTTTGCTGTTGTCACTGGGAAAGGTAAGAATTGTGCAGTTGCTTCTGATTTCACATACATGTGCTCTTGCTAGTAAATCGGATCCCTTGTCAATATACATTATTTTTTTAAATGTATTAGTAGAACCTGTTCTGTGATTTTGGTCAATCCACTCTTCAAATCCCACGGTGTCTTTTAACATTGCATACCACATGAGATCCATTACTTGTGCTCTACCCTAAGGACACCTGCACACAAGAATCTTCAATCTGTGTCTGGGAAAAATGCATTTTTAGTTTAACATCCATTTCCACCAAGTTCCCATGACAACCCCACCTGGAAATAATGGGCGGCCTTCATGGTTACTAGTGGAAACCGAATTACCAGTAAGACTAATTCCATATTTCCACAACGTTCCCATGATGGGCCCCCATTATTTCCAGGTGGGGGCTGTCATGGTTACTGGTGGAAACCGAATTACCAATAAGAGTAATTCCATATTTTTCAAGCATCCTCCTGAACAAAGTTGCACAGTCTAGAATAATGGCTGTAGGTATTGATCCATTAAAAAGTATTGCATTTAGTGCTGCTTTCTGTTTCCGTTAAAAAAACCAGAAGGCACTCGGCCACTTTTGACTGTCCTGTGTGGATTCACCTGAAGGTTTACGACTCGGAGACACATAGACCTACATAATAAAAAATGTAAATTCCTCTATTGCTGGTACTTGCCCCAATCACAAGGATTACAAAAAAATCAAGGATACTCATTTCATTACAAAAGTTATTAATTCACTTATTTCTCTTTATTCATTTATTCAATTTACAATGAACTGATTTGAAGGGTTTGTCCAGGATAATTAATGAAAGCAATGGAAGTGATTTGTATGAATTATTAGCAGTACTTGACTGTAAACAAATGTATGCAATCAAAGAGTCCATAGAAGAAGTTATGCAAGAAAAAATTCAGCACTTGATTCATATCCATGCGGAGAAAAATCATTTTCTTAATGTTAAAAATATGAAATTTATTGTCTTCTATTTAAAAACGTAGCTTAGAGGAGTCATGACACAGATAGAAAAAATTGACGCGTTTCAAATCTTTCAATTCTTACTCCCTAGTCCGATGAGTGAGAATCATAAGACTTGAAATGCGTCAGTTTTTTCTGTGTGTGTCATAACTCCTCTAAGCTATGTTTTTAACCAGAAGACAATAAATTTCATGTTTTTTCATTTATAAGAAAATGATTTTTCTCTGGATGGATATGAATCAAGCGCTTGATTTTTTTCTTGTGTAACCAAATGTAGACAGCATTTGACTGCAGTTTTTTTTTTTTTTTTGCAATTAAAGACTTTCTGGGTATTATGATTTGTACCTGTTTTATAGGTATCTTTCAGAAAACTTTTTTTTACAGTTGTTTCATTATATGGATCATTATTCTTAATATATTATCCATTATATCCATTATATTTTTCCGATAATTTTCATGAATACATAGATTTATAGGTTTCATTTTTCATAGGCAACACCAATGAAAGTATTGATTCCATTAAGGACTATGAAGAGGAATTCTTTCAAGGATCAAGTCTTTTGAAGTAAGATTTTTTTATTCTTATACACGGCTGTCATAGCATTTATGTATGGCTTCCAAAGTCCGTACGTGATAGTACGTAGTGTGCATACAGAAAGTATTCAAACACCAAAGGCTGATAGAGTACAGTGTGAAAATAAATCTCCTTTATTAATGTCCTCACCTATTGAGGGAAGCGTGCACATATGTTTTCCATGGTGACATGAGGAAAACATTGCCTCTTGGCCACCTTCTAAGGCAGCCCCCTTAACATCAATCATTACTTGCATATATATCATTCAAAAACCTATTCACACTAGCCAAATAGTATGTTTTTTTTTTTTTTCCGGTTTTTACAACTTTAACTGTGCGCTCCAAATGACACATCAAATTTATTCTTTTGTTCGGTACGGTAACAACTATACAAAATGTATATAGGTTTAAATATACTTTAATAGATTTTAAATAATTAAAACCTTTTGTACAAAAAAAAAATCTTGATTTTGCCCAATTCTGATGTTAACCACTATTTTTATAGTTTCTTTTTATAGCAGAGCTGTGTGAGGTGTCATTTTTTCCGTGAAGAGATGACACTTTTGTTGTTACCATTTTAAGGGACTGTACAACCTCTTTGATCGCTTTTTATGAAAAATGTAGCAAAATGGCAAAAAAGTGACCATTCTTACGTTTGGGCGCTATTTTCTGGTATGGAGGTTCACCACTGGGAATAACAGTTTTTGTATTTTGATAGATCAGGATTGTGATTTTACTTTTTTTCTTTATTTTTTATATCGGTTCTAAGGAAAGGGGGTAATTTGAAAATCTTTAATTATTTTTTAAATTGGTTTTGGTCTACTAACTACTTTTCGACCCCCTAGGGCAGTGATGGCAAACCTTTTAGAGACCGAGTGCCCAAACTACAACCAAGACCCGCTTATTTATCACAAAGTGCCATCACAGAAATTTAATTTGTGATTTATACTCACAGTTTTCATTGATACCAGCACTCTGAGGACACCAATAAAGCAGAAAATAGTCCCAGGTACAGCTGTCACTTTAAAATACCTCTGTGCACATTAAGTCCTGGGCTGTCTGGGACTGCAGGAAGATACCTGGAGTCCTCTCTGGTGATGGCCTGAGTGCCCACAGAAAGGTCTCTGAGTGCCACCTCTGGCACCAGTGCCATAGGTTAGCCATCACTGCCCTAGGGTACTTGAACCCAAGGCATCTGATCACACTAGATGTGTAACTATATAGAGTTGAGTCAGCTCATAAGAATAAACGCGTGGTGGTGCTTCCCAAACTAGCAAACTGTCCATAACAAATAGAACATAAAGAGGTCCTCTAAGACTGACCAGCTGGGAATATCCATTTTATTTTATGGGGCATTCACACAAAACATTCATTGACAGCAAGTCTTTCAAGAGGAGCTACCGATGTGATAAAATGATCTGATAGCATGAAATCACAGCAGCCTCCATGGCCTACTACTCCTCCCCATGCCTCCATGGAGGCTGCTCTGATTTCATGTCATCAGATGCATACATTGTGAAAATGTGTGTAAGGGGTCTTAGATGACATCTCCCTGGTCACATGACTTGAAGTGCTGAATGGTGAGAAGGCGCCATGTCACTAGCTGTATTTGGGAAAAATGTGGTGACTGGTTCCCTTTAAGGCATCTTGAAGTCTGTGACTAGTCATTTGTATAACTTGGTACATTTTTGTTCATCTTTACATTACGGTTTTCAACATCTGTTAAGCTGATGTCATGGAATGCTGTCATCGTTGTAATATTGCTGTCCTTGGTTTTCTTTCTAGGAAAGGGATGCTGAAGGCTCATCAGGTGACTACAAAGAATTTAAGTCTTGCAGTTTCTGATTGTTTCTGGAAGATGGTCCGCGCTTCAGTTGAACAACAAGCTGATGCTTTCAAAGGTAACGCAACCGAGCAAGTGGTGACCAACCAGATCTTTATATAGCGCCATTATATTCTGCAGCACTTTACAGATCTTGGTATACATATGCAAGTCGTTACAGAACAATAACATGATCAGATAAAATTGGAGTGAGGGACCTGCTCGCAAGAGCTTACAGTCTATTACAATGGTTATTTTCAATTATTTTAAGAATATTGGCATACAAAGGTATGAAAAACATCTGCTGTTGGATCCTTCAATGCAAATTTAGACATAGTGGGGGAGATCCATTATGCTAGACGAGGCACATGAATCTCCCCCTGGCTTCTCTGACCCACATGCCACTGGGTGTTTTAGGGGGCACTTGGAAGGCAGGGGTGTGAATGTGCGGGATGCAAGATTTACTATAGTCTCTGAACTGGCAAGTTTGCGCCCCTAGTCCCAGGGTCAACATCTGCAAAGAGTTTGTATGTTCTCTCCGTGTTTGCATGGGTTTCCTCCGGGTCCTCTGGTTTCCTCCCACACTCCAAAACATACTGGTAGGTTGATTAGATTGTGAGCCCCATTAGGGACAGGGATCAATTTGGCATGCTCTGTGCAATGTTGTAGAATCTGTGTGCACTATATAAATAAAGGAATTACTATTATTTCCTAAAAGGCTGGAGGGAATTTTAATATGTCTTAATGAACTCCCCCCAGTCTTGCTGCAAATGCCATAAATAACTGAAGGATGGTGGATGTGGCATGAATGAATACACTTTTAAAGTGCTTGTTACATCAGATTTAAAGAGAACCCGTCATGCAAAATAACCCCCCTAAACTAAATATATTTTCATAAACTGCCATTAGAGAGCATTGCCTCTATCCCTTCATTGTCCCTCTACATGCCTGTAAACCTAAGCCATGAGGTCCTAAAGCTGTATGCAAATGACCTGTGAAATGTCCAATGAAGCATTAGCATATTCAAGCTGTCCACTCTATTCATGAGTAGGAGGCACAGCCACACCCCCAGTGCTTGACTGACAGCCTGTATAATGATGTGAGGCTGTATAATGATGTGCTTCCTGGTGCTGGTGGCCACGCCCCTGCAGCCTGTGTGTGTGGGTATAGGAGAGATACAGCAGCTCCAGGCAGCCATGTTATAGCAGAACATGTCAGGTACATGTGTAGCTGATGTCTGTGTCTCTCACCTGTATATTAGGAGAATGCAGCACACACTAGCCATGCTTTACTATACATTACACACAGACATGAGCAGGGGGAGGAGAGGGGAGGGGTAACAGCAGTGACATCACTGCCTCTGACCATGTGACCAGCCTCATTTACATGATAAAGAATAGATGATTTTACAATGAATAATGTATGAAATAACTAGATAAAGGCTGGGATGGGATCCTTGTGAGCTGCTCCAGCAGGTAGAGGTGACAGGACTAGTGACACAGACCTCATGACAGGTGTCCTTTAATTATGTTTTCTTTTTGTAGCAACTCGCTTTAACTTGGAGACGGAGTGGAAGAATAACTACCCCCGATTGCGAGAACTCGACAGGGTAACCTTTATAGTGTTATTTGTGTAAAATCATTTATATATGAGTGAGTCTAATATAATATGTTAAAAAGGAGTATATCAGAAATATAATTAAGATTTTGTTATAAATGCATTTTCTGTAGGTAGAAAAACATGACACATTCCTTTTTTTTTTTGGACACATTGGCTTCACAGTGTCCTCTGCAGCCTACTTGCAACTTTGCAATGTAGATTAGGTCAAAATCTTCGGAATAATTAGGGGCAACAATTCAATGACAGACAGTTTGTACTGCTTAGGACAGGGGTCCCCAAACTTTTTACATAGGGGGCCGTTCACGGTCCCTCTCAGACTGTTGGAGGGCCGGAC
This sequence comes from Engystomops pustulosus, assembly GCA_019512145.1. Lineage (NCBI taxonomy): Eukaryota > Metazoa > Chordata > Amphibia > Anura > Leptodactylidae > Engystomops > Engystomops pustulosus. The sequence continues at coordinate 69,443,280 of CM033643.1, read as the reverse complement.
TAAAGTTTAAAGGAAACCTACCACTTAGTATGGCAGGGGTAAGGTGTAAGTACCGAGCACCAGCTCAGGGTGAGCTGGTGCTTTAATTATGTTTTCTTTTTGTAGCAACTCGCTTTAACTTGGAGACGGAGTGGAAGAATAACTATCCCCGATTGCGAGAACTCGACAGGGTAACCTTTATAGTGTTATTTGTGTAAAATCATTTATATATGAGTGAGTCTAATATAATATGTTAAACGAGTATATCAGAAATATAATTAAGATTTTGCTATAAATGCATTTTCTATAGGTAGAAAAACATGACACTTTCCTTTTTTTTTTATTTGGACACATTGGCTTAACAGTGTCCTCTGCAGCCTACTTGCAACTTCGCAATGTAGATTAGGTCAAAATCTTTGAAATAATTAGGGGCAACAATTCAATGACAGACGGTTTGTACTGCTTAGGATGAGGGCGAGACATTTCATTTGGAGGTTATGCTAGTCTCTCATACTATTTATTTTTTTAATAATTATCTCCCTTTTATTGCAGTCTCTATAAAGATTGTAACCTGCTGCAAAGCTAAAATATAAAGTAATGGCTACAAGGGGGAGATATACTATGCAAAATATGTTATTCTATTATTATTTGTGCTCAAAAACTGTGATAAAAATATAATTTCTGCCACATTTTTATTACTTTTGCGATGGGTGTGGTTTTGGGAAAACTAGGTGTAGGTCTGTAGGAAAAGTAGGTCTGTAAAAGAGCCTAATGGGTGAAAAAGCATTCACCTGGGCTCAGGAGGTCTGACCACTGCGATTGGAGGCACTGTGGGAGATCAAGAGATCCCAAGATTAGGCATAGTTTGCAAGTTCAATGATAAATAGGTTGTAAAAGTAACCAAATTAACCCTTTCCTTCTCCCCTTAGAATGAATTGTTTGAAAAAGCCAAAAATGAAATCCTTGATGAAGTAATAAGCCTTACCCAAGTTACTCCAAAACACTGGTATGGATTTAACATGGTTTGTAACTTTATTTAGATGTGTGGATCATCTTAAGTTGTGAAAGATGCATCTTGGCTCACACTTTTATGTAATGCGTTATATAATATGTATATGATGATTGCTAGTGCACCACTGAAGGTGGTGGGGCGGTATACTTTCTCAGCTTATGCGGCCATAATGGAGTTTCCATATTAATATTTTGTTTTCAACAGGGAAGAGATTCTGCAGAAGACTCTATGGGAAAGAGTGTCCACACATGTCATTGAGAACATCTATCTTCCAGCAGCCCAGACCATGAACTCAGGAACTTTTAATACCACCGTAGACATCAAGCTGAAGCAGTGGACGGACAAGCAGCTGCCTAATAAAGCAGTGGAGGTTAATATATATTGTTTTACCATCTTGCTATTGTTCATGTTTTTAATAGATTGAATGCACTGAAACAGAACAATTCGAGCATGTTCCTCCTTCGTTAGTGTTATCTCTCCGTTTTTAGGTGGCCTGGGAAACCCTTCAGCAGGAATTCTCCCGCTTTATGACTGAACAGAAAGGCAAAGAACATGATGACATATTTGACAAGTTAAAGGAGGCAGTGAAAGAAGAAAGCATAAAGAGACATAAATGGAATGAGCAGGCGGAGGATAGTTTGGTATTTTATTTTTCCATTTCTTTACATGAAAAGCTTTATACTTAAATGACAGGAATAGTGTGTCTGATATGGGTGCAATTCTTTCTCTGAATTCAATCAAGTTATAATTTGCCTCTTAGGGTGGGTTCACACCGCGTTTTTTGTATCGCTAAGCGTATTCGTCGGGAAAGCACCCAACGTATATACGCCTAGGGTATACATTGACAAATAGTAGCAGACGGAGGTTTACACCCTATCCATCAAAGAATGCAGGGTGGAAAGACGCAGCAAGCTACGTGTTTTTCATCCTGCGCTTAGCAGAGGCAATGGACGGCATCCCCCTAAGCCTCGTGGAGCGAATATGTCGCTCGGTAGGAGGGAGGACCCGGTGCCTGAAACTAATGTTTTGCAGGTATGCATCTGTGGTTGCGATGGCACTGCTGGCCTCTGTAAATGAGAATGAAATTCTGGCCCTTCTCTTACATTTTTAAAATCTGCTGTTCATGAAATGGTATGTGACAATTTTATTTTAATTGTCCGCATAATTCTGGAGGCACCTAATTTATATACTTGGTAGTTGAGTTTTGCATTTGGAAAGTGTGTTCTGAAATCATGCTATGTTCATATACATTATCCTTGTATTTTAATACATTGATGGTATTATATTATTCTAGAGGGTTATCCAGCACAATGCTTTAGAAGACCGTTCAATCTCGGATAAGCAGCAGTGGGATGCAGCAATCCATTTTATGGAGGATACCTTGAAAAGTCGATTAAAAGACAGTAAGCTTTTAAAGTCTGTTGGACCCAGTTTACATCACTTTGTTGCATCGGTTATTCAGAGCAAAAACCAGGCCAAGAACATAGATTAAACTCTTTCAAATATAACTTCCCTATTTGCTGCGTCCTTCCCTGGTTTTGGTTCGGGGATGGAATGTCGATATTAGGCACCCAGCATATGAACCTGCTCAGTCCTTAGTAATGGACATATGTGCTAGTACAGTGGAAGGGATATCATTTTTCTCAATAATCCAAGGACTCCCATTCACTGCACTCTGCTTTGTCCGTTGGATCTGACCAGCACACGGGTCAGGGTCCTCTGACTGGGGACGTTTATGCACGGGGCCTTACTGTCATGTTGGAGTTAGACCTGTTTGATCTTTTATCTATTAACCACACAATTACGCATGTATTATTGGCTGACATTTACTGGGGCATGAGAATCAGGAGGGGTATAGGACTATTAAATAATTTGATCTTCCTTTACAGCTGAATCTGTCATCCATGATATGGTGGGTCCAGATTGGAAAGAGAGATGGTTTTCTTGGATTTCTCGTACTCCAGAACAGGTAACAATATAGAAACTTTCAAATTAGCCACTAACTTATTAGGAATTTAATTCCTATTTCTGGTTATATTCGTAGTATATGTAATATACAACTAATACATTCAGGTCATTAATATCCTAAAGATGGGAAAACCCTTTGACTTGATCTGTAATATTAATTTTTCTATTATAGCATACACGAAATGAAACAAAAAATGAACTTGAAAAGATGCTGAGAGTAAATGAAGACCATCCTGCATACCTTGCCAGTGATGAAGTCACTACTGTAAGAAAGAATCTAGAAGCCCGTGCAGTAGAAGTGGATCCAGTTTTGGTGAGCACCAGAGGAGCACATACAAAGATAAAAATAAAGCAGTAAACAATACTGGTTTTCTTCATATTGTAATGTTGCTAAAACATAGCTGCCAGATGTTATGTAGTCACCCAACTGTTCAGGATTAAATTGCTCAGTGTGAATAAAAAGCCTTAAATTCTATTCACTCCAAATGTTTCACAAATAAAGTTTAAAAAAATGTGATAACATTGAAAAATCTGAGTTAAATAGAGAACAGTTGCAGTTATGTAAGGTATCTATCACCTAACTTTAACTATGGCACCCTTGGGCTTACTCGGCCCATAATATTGTTAACAAACTTACCTGTTATTTATAAGTGCTCATAAAGAATAAAGTTGGTTTTTGCAATGTATGTAAGTCTGTATCTTAGTGCACCCGCAATGTGCATTTGTTGCTACCCAGATTGTTGCCATCAGTCTCCACAACCCCATTCCCCCTTTATTCTTAGAGCAGTTTTGTTTTCTGCACTTCTTCATGAGTATCACTTTTATAGGCTAAGTAACACTATAGGTGACCCAAAATAAGCTTAAAGGGAACCTGTCACCAGATTTTACACTATTAAACCACTAGCACCCTCAGGTACGATATGGAATCTCCTTTCTAAAGCTGGCGATTTAACACTGCTATACCTTGGGTAGGATTAGGGAGCTGCTTACTTTAGTAAGTGCTCCTAGAGGGTTTATTAGTTTCTATCAGCATATGATAATACAACGAGTGATGGTGCTTATTGAATGTTGCTGTCCAGTTTATTCCTTAGCACAGAACAGGCTGGCAATTTAATCAATAGGTGATACTGAATCTTTTCACGCTCCGGCCATGTTCACATCTCCGTTGGGTCTTCAGTTACTTCTTTGAGTTCTTTTAAGACAAATCTGGAGTGGTCAAACCCACAGAACAAGGTTCAAGTGTTTCCATTAAATCTTACTTCTGTATAGTCGCTGGAAATGCTTCTACCAGCTCTGCTCCTGGTTTTGGCTCACTTTAACTGATGCAAATAACTGAAGACCTAACAGAGATGTGAATGGGGACTCAATCTGCTCAATTCTGCTTTATTGTATAATAGGAGATTTGGTCAGAATTTTCATGGTGACGGCTTCCAGGGGTGAGGATGTGAAAATTTATTACTGATAAATGTGCTTCACAATCCTTTTCTGATCATGTGTATGTTGTATTTTTCAGATTAAAGACACATGGCACCAGGTGTACAGAAGGCATTTCTTAAAAACCGCTCTTGGTCACTGTAATCTGTGTAGAAGAGGTTTCTATTACTATCAGAGGCACTTCGTAGATTCAGAGGTAAGAGCTTGTGCTTTTAATCCCATGTATTACTGTACTACCCTGTTTCCCCGAAAATATGACAGTGTCTTATATTAATTTGTGCTCCTTAAGAGGCACTAGGTCTTATTTTCAGGGGATGTCTTATTTGTCCATGAAGAAGAATTTACATTTATTGGTGAACAAAAAATCATCTTCTAAAACATCCTCATAGCTCTCCAAACACTGAATTATTGGAATATTTGGCCCTAACCTCTCATATTTAGCGATAGCACTTTCCTTAAATGACCACTTCATGTCCAGTAGTTGCTTGTATCTTATTGGTCCCGCAACAGTCAGTGATTTTATTCCTCAATTCTTCACCCATGTCACAACCTATTACAGCATCTAAAAGATCTACTAATACTAATATACGGCTTGGTGGGAGATGTAGCAATGGCTGCCACTAGGTCTTATTTTCAGGGGAGGCCTTATATTTCTAAGATTGAACAAAATTGTACTAGGTCTTATTTTTGGGGGATGTCTTATTTTAGGGGAAACAGGGTATGAAATGTAAAGGACATCTACCACCAGATTACTGACGGCAGAGCCAGGAGGCGCTCTGTTGGTGTAAGCCTGAGCGCCTTGGGCTAATTTACATATTTTTCACATAGTGTTTTTTTCTACTTATTCCGGAGCCAAGGAAAAATGGAAAAAGAGTGCTGGCAATATGCCTAAGCCACGGCCTAAGGTAACGAGCATGATTATATGAAAAGTCTACCACCTGGAATCTGCTGGTAGATGTCCTTTGAAGCCTGATAAGTGTTTGATTATTAACCCCTTGCTGACACGTGACGTACTAGTACGTCAGGGGTCGGCTGCGGGTGAATTGAAAGGGCTCATGGGAAGCAAACACTTACCGATCACGGGTGTTAACCCGTCCAGCTTTGGGTGTGCATGGGCCCATTGTAATGTATGAGAAGAAAAGTCCCCATATACTGCCATACTGTAGTATGGCAGTATATGGTAGGATCAATCAGACAACCTAGGGTTAAAGTACCCTAGGGGTTCTGAAAAATAGTAAAAAAAAAAATAAAAATTCAAATCACCTCCCTTTCCCTAGAAGTCATATAAATAAACTGTAAAAATCATAAATATATAAGGTATTGCCATGTCCGAAAATGCCGATCTATCAAAATATAATAAAGGTTTTCACTACATTTAACCCAAATTTTTTGCCATTTTGAAAAATATAAAAAATTCAATAAAAAGTGATCAAAAGGTGGTACAGTTTCTAAAAACGACACCACCCACAGCTCCGTACTCCGAAGTATGAAAAAGCTATTAGCAGCAGAAGATGGCAAAATAAAAAATTTTTTTTTTTACAGGAAATTAAAATTTTTGCAAATGTATAAAAACATTATAAAACCTATACAAATTTGGTATCCCCGTAATCGGACCGACCCACAAGACTGTTTTTCACCATTTCCACTTCATCTGGAATTTTTTTCCCGCTTCCCAGTACACAGCATGGAATATTAAATACCATCACTATGAGTGCAATTTCTTACGCAGAAAATAAGCCTTCACACAGCTCCTTACATGAAAAAATAAAAAGTTATAGAGTTTTGAAGTTGGAGACGGAAATATCAAAACGCAAAAATGAAAAAGGGCCTAGATAAAGGGACTAACTAAAAGAGCAAAACAGATCTCTGGGAAAATCAAGCAATGTGCAGAACATCACCTTCACAGCACATTGCCTGGTAACATCCTCGCTCGGTGCTGGTGTTAAAGAGTAACTGTAAAGTGTTTTTTTTTTTCCCCCACAAATCAATAGCTCTTGGCATGTAAAACAACTTTGTCTATTATCTTTGTTACCTACACACAGCAGTTTCCTTGCTAGAACTCTCAGATTATCTCAGTGCTGCAGGAGCTGCTCCCTCTCCATGTGCTGATAAGCCATGTGAGTCCGTAGTTAGTTCAGAGTTTAGTGATGTGTTGTTGAACGTCGGGAGCCGGCTCCCACCAGCAAGCCGATGGCTCACTTAACCCGCCCCTAACTGGCTCTTCACGTCCTCTTAACTGATACAATTGGGTTAAAGTGGAGAGGTGTGGGTTGATTGATTGACTAGCCTACGGCTCCCTATTATATATTTAATAGGAAGCCTTCCAGGGACCAGATAGGGAACCCTGTTCCCTATCAGCCCCACCATCCCAGCCTGTGTTACTACAGAACTTTCTCCTGTCTGTCTCTGCACCTCATTGCGCCAGGCCCTTCTCCCACCTGTCGATGACACTTGTGCACTGTGCAATAAGCTTTAACCTTTAGTGCTCATAACAGCACAGGCTATAACTGCATGTAACTGGTTTATTTATGCCATTTCTTTCTACCACTATTACATGTTCCTGCTCCTCTGTGATGGAAGCTGCCAGGCTGTCCCTATACATTCTGTATGTACTGTACATGTTCCCTGCTCCTCATGTGATGGAAGGCTGCCAGTGTCTCCATATACATTCTGGTATGTACTGTAGCAATGTTCCCTGCTCCCATGTGATGGAGCTGCCAGGCTGTCCTCCATATACATCCTGTATGTACTGTACATGTCCCCTGCTCTCCTCCATGTGATGGAAGCTGCAGGCTGTCACCATATACATCCGTATGTACTGTACATGTTTCCCTGCTCCTCTGTGATGAAGCTGCGCTGTCTCCATATACATTCTGTATGTACTGTACATGTTCCCTGCCTGCTGCTCCATGTGGGAGCTGCCAGTCGCCTCCATATACATTCTGTCTGTACTGTACATTCCCTGTCCCTGCTTGTGGAAGCTGCAGGCTGTCTCCAATTACACTGTATGTAGTACATTCCCCTGCTCCTCCATGTGACTGGAAGCTGCCAGGCTGTCACCATATACATCCTTTATGACTGTACATGTTCACCTGCTCCTCCATGTGATGGAAGCTGCCAGGCTGTCTCCATATACATTCGTATGTACTGTACATGTTCCCTGCTCCTGCATGTGATGGAAGCTGCCAGGCTGTCTCCATATACATCCTGTATGTACTGTACATGTCCCTGCTCCTGCATGTGATGGAAGCTGCCAGGCTGTCACCATAACATCCTGGTATGTACTGTACATGTCCCTGCTCTGCATGTGATGGAAGCTGCCAGGCTGTCACCATATACATCCTGTAGTCTGTACATGTTTCCCTGCTCCTGCATGTGATGGAAGCTGCCAGGCTGTCACCATATACTCCTGTATGTACTGTACATGTTCCCGGCCCTGCCATGTGATGGAAGCTGCCAGCTTGTCCACCTATACATCCTTATGTACTGTACATGTTCCCTGCTCCTCCATGTGATGGAGCTGCCAGGCTGTCACCTATATACATCCTGTATGTACTGTACATGTTCCCTGCTCCTCCATGTGATGGAAGCTGCCAGGCTGTCACCATATACATCCGTATGTACTGTACATGTTCCCTGCTCCTCCATGTGATGGAAGCTGCCAGGCTGTCACCATATACATCTGTATGTACTGTACATGTTCCCTGCTCCTCAGATGTGATGGAAGTCCAGGCTGTCACCATATACATCCTGTATGTACTGTACATGTTCCCTGCTCCTGCATGTGATGGAAGCTGCCAGGCTGTCACCATATACATCCTTTATGTACTGTCCATTTTCCCTCTCCTGCATGTGATGGAAGCTGCCAGGCTGTCACCATATACATCCTGTATGTACGTACATGTTCCTGCTCCTGCAGTGATGGAAGCTGCCAGGCTTCACCATATACCATCCTGTATGTACTGTACATGTCCCTGCTCCTGCATGTGATGGAGCTGCCAGGCTGTCACCATATACATCCATGTATGTACTGTACATGTTCCCTGCTCCTGCATGTGATGGAAGCTGCCAGGCTGTCACCATATACATCCGTATCTGTATGTACTGTACATGTTCCCGCTCCTGCATGTGATGACTGCCAGGCTGTCACCATATACATCCTGTATGTAGTACATGCCCCTGCTCCTCCTGTGATGAAGCTGCCAGGCTGTCACCATATACATCCTGTATGTTACTGTACATGTTCCCTGCTCCTGCATGTGATGAAGCTGCCAGGGCTGTCACCATATCATCCTGTATGTACTGTACATGTTCCCTGCTCCTGCATGTGATTGAAGCTGCCAGGCTGTCACAATACATCCTGTATGTACTGTACATGTTCCCTGCTCCTGCATGTGATGGAAGCTGCCAGGCTGTCACCATATACATCCTGTATGTATGTACATGTTCCCTGCTCCGCCATGTGATGAAGCTGCCAGGCTGTCACCATATACATCCTGTATGTACTGTACATGTTTCCCATGCTCCTGCATGTGATGGAAGCTGCCAGGCTGTCACCATATACATCCTGTATGTACTGTACATGTTCCCTGCTCCTGCATGTGATGGAAGCTGCCAGGTTGTCACCATATACACCTGTATGTACTGTAGCATTCCTGCTCCTGCATGTGATGGAAGCTGCCAGGCTGTCACATATACATCCTGTATGTACTGTACATGTTCCCTGCTCCTGCATGTGATGGAAGCTGCCAGGCTGTCACCATAACATCCTAATGTGCACTGTGCAGTGTTCAGTGGATTTACTTGTTGAAGCTAAATGTATTTAATGCTACAAATTACACAAGGTATCATGGATGTTGTGGCAAGCTAGCTGGCCTCAGCCTGATGGCATAGACGCAGATATAGTCTCCGTCCCTTCTCCTCTAGAGAGAAAGATTTTTGCAAACACTTTCAGAACAGAATGCCAGAACTTGGAAAGAAAAGGACGAGCAGCACAAAGTAGGCATCGTTCTGCTTGTTTTTCAAAGGGGGAATCACTATGGTAAAATCATTAAAACTTTACAGTATGCTTTAACTGTTTAATCCACTCCCAATGACATCACCAGTAGCGGCGATCCACAGGAAAATGCTGTCAGGTGTACCAGTAGGGAATAATGATTCAGATTTTATGTAAATAAATACATCATATACCAATGTGCTATATGTTTACAAATGACAAATAGTTGGCAAAGAAAATATAAAAATTCCATATGAATAAAAAATTGGGAAAAAAAATTATAATTTATTTACAGAACAGAAAGAGGGAATCGTAATATAAATATTAGGAAATTGTCTTTGTTGTCCATTACTTATAATCACTCAGAGATTTTCATCTATAAAAAAACAAACTCTTAAAAATGAGCTGAAAGTGTTGATTCACAAGACAGTTTTCCTTAGAGCGTTTTCAAAATCTCTACATTTTTTAATCAGTAAATCAATAAACATTTAAAACAACATCTGTCAATACTTAGTATGATCTGCACAAAACACATTGCATTTTCCTATTAAAATATACCTATTGCTACTATTTGTGACTAAACCAAGTATTCAGCTCTAACCCCTTCCTGTCATCTAACTTGGGGTCTCATTCACACTGCCGTCTGTGGAGACGTACATGCGGCCGCATATACATCCCCATATAAGTCCCGCATAGACGGCAATGGTGGCATGGCAGTGTACATGCCTCACGTGTGGCACCGTTCCGCACCGCACACCGGAAAAGATAGAGCATGTTCATCTTTCCTGGGTGTGGGAGCGTGCACCGCTGTTTTTCCTATGGAGGAAGAGGGACCACCTCCTCCTCTCCAGCACACGGCGGGCATACCGCATGTGATGAAGCAATAGAGATAGAAATGATAGTAAAGTACTGCACCGGAACTGAACCGATCTTGTGCCATACAGACAGATGCCACTAACAGATGACACAGAGAGAGAACACTACACTCTGGAAAGTTTAACCCTCCAGTGCTGCAGCCTCTTAGTATCAAGCTTAGTCGAAGGTGGCCTTCCTCTGACCACCCCTCACCAAAAATATTGTAGAGTACTGTATCAGTCATTTCATAATGCAGACCTACCAAGTATTCAAAAATCAGAAAAATGTTAAGAAGGAAATATCCCTAACACATACAAACAAACATAATATGGTAATGTTCACATCCCAAAATGTTCTCCCTATAAATATAGTGTGTATCTTTTATGTCAATAATAATAATATAAAAGAATCACAACACCCTAACAGCCTACATATATAAATGATTAATGGTTATCAAAAATAAAATAATATTGATAATTCTACCTTTCCTTAAACAAGGCTGTGGGATTATAGGCCAAGCATGTTTTAAAGAGACCTGCCACCCAGAAATTCGGCACTAGGACTGTTTACTAAGTAGCAGCTCTAGCTAAACAAACCAGCAGTGTTAACGCTATCCAACACCGTTGTGGTCCGGCGTATTCATGAGGGGGCGGGATTGTAGGCGATGACTGCGTGTATGGAGCAAGCGGGGTGGTCCGGGAGAAGCAGCCGCCTCGGACAGCCCCCTCATGAATACGCCAAACCAACGGCGTTGAGAGTGGTTCGGCATTTGTAATCTACTCTGCATGAGTGGTGTTAGCGTTTATCGTATTGTAACAATGCTGCTTTGTTTTAGCACTAGGCTGCTTACTTTAGTAGTACTTCTTTTACTAGTAGGTCCTCTTTACTAGTGTAAAACTTGCTTAAGGGTTGTCCACTTTAAGCAAATTCCAGGAAATAATTGAAATTGTTGGTAATGAAAGGTTCACAATTTTCCAATATACTTGGCAATTCATGTGTGACATCACATGATCATCACAGATTTCTGTCCCTGGAAGTAAACAATGAAGCTTCCCATAGAATGATAGCAAGCAGAGATTGCAAAACCATGGAAATTGATTACTAAAGTTATATAACTTTTCATTGCACAAAACATATAAGTTATTGCTTATAGTAGACAACTCTTTAAATTAATAGAAATACTGAAGCAAATCCTTTGGCCAAAGTCCTTTCCACAGGTGGAGCTCTGTGTTCCCTTACCTCTCTACACTGCAACTGACACTGAATACATGTCATGGCTGTCATCTGAAAATATGAGTTATCAGGTTTGTGGTAGAAGCCTCTTACCATTTTTTCATATTTGTTGTCTGTCCATGGTTTAGTTGGAGTGCAATGACGTTTGTCCTTTTCTGGAGAATACAAGGGATTTTGGGAATTACTGCAAACACTCTGAGGCAACAGCTACAAATTCAGAAGGTATGACTTATCCCAAGTTTTATTGTATCTCATACCTCTGATAGGCGATTACAATCGACAGGTGATCATAAGAATGTCCTTCTGCTTTGGTGAGAGATAGGCTGTGCTTTGCAATTTTCCCCGCTCTTATAATAAGTATAAAGGTTTATTACATAGCACCATCATTTTCTGCAGCGCTGTACAGATCATATTGTGCATATACAAATAAGACATTACAGAGTAATAACAATAATAAGGGGCCTGCTACCAAGAGCAACATTCTCAAAGTATTGGAATTAAAGTTCGGCCAATCTTCTCAGTGCTGATCCAATCACGGGATCCCAACCATCAACCATTACAATGAAATGTAGGAGAACACTTTAAATACATATCATTTGATTTTTTTTTTTTTTTGGTATTGTTTTGTTACTTACTTTTCAACAAACTTTGCCATATATCAGAAGAGCAAGTGACTATAGAAATCTGTGGGTATATTATAGTCACTCAGATAACTCAACTGAAGGATAATTTCCACAATTGCCTTACGCCTGGGTTCTGTCTTGATTACAATGACCAACCCTAAAGTGAGACGACCAATTATGTCATCAGAGTTCCTGTGACATGAGTTCCTGAGAATATAGGTCGGCGATAATATACCTGAATATTGGTTTTACTTACTCGTACTTGCAGGTGATATCCAATCATGTGGCTCAGCCACCACACAGGCCATTCTCCATCCTTTTATTGCTTTAAAGAAAAAACACCAAAAATCTGATATTGATGATCTATCCTAAAGATAAGTCATTAATATTTTCAACTTGAAACCCCCTTTAAGAAGACTAAAGTTGTTCTGCTAAAGTCTTTTCTTTACCTCCCTTTCAACAGTCAGACGGTTTGGAGAAGAAACGTGAAAGAGTTTGGAAGATTTGCTGAAGACAATGATAAGAGGTGAACCTACTGACAGGAAAAAGGGTCCAATAGCAGAAGATCTTAGTAAGTGCAATATTCTCTGTCCTTTCAGCTCTAATCATCTTTGATCATGAAGGATGACTTGACAATTTACATGTAATGTTTTGAACCCATTTATTTTGATATCCTCCTAGTATTTCACATTTGAAAGATTTATTAAAGCTCTTGGTGGATGTTATGGCAGATGTTTACACTTAATGTAATATATATTATAACTAATTATATTGTCCTGAGGCTGGTGACGTGCCTATACACCACCTTGTATACATGTAGGTTCATAGATGAGCTAGTGCTATTGTAAGGCATCTATGAACACTGACCTCGACATGGAGAGCGTTAAAGGGAACCTGTCACTACAGACCCTGTTATATCTTACAGTCAATTAATAGCAATATCCCTAAACTGTTAAAATAACAATAATTTTACTAAACAAAACAGAGTGCATACTGCAGTATTTTGTCAGTAATGGGGGTGAAGGCTCGTAGTGGGTGGCCCCTGCTATGGATCTGACATCACCGCTGCGCCTCAGTGTACAATACGATTGAGGTCTATACCCGCACATGACCGCCCGAAACAGTGAGTAACACTTTTGTTTTTTATACAGCCCTCGGAGAATATTAAAAATAAAACTTGATCCGCCACCTTCTTAATTGTTCCAAAGAAATCACCATCAAAATCGGCCTTAATAAACCAGGGGCCACTTAAATCATAATCCAGGCATCAGGACGTAGTAAGCGTATTACATTGTTATCCATGACACCCTCCGTCCTACTAAATCAAATTAGCCTATAATGACTACTGTGGATCATTAAAGAGCCTCTCTGTGCTTCAGCTTCGCGGGTAGTACACTGCCTCCCCCATTTTCCTGCTCCACAGCACTTCCCCCCTCCCTCGCCTGCTGTAATCTCTCACAGGGCGGAGTGGGGAGGTGCCCTGTCATTGTAACAACCTGTGAATCCTCAGCACTGCAGGCCTCTGAGTAACACTGGAGTAACAAATGTAAGAAGTATTACCATAGTCCTAGTGCTTGGATCTATGAGTTCATTGCCCGGTTGTATCATGCTTGATGTTGATGGAAGATCTCACCCCTTCACGACTGGCCTTTTTAGTTTTTTTTTTTTCCCTTCCATTTTTCACTCACCACTTCAAAATCTATAACTTTTTTATTTTCCACATAAGAGCTGTGGTTATGGCTTTTTTCTGCGTAACCAATTGGTCCACTTCAAGTGACGGTATTTAATATTCTATGGTGTGTACTGGGAATGCGGGAAAAAAATTCTCAAATCAGTGAAAATGGTGAAACCAGCATTTTCGCCATTTTCCCTTGTGGGCTGATTTTACAGCTTTCACTCGGTCCCAAGAGTGACATGTCTAGACTTTATTCTTTGGGTCGGTACGATCACTGTGGTACCAAATTTGTATAGTTTATAATGTTTTCATACTTTAAAAAATTAAAACCTCCTGTACAAAATATTTTTTTTTTATTTTGGCCTCTTCTGGGGCCAATAACTTTTTCATACTTTGGTTGTATAATGTGACAGCCTGGCAGCTTCCATCACATGGGGAGCAGGGAACATGTACAGATACATACAGGATGTATATGGTGTACAGCCTGGCGCTTCCATCACTGCAGGAGCAGGGAACATGTACAGTACATACAGGATGTATGGTGACAGCCTGGCAGCTTCCATCACATGAGGACAGGAACATGTACAGTACATACAGGATGTATATGGTGACAGCCTGGCACTTCCATCACATCAGGAGCAGGGAACATGTACAGACATACAGGATGTATATGTTGACTCGGCACTTCCATCACATGCAGGAGCAGGGGACATGTACGTACATACAGATGTTATATGGTGACAGCCTGGCAGCTTCCATCACATGCAGGAGACAGGGACATGTACAGTACATACAGATGTATATGGTGACAGCCTGGCAGCTTCCATCACATGCAGGAGCAGGGAACATGTACATACATACAGATGTATATGGTGACAGCCTGGCAGCTTCCATCACATGGAGGAGCAGGGACATTGTACAGTACATACAGGATGTATTGGTGACAGCCTGGCAGCTTCCATCACATGCGGAGCAGGGAACTTACAGTACATCAGGATGTATATGGTGACAGCCTGCAGCTTCCATCACATGCAGGAGCAGGAACATGTACAGTACATACAGGATGTATATGGTGACAGCCTGGCAGCTTCCATCACATGCAGGAGCAGGGAAATGTACATACTCCAGGATGTATATGGTGACAGCCTGGCAGCTTCCATCACATGCAGGAGCAGGGAACATGTACAGTACTACAGATGTAATTGGTGACAGCCTGCAGCTTCCATCACATGGCAGGAGCAGGGACATGTACAGTACATACAGGATGTAATGGTGACAGCCTGGCAGCTTCCATCACATGAGGAGCAGGGAACATGTACGTACATACAGGATGTATTGGTGACAGCCTGGCAGCTTCCATCACATGGAGGAGCAGGGAACAGTACAGTACATACATGATGTATATGGTGACAACCGGGCAGCTTCCATCACATGGAGAGCAGGGAACATGTACAGGTCCTGTATGTACTGTACATGTTCCCTGCTCCTGCATGTGATGGAAGCTGCCAGGCTGTCACCATATACATCCTGTATGTACTGTACATGTTCCCTGCTCCTGCATGTGATAGAAGCTGCCAGGCTGTCACCACATACATCCTGTATGTACTGTACATGTTCCCTGCTCCTGCATGTGATGGAAGCTGCCAGGCTGTCACCATATACATCCTGTATGTACTGTACATGTTCCCTGCTCCTGCATGTGATGGAAGCTGCCAGGCTAGTCACCATATACATCCTGAATGTGCACTGTGCAGTGTTCAGTGGATTTACTTGTTGGAAGCTAAATGTATTTAATGCTAAATTACACAAGGTATCATGGGATGTGTTGGCAAGCTAGCTGGCCTCAGCCTGATGGCATAGACTGACAGATATTAGTCTCCGTCCACTTCTCCTCTAGAGAGAAAGATTTTTGCCAAACACTTTCAGAACAGGAAATGCCAGAACTTGGGAAAGAAAAGGACGAGCAGCACAAAGTAGGCATCGTTCTGCTTGTTTTCAAAGGGGGAATCACTATGGTAAAATCATTACAACTTTACAGTTATGCTTTAACTGTTTAGATGCCACTCCCAATGACATCACCAGTAGCGGCGATCCACAGGAAAATGCTGTCAGGTGTTACCAGTAGGGAATAATGATTCAGATTTTATGTAAATAAAATACATCATATACCAATGTGACTATATGTTACAAATGACAATATAGTTGGCAAAGAAAATATAAGATAATTCCATATGAATAAAAAAAGTTGGGGAAAAAAATTATAATTTATTTACAGAACAGAAAGAGGGAATCGTAATATAAATATTAGGAAATTGTCTTTGTTGTCCATTACTTATAATCACATCAGAGATTTTCATCTATAAAAAAAAACTCTTAAAGAAATTGAAGCTGATAAGTGTTTGCTATTCACAAGGACAGTTTTCCTTTAGAGCGTTTCATAAATCTCTACATTTTTTTAATTCAGTAAATCAATAAACATTTTAAAACAACAACTGTCAATACTTAGTATGATCTGCACAAAAACACATTGCATTTTCCTATGTAAAATATACCATAATTGCTACTATTTGTGTACTAAACCAAGTATTCAGCCTTAACCCCTTCCTGTCATCTAACTTGGGGTCCATTCACACTGCCGTCTGTGGGGACGTACATGCGGCCGCATATACATCCCCATATAAGTCCGCATAGACGGCAATGGTGGCATGGCAGTGGTACGGTGCCTCACGTGTGGCACCGTTCCGCACCGCACACCAGGAAAAGATAGAGCATGTTCTATCTTTTCCCTGGTGTGCGGCCGTGCACCGCTGTTTCTTATGGAGGAACGAGGGACCACCTCCTCCTCCCCAGCACACGGCGGGCATACCGCGTGTGAATGCAGCAATAGAGATAGAAATGATAGTAAAGTACTGGCACAGGAACTGAACCGATCTTGTGCCATACAGAACAGATGCCACTGACACAGATGACACAGAGAGAGAACACTAATCTGGAAAGTTTAACCCCTCAGGTGCTGCAGCTCTTAGTATTCAAGCTTAGTCGAAAGGTGGCCTTCCCTCTGACCACCCCTCACCAAAAATATTGTAGAGTACTGATATCAGGTCATTTCATAATGCTAGACCTACCAAGTATTCAAAAATCAGAAAAATGTTAAGGATGAAAGTATCCCTAAAACATACATACAAAAATAAACATAATTGGTAATGTCACATCCCAAAATGTTCTCCCTATTAAAATATAGTGTGTATCTTTTATGTGCTAATAATAATAATAAAAGAATCACAACACCCTAACAGCCTACATTATATAAATGAATTAATGGGTATCAAAAATAAAATAATATTGATAATTCTACACTTTCCTTTAACAAAGCTGTGGGATATTAATAGGCCAAGCATGTTTTAAAGAGGACCTGTCACCCAGAAATTCGGCACTAGGAGCTGTTTACTAATGTAAGCAGCTCCTAGTGCTAAAACAAACGCAGCAGTGTTAACGCTATCCAACACCGGTGTGGTCCGGCGTATTCATGAGGGGGCGGGATTGTAGGCGATGACTGCCGTGCTATGGAGCAAGCGGGGTGGTCCGGGGAAGAAGCAGCGCCTCGGACAGCCCCCTCATGAATACGCCAAACCGCGTTGAGAGTGGTTCGGCATTTGTAATCTACTCTGCAGTGGTGTTAGCGTTATTGTAATTGTAACAATGCTGCATTTGTTTTCGCACTAGGCGCTGCTTACTTTAGTAGTAGTACTTCTTTTACTAGTAGGTCCTCTTTTACTAGTGTAAAAACTTGCTTGAAGGGCTTGTCCACTTTAAGCAAATTCCAGGAAATAATTGAAATTGTTTGTGTAATGAAAAGGTTCACAATTTTCCAATATACTTGGCAATTCATGTGTGACATCACATGATCATGCACAGATTTCTGTCCCCTGGAAGTAAACAATGAAGCTTCCCATAGAATGATAGCAAGCAGAGATTTGCAAAACCATGGAAAATTGATACACTAAAGTTATATAACTTTTCATTGCACAAACAATATAAGTTATTTGCTTATAGTAGACAACCTCTTAAATTAATAGAAATACTGAAGCAAATACTTTGGCCAAAGTCCTTTCCACAGGTGGCGCTGTTGTTCCATTACCTCTCTACACTGCAACATGACACGGAATACATGTCATGGCTGTCATCTGAAAATATGAGTTATCAGGTTTGTGGTGGAAGCCTCTTACCATTTTTTCATATTTGTGTCTGTCCATGGTTTAGTTGGAGTGCAATGACGTTGTCCTTTTCTGGAGAATACAGCGGATGTTGGGAATTACTGCAAACACTCTGAGGCAACAGCTAACAAATTCAGAAGGTATGACTTATCCCAAGTTTTATTGTTATCTCATATCCTCTGAGTAGGCGATAACAATCTGACAGGTGATCATAAGAATGTCCTTCTGCTTGGTGAGAATAGCGCTGTGCTTAGCAATTTTCCCCGCTCTTATAATAAATTATAAAGGTTTATTTACATAGCACCATCATTTTCTGCAGCGCTGTACAGATCATATTGTGCATATACAAATAAGACATTACAGAGTAATAACAATAATAAGGGGCCCTGCTACCAAGAGCAAACATTCTCAAATATATTGAATTAAAGTTCCGGCCAATCTTATCAGTGCTGATCTCAATCACGGGATCCCAACCATCAACCATTACAATGAAATGTAGGAGAACACTTTAAATAAATATCATTTTAGATTATTTTTTTTTTTTTTTGGATCTGTTTTGTTACTTACTTTTCAACAAACTTTGCATATATCAGAAGAGCAAGTGACTATAAGAAACTGTGGTTTATATCACATCAGATAACCACTGAAAGGATATTTACAATTCCTTACCCTGGGTTTGTTATAACTGACCAACCCCTTAAAGGAGACTACCCAATTATGTAAATCAGATTTCCTGTGGAAGCCATGTCAGTCCTGAGAGATATATATAATATAATATTGGTTTTACTTACTCGACTTGCAGGTGATATCCAATCATGTGGCTCAGCCACCACACAGGCCTTCTCCATCCATTTTATATGCTTTAAAGAAAAAACACCAAAAATCTGATATTGATGATCTATCCTAAAGATAAGTCATTAATATTTTCAACTTGAAACCCCCTTTAAGATAGACTGAAATTTGTTCTTGCTAAAGTCATTTCTTTTACCTCCCTTTCAAACAGTCAGACGTTTGGAGAAGAACGTGAAAGAGGTTTTGGAAGATTTTGCTGAAGACAATGATAAGAAGGTGAACCTACTGACAGGAAAAAGGGTCCAACTAGCAGAAGATCTTAGTAAGTGCAATATTCTCTGTCCTTTCAGCTCTAATAATACTTTGATCATGAAGGATGACTTGACATATTTACATGTAATGTTTGAACCCATTTTATTTTGAGATCCTCCAGTATTTTCACATTTTGAAAGATTTATAAAGCTCTTGGTGGATGTTATGGCAGATGTTACACTTTACTGTAGATATATATATAATATATTGTCCTGAGCTGGTGACGTGCCTATACACCACCTTGTATACATGTAGGTTCTATAGCTGAGCTAGTGCTATTGTACATCCTATGAACACTGACCTGTACATGGAGAGCGTTAAAGGGAACCTGTCACTACAGACCCTGTTATATCTTACAGTCAATTAATAGCAAATCCCCTAAACTGTTAAAATAACAATAATTTTACTAAACAAAACAGAGTGCATACTGCAGTATTTTGTCAGTAATGGGGGTGAAGGCCGTAGTGGGTGCCCTGCTATGGATCTGACATCACTGCTGAGCCTCAGTGTACTCATGGGGTCTATACCAGACCCCATGAGAACAGTGAGTACAACTTGTTTGTTTTTTATACCACCCTCGGAGAATATTAAAAATAAAACTTGATCCCAGGCCACCTCATTAATTGTTCTAAAAGAAATCTACCATCAAAATCGAGCATTATAAACCAGGGGCACTTAAATCATAGATCCAGGCATCATGACTGTAGTAAGCGTATTACATTTGTTATCCATGACCTCCTTCCTACTAAAATCAAATTAGCCCTAATGAACTACTGGGTCATTAACAGAGCTCCTCTGTGCTTCAGCTTCGCCGGCTGTTACACTGCCTCCCCATTTTCCTTGCTCCCTCAGCACTTCCGCCCCTCCCTCTGCCTGTTGTAATCTCTCACAGCGGGAGGGGGAGGTGCCCCTGTACATTGTAACAACCTGTGAATCCTCAGCACTGCAGGGCCTCTGATAACACATGGATAACAAATGTAAGAAGATTACCATAGTCCTAGTGCTTGGATCTATGAGTCATTGCCCCTGGTTTATCATGCTTGATGTTGATGGAAGATCTCTTTAAACACTTGTAAGACAAGGGGGCAAGGCCTAGCCTAAAGGCTTGTGCTTTCTAGAGAAAGGATACAGCTTAATATGCAACATTGCATTTGATAACTGTTCAAAACTGTGCTATATACTATACACTGTATTTATCATCCAATGTCTGCCACTGTAACAAATCGTTAAGATTCTATCTATAGTCCACATTAACTATTAAACACATTTTAAATACGAGACAGAATTTGTAATCTTGACCTAAAATCCCAACCCTGTGTTGGCATGAATGAAGGTCACTTTACATTTACTCCATAAAAAGTTGTAGGTTCAATATATTAACAATTTTAGACCAATATAAATGTTTGACATGTGGAGCATCCATGGTGAGAAGAGAAGGAAAGGGCTTCCCAGCAGTGCAGAGTGCTAATGATGGGCTGAGGACGTCCGCACTTGCCTAGACATGTCACCCATGTATTAAACTGCCCGCTGATAGCAATTACCAGGTTGCTATGTTACATCCGGGATTCTTTTTTAGTGTTACACTGTCTTATCATGTGTCTGTTGCTAAGTGATGTTATCAGACATAGCTTTCACAATCCCCAGCATGCTTTGTAGCAGAAATGTACTCATTGTTGTTATGCACGCATTTGTGTCTGAGGTGTAGGTAATCCTATATCGTGTACTTTGTGGTACACACTTCATATTGAAGTATCCACAAGTATTCTGGTATGCAGCTTTAGGAAATATTCTAATGTGTAAAGATTAGGGGAGTTACACTAACAATTCAAGGAATTGGAGTGGACCAGTGGTTGACCCTTTGTGATCTCTTCAGTGGCAGGTGAAAACTGCTGATCTTGATAGCCCCTGTTCAGTAGGAGTCTAGAGTCAAGTCACTCCAGTAGTTGGTAAATCTGGTGGAGCCCGATGGCTCAGTCTATTTTCTTTTTCCCCCTTGCTACCCTCTTTTTGGCAAGTGGCGAAGGCAGGAGAAAGACTCCGTTTGCACAAAATGATGAATGAGGACCTTAAAGAGGACCTGTCACCCCCAAAAAATACCCCCACCAAATATGTTCCCCCTAATCCTGTCCCCAGCCCCTTTATATTTATTAAATTTTTTTATTAAATGTTTGTGTTTGCAAACTTGGTTTTAATTGATCCGACCTCTTGCCAATTAAGAGGTCGGATCGCCGTACAGGTCCTCGGGCAGTCGGCCGTATTCATCAGAGGGCCGGCTGACACACCCCCTTCACGCCCCTGTCAGTCAGGGACATGTAAGACTCGCCGGCATGTGTTGCGCAATCGCTTCCGGCTCTATGCAATGCTTTGCGCTGATGGCGGCCGCAGCGGGGCTTATTTGCAAAAATAGGTTTAACCATTGACTCGAGTATAAGCCGAGGGTGGGAAATGCATTGGTCACAGCCTCCCAGTATATAGCTCGCCAGCCCCCAGTAGTATAAAGCTAGCATAGCCCCCAGTAGTATACAGCCATCCTGCCCCCAGTAGTATACAGCTAGCTTGCCCCCCAGTAGTATACAGCCAGCCAGCTTGCCCCCCAGTAGTATACAGCCAGCCAACTTGCCCCCCAGTAGTATACAGCCAGCCAGCTTGCCCCCCAGTAGTATACAGCCAGCCAGCTTGCCCCCCAGTAGTATACAGCCAGCCAGCTTGCCCCCCAGTAGTATACAGCCAGCCAGCTTGCCCCCCAGTAGTATACAGCCAGCCAGCTTGCCCCCCAGTAGTATGCAGCTTTATGGAATATTCTATGTGTAAAGATTAGGGAGTTTACACAACAATTCCAGGAATTGAGTGAACCCAGTGTGAACCGTTGTTGATCTCTTCAGTGGCAGGTGAAACTGCTGATCTTTATAGCCCTGTTCATTATGAGTCTAGATCAAGTCCTCCATAGTGGTAATCTGTGAGCTCGATTGCTCAGTCTATTGGTTACCCCCCCCCCCCTGCTACCCTATTTGTTTGCAAGTGGCGAGGCAGAGAAAGACTCCTTTCCAAAGATATGCAAATGCAAACACTAATGACGAATGCGAAACACTAATGCTGTTCATACACTACCCCCCACCCCCCCCCCCCCTCACATCAATAAGTGCCAGAGTCACTTACACATTTATCACCATTTTCCCCTTAAAGGACCTGTCAACCCAACCCAAAAACTACACCCCCCAAATCTTTTCCCCATACCTTTCCCCCAGACCCTTTATATTTCTTAAATTTTTTTATTATTAAATGTTTTTGTATGCAAACTTGGTTTTATATCGATCCGACTCTCTACCACATTAAGAGTCGTGTCAGCCGTACAGGTCCGTCGGCCATTCGGACCGTATCATCGAGGCCGCCACCCCCCCCACCACCCCCACAACCGCCCCCAAGAACCCCACAACCCCCCCACCCACTTCATCACGCCCCTGTCAGTCAGGACATTAGACCTCCGCATGTGTTGCTCAATCGCTTTCCAGCCTATGCTTGCTTTTGCGCTGACAGCGGCCGCAGCGGGGCTTATTGTGCAAAACTAGGTTTACCATTGTACTCGAGCATAAGCCGAGAGTGGGAAATTGCATTGTCACAGCCTCCCAGTTATAGATAGCTCCTCGCCACCCCCCAGTATTATAAAGCTAGCATAGCCCCCAGTAGTATACAGCCAGCCAGCTTTGCCCCCCAGTAGCCAATCCCCCAGTATCCAGCCAGCCAGCTCCCCCAGTAGTATCAGCCGCCAGTTGCCCCCCAGTAGTATACATCCAGCCAGCTTGCCCCCCCAGCATAATACAGCCAGCCAGCTTGCCCCCCAGAGTATACAGCCAGCCACTTGCCCCCCTCAGTAGTACTACAGCCAGCCAGCTTGCCCCCCAGTAGTAAAACAGCCAGCCATCTTGGCCCCCTATATACAGATCATCCATAGTCACGCCAGCCAGCTTTGCCCCCCATTAGTATAACAGCCAGCCAGCTTGCCCCCCAGTGTATACAGCCAGCCACGCCCCATGTTAAGCGCCACTGCCCCAGTATTCTACAGACCAGCCAGCATTGCCCCCAGTATGTCTACAGCCCCCAGCTTGCCCCCCACATAGTCTACAGCCAGCCACTTCCCCCCAGTATTCTACAGCCAGCCCACCCTCCCCCCCCCACGTAGTATACGGCCAGCCGCCCTGCCCGCCCCCACGTAGTATACTGCTGGCCTGCAGTTGTCCGAGCACATAAAAACATAAACTTACTCACTCACACTCCGGCGCCCCGATGTTTGTCACGGCTCTTGGCGGCTCCTCTTCCCCTGTCTCTCCGCCTAACAGCCGGCAGTGACGCGTCTGATGGCTGTTACAGCAGAGAGAAGACAGAAGAGGAGCCACCAGGAGCTGTGTCGTGGATCGGTAACCGCGCCGAACATTGGGGCACAGAAGGGGTGAGTATTTAAGGGTTTTTCTTTTTATTGACACGTAGTACAGACTAGGAAGTTTTTTAGGTAGTTAATTTTTACTACCTTTCAGTCATTTTGAAGCCTATACTGTTAGCTGCCCCCAGCTTTGTCAGGTTAGTAATTTTGTTTCGTATGCCTCGGGTGGATTGTTATACTTTTTTCTAGTTTGCTTTGTTAGCAACTAAACAATTTAGTTTTTTGCATTTGAGAGGCCACTTCAGATGAAAAGTGTAATGGTGATCCCCAGCTATTTGAGCGCTGGGAGGTAGCGTATAGATACAGATCACTCAGTGGAGGGGGCGGCTTTGAAGCTGAAGTGTGAGCTTTGTGTTAGGTGCAGACGTCGAGACCTTATCAGCTCCAGGATCTGTTTCACTGCTATATTAAGAAAGTGGCAGCACTTTCGCCAGAGGCATTCCCCGGCTTCAAGGGTTGAAACGGAGGAATGTTTGTGGTTGTTTAATATCATACAGGCAGGAAATCCATATGTCTTCTTGGCCTCCTATAGAACATACTCTTCACATTGTACAAGCTGCAGGGGAGAAATCTGAAGAATTGGTTTTTCATATGCCATGTCTTTGATTAGCCACAGACATAGTTATAGGTTAATAGTCTAAAGAGCGAGCTGTTTCATGTGGCTCTTTTATGTTTGCTACAGAAAGGTTATTAAGCCTTTCACTGGATGGGAAATACAAATGAAGAACATGAAACAACAAGGAATTACAGGGTTTCATACTTAGAACATTAGCGCCTGCCTTCTGTAGGCTGACAAACCGATATATTCATGGCCATCGGGTCATTAATATCACATTCCTGGGGCCCAAACAGTTTTCTATTGTCTTAGTTTCCTTCCAATTTTTCACTGTTAGTTGTGACTATTAACCCTTATACATACTGTAGCTACCCTTCTGTAATTTTTATTTTTGCATTCAGTAACTATACCTGCTCTTTCTGGATGTGATGCTATTGTTTAGTTCAGTGTTCCCCAATCAATAGGCCATGGTCCATTGCAGGGCTGTGGATTAGCTCGAGGTTCCTGGAAAAGGACGACACTGGAGAAGTTTCTGATTGAGGGCATTGGAGATCCCTGCACACAGAGCTTCTGCCCCTCGCGTGTTCCTCTTCCCACAGCAACAGTATAGCTGTGCTAGTCCCATAGGATGCCATACTCACACATTAGGACAATGTGATTTTCTGCCACCCTTAGGTGTACATAAGGTAAGTTTAATATAGTTTTCACCTCTTGGACACATGCTCCGGGAGAGCGAGTGACCCACATGACCTGTGGTGTGGCACAACACTCGCTCACAACCTTGAAATACAGACAACTTTCAATAATCCTAGTGAAACAAAGCCCTATCTGTTGGTAGGACTGCCACCACTTCCTCCTGGCATATAAGAAACCAGCCCAGGATTTGTGGATAAATGAGCAGCCCATGTTAAATTGAATATGTAATCACCTTAAAGGACATTCACCACCACATTTAGGGCTGGTAGACTGTCGCCAGAGGAATGCTCATTACTTTAGTGTGAGCCTTCCGGTACGTTCCAGCACGTCTGGTACACAGAATAAACGACTTTATAACAATAACCAAATGAGGCGCTCAGGCCTCAGCTAGCGGAGCGCCTCCAGGCTCCATCTGAAGATAAAATATGCATGGCTCCTCTTGATATTCCCCCAGATCGGCTGGCCGCAAGTGCTGCAGACTCCTTTGCGCAGCCGCATCCTTCCATTATGTGTTTGGTGTATCTCCCCACCCCAGGGTCCTAGGACAGATTAAGACCCAGGCTGGAAATACACATCTAAGACTTGCCATAACTGTCTTATAAAATTACAGTGCTGAATGTCTGGTAGAACAGCTTTCTAGTGGAGCTGCTTCTCCCCATGACACCACTGGTTCAGCTAAGCTGCTACTGGGTGTTTAGGTGTGCTACTAAGCATTGTCCAGTCCAAAGTCTCAAGCATTGAAAACAAACCTATATTTCTTCACCTATAATGATGTTATATTCTTATACTATCCATATTTATTAATCTGTTGTAATTTGCTCCAAAAATCATGTCTAATGTCAGCCAAGGAAACCAATTGGAGGTGCAATGTCCCTTTTTGTTCTGCGTAGAACTAATTTCCAGCATGCGGTCTGTTCACTCCCCTCTTTACTATATTGAGTGAGTCTTAAACCAAGAGCTAGATATCGAAGCTGCTTTTTTTTATGATGATTTACTTAGAGTTGATGCGCTTCTTTCCACCAGGTGGCAGCATTGTGCTGGAGCCTGAGACTGGCTGTGGGGATTATGAGCAGTAGGAGGGCAGCGTGGCTCACCTCCCGCCACTGTTTACCATTCCCTACTAGCGGAAGCCTTGACATCACCCAGGCAGCAGCCGTTGTGTCCTGAAAGATCAGCTCCCCATTCACAGTGTGCTGCGCACTTGTTCAGACATGTCCCTTCATTTTTCTTTCTTTCTCTCCCTTATATTAAAGGCAACTTATATCTGAGGCAGCCAGCTACTAAGCATCTGTTGCTGAGCAATGTGCAGCACAACATCTTCACACTGATAATGATGAGTGGAGCTATTTTCTCTTTGTTCTGTGTGCGGAGATAAAGCTAGCAGTCCACAGTCTACAGCATATTCATTACGCTGTCCTTGTGTACTACAGATCCATCACTAATATTTCACTTATATCTAGATCTCTCACGTTACTATTTAGCACATACAGATGTAGTCTGTACTCCGCATGCTCCTAGATATGCCATATTCCCTATGGATAGTGCTCCTCGCATCCCCTCACCATGAAAGACACTTTGTACACAGTCCTACAGGGAATGTCCACACTGGGGCCAAGAAAGACATGATCTTTGGATGCGGGTTAAACTCTACTTTTATTTAGATGGTTGTTAGCTCAGAGGGGAAACTGGATTGATAGACCTTTACATTTGGATGAATGACAGTTCCATCATGGCCACTGCTTTATATAAATAAATACATATAAATAAAAGTTCATAGGTAAAAAAGATTGAAAAGACAAACCTACAGCACATCACGTGTAGATTCCATAGGTTCTCATACTTGGAATAAAAACTCCAGGTTCGATAGATTGAAGTTGTGTACATATAATTGTAAAGTCTGTAGAATATTCCATTTGTCTGCTGATGTCCACTGCTATATATGGCTATTCTCTAGTTTACAATTGCCCTACTACATAGGTGGACACAGTTCACGTTATGTTTTCACATTGTAATAATAATAATTCCTTTATTTATATGGCGCAAAAGATTACACAGAGTTTTGCCAATTCTGTCCGTGTCCCCAATGGGGCTCACAATCTAATCAACCTACCAGTATATTTTGGAGTGTGGGAGGAAACCGACGCAAACACGGAGAGAACATACAAACTCTTTGCAGATGTTGACCACAGGACATGAACACAGGTCCCCAGTGCTGCAAGGCTGTAATGCTAACCACTGACCCACCGTGCTGCCCTGTTGTAGATGAGTTGCCGTTCTAACCACATTATTCTGGGGAAACATTCAAAGGTGATATAAATATATTTTACATATGACATAGCCCATGTTGCATTATAAATCCACAGTGATGTAGGTGAAAATTGTATGTGGTTTTCAAATGCAACATGTGAACCACTTGCCAAACACTCATCAGCTACACTCTCCGAATACAACCTTAGGCCCTCTGAACACAAACTTTTCTTTTTGGCCATGTGGATAGCCGAAGGACAAACTAGGTGGGCTCAGACACCTACCCTGTTTACCCGAAAAATAAGACCGTGTCTTATATAAATTTTTGCTCCTAAACACACGCTATGTCTTCTGGGGATGTCTTATTTTTTTGATGTTCAAGAATTCAATATTTATAAATATAATGTAATCATGTCATTACAAACTCTGAATTCCATCAAGAATTTCTTGTGATTCCTTTTCCATGTGCAACAATCTATGGTACATTTGCCAATCCCACTATTTTAAGACCTGTATCATCTTCTTGAACCTCCTCATAATTCTCCAAAACCTGAATTTCTTGTGACTTAATTTCTTTTAGAACCATTGGCCCCAATCCCTAAAAGAGGACTTCATGTCCAGGTAGCTACTCGTAGTGCATTTGCAACATCACTGCTTTTATTCCATGAATTCTTCACCCTTTGTCACAACCTCATGCAGTGTCTAAAAGATCTAATCCTTATGTATAGCGTGGGGGGATCTGCTTCAATGACTGCCACTAGGTCTTTCTTTCAGGGGAGGCCTTATATTTCTAAGCCTTCAAAAAAATTGTACTAAGTCTTTTTTTTGGGGGGGGGGGTGCCTTCTTTCATGGAAACAGGGTAGCTAAACCCACCCAGACTGTCTTTTCTACTGTCAGCATACCTCGCACACTGATGACAGACCACTTGATTGTGGTGATACACTCGCCTTCGTGTGGAAGTATGTTAAGTGTCTTTAGTGGTTCCTGAACACATCCATTGTGATCATAACCGTTCTACTCGCCAGCAGACAGACACACATCTTTGTTCCGGTAGTCATAGTATCTTATTACAAGTGATATATAACAAGATATAAAGTGTAAAAGGTTTTGTCCATTCTGTGCTGACTCATTAGGTTCCATCAAGCACATGGGAGACCTTGTATATAGCGGCATTATTAATGGCTAGGGTCAGCCCCTGGTCACAGTCCATGTGGCTAGTGCACACTATGAAGCATGTGACCAGTGACGGGCAGCTTGTGACTCCTCTTTCAGGCAGGGTATAAAGAAACCTTTTGTGAGCCTCTGGGCTCCGGATTGTAAGCACAGGGTGTCAGCTGCCTGCAGATCCTCCAACTAATTAGACATCTAAACTTAGACAGACTAGTTGTTTGTGAGCCGGGCATGCATGTAATAACCTGCGTGTTTTCTATCTCGTATCCTGGTCTGTCTCATTCACATTAAAGGTCACTCCAGACCTGACACCCTGCTGATTTTACACATGAAAAGGAGAAATCACGGTCAAAATTTACAAGACCTCATTGCTACAAGCTAATAAGAGTATTGGAGAGGCCTAAATGTAACATAGGAGGATTGGAAGTAAGGAACATATCAGAACTGTATACATGGATAATTTCATTTTCTTGCTCACCATGACAAAAAACTTACAAGAATTACAAGAATGGTCCCATCTTGGTAACCTCTACAAATGCCTCCCTGTGAAAGCATTTCTAGGATTAGAATATTGCTGACCTTCATCAACACAGCGCACCAATGGGTATATTACCCCTGGCCCCACCAGTCATCTGCATTAAGTGACTAGTAGTGGAGATTCTTCATTTCTTGTCATCAGTCATAGTCCTCACACAACCATGAGGATGTCTGATGACAGCAGGGCCCTCTTTCCCTTCTGAGCCCTACTGTGTACCCATACAACACTTTATATGCAAAAGTGGTGCAGTTCTGTGCTTAGGAGAAATAGTTTTACACATTTATGGGGTTGTTTCATCTTTTATCCCTTGTGGCTTACAAAAATTTGGGGTAAAAGTGACTTTTTTTGAGAACATTTTCACCTTTTTTCCCTTTTGGGGCCTAATTGAATCAAACACCTGTTTGGGCAAATACACAAATTACACCTTGCTAAACTCTCCAAGGGGTGTACTTTCCAGAATGGTGTCTCTTGTTGGGGCTTTCCTCTGTTTTGGTACCATTATGGCTCTCCAAATGCATCCTGACACATGAAAACTTTTTCAGCCATATTTGCCCTGCAAAAACGAAACAACGCTCTTTCCATTCCAAGTGCCCCCCTGTGCCCGTACAGAAGGGTACAGTGACAAAATGGGCATTGGCATGCTCAGGAGGAATTTCCTTAAACATGGTAAAATGCATTTTCCTTTTTAACCCATTGTGAAGGTGCAAATTTTAGTGTTCAATGAATCTATTGTAAGATAAAATTACATTTCTGTAATTTCACTTTCATTTATCTTTCACCCTCATGAAACGCTCAAAGGGTTAACAAAATTCCCAAAGGTTGTTTTGAATATTTTGAGGGGTGTAGTTTCTAAAATGGTGTCATTTGTGGGGGTTTTCTATCATGTAGGCCTTATAAAGTCACTTCTAACTACACTGACCCTCCAAAAGTAGGTTTTGATGATTTTCGTGAAAATCTGAAAAATTGCACCTAAAGTTATAAGCCTCCTAACATCCTAAAAAAAAGGAAAAGATGTTTGAAAAATGATGCCAAGTTAAAGCAGACATATGGAAAATGTTAGTTATCAAGTTATTTTAGTGATATGACCAACTTTCCAAAAAGTAGAAAATTTTGAATTTTGAAAACATAGTTTTTTTCAAAATTTTTGGCAAATTTCCATTTATTTCATAAATAAATACCAAACATATTGATAAAATTTCTTGACCAGCATGAAGTACAATGTGTCACGAAAAAACAATCTCAAAATCAACTGGATATGTTAAAGTGTTCCAAAGTTATAACCACTTAAATAGACACATGTCAGATTTTAAAAAATGGGCCGTGTCAGGAAAGTGAAAAGTGGCTTCAGCGTTAAGGGGTTAAAGGCACACTAGACATAAAGCCATTGGATATGCCCTGATAGAGAGAGAACATGGTTCCACTTCTATCCTTCCATTATGTGTTTGGCGTATCTCCCCACCCCAGGGTCCTAGGACAGATTAAGACCCAGGTTGGAAATGTTACCAATACACATCTAAGACTTGCCATAACTGTCTTATAAAGTTACAGTGCTGAATGTCTGGTAGAACAGCTTTCTAGTGGAGCTGCTTCATAGTCCTCACACAACCATGAGGATGTCTGATGACAGCAGGGCCCTGTTACTCTGCATCTTTAGAGGAAGAAGAGTGCAGTTCCCAATTTTGCCCTTACTGTTTAGCACAGGACAGCTTCCTTCTGAGTATTGGAAAAAGTGGCAAATCTGAATGATTGTCTCTTCAGTTGCTCACGTATCCAGACAATATAAATGACTATAGTTAGTGTTTCCCTGGAGTAGGCACTGAACACATAGAGGACACAAATATTTATAGCACTTTAAGAGCAGTGTGAGAAGTGCTCATTGTGAGAGGCGGGCAGCCATTAGTATAGAAGAAAGCTGCTGGCCAGCCCCGGGCCATGCTGTTCCCATCTTGACCTCTTCTCTGGTGGTTAGATCTTACACGCCTCACACAAGGGACTGCTCCACCGTGTTTTCTTGACCTGCTGCCTGTCCATTCACTCCCCATCTGTTATACTTTACTTAGAGAACAGTAGATGCCCTCCCCTTTATAAATCTCTCCTTCCAGGTGATAATTGATGCCCTGTCTTGCACAGGGCCGCCTGGGTGGTTTCTTAGCACTTGCTTTGTGAACTTGGTGTGTATTATTTCTGACTGGTAACAAAGTGATATTTCATGTGTAGGTTAATTGTAGGTTCTGTCGAAGACACTGTCGCAATATACAATAGTTTTATTAACATTATATACATTTTATATATGGTGCTAAGCATGTCAAATAGACCTGTTCTAAGTACTAAACAGGATGAGACCTGAGAAGAGTAATTTTTACTAATGGTGGTATTAAGGCACCAGTCAGTTAATCTACAGTCTGTGTTACTGACCAGAGCTCTCCATTTATAGTTTTGGAACTTCAGAGCGGAAATCTTGCATTTCTGCATTCTTGGTGTCATTTTCACTCTAAAAACCTTATAGGAGATGAGCTGATATAGATCATTTTGAGTTCCAGAGTTACCTGACTGACGAGTTAAAGGTGTTGGTCATGATCCCTAAACGTTAGCAGGGTAAGTACAAGACCCTAATAGGATCAGCCAAATAATACTTACCCTGTTAGTGTGTGTAAAGTCGTCAGTAGGACGCCGGACTTCCTGTGGCGTCTTGTGTCCTGCTGCCTTCCAGTGGATGTAGGGAGCCTCCTTTGTCGTAACTACTCCATTAGCGTTGGTTGGAGGACGTCCACAAGGCTATCCAACCACCAGCAGTTTTACAAATCTTTTCCTTGTTAAATACTAGATGGGCGACTCTTCTGTACATATCCAGTACAGTTTTGTAGTTGTGTCCAACCCCTTTCAACTTCCATTTACCATTTTCCATGTCATAATCAATATTGTTCAGGATTACAGATGAGCTGACCCATTCAAGTTCAGTTGAACCCTAAGGCTCACCTCCACAGGTAACCCTTTAAATGCTGCTTGGAGTCAGTGGTCACGCATGTCGCAGGTGTTATCGGAGGGGTGGCAGCTATGGAGTTGAGGTGAACACAAACTAATGGATGAAGTCCAAGTTCCGTAACATTGCGGTTTGGGTCCGTTCAGCACTATTCAGGATCTTTGCTGTCAGCTACATGCCTCAGCGTTCCCTATAGGCCAGCATTCACAGTCTTATCCAATGTTTTTACATTGTCATTTTTTTGTTTTTAAGAGCGTACCCAATCTCTAGGACATGGTGAGCCATGAAGACCAGTTTTCTAGCAGTCATTGTAATGTAACTAGATGAGCATATAGGATAGTGTTAGGATGCTGGTGGGTGGCACACACCCCTATGGTAATGCGTGGGTTTCAGAACTGTATTCCCATTCATCATACCGCCAGTACTAGATAAGCGCTGGATGCTACCTGTACCAGCCAGCTGCTGTTTGTTCTTTTTGCAATATTCATGTATGGGACTTTTACTTTCTAAACTATTGTGTCATTGTTCTTTCATGTACATCCTTTACACTGGTATTTTATACTTTATCTCTTCTGTTTAACTTGTGCAAATAGCAGAAGTAATAAATAGTTTTGTAGGAGGATTAGCGGTGTTCTTTATTCCTTTTTCTTTCTGTCTGAGTAAAGGCAAGGAGAGATCTTTTCTACCATTTAGCGGGAGGTTATAATAATAATTATAATCTTTATTTATGCAGCGCCACATCTAAAGACAAAATAAGCCATTAGAGAGCAATTATGTGGTTAGATGACAATGAGCGAGGGCCTTACAATCTTTTATGAAGTAGCATGGCTGTAAATATGTGTAGGGTATACAGCAGGCTAGCCATTGATTCCTAGCCATTCCTTGTTTTTGGATAGCCTTGCCTTAAAGTGAACCTGTCACCAGAAATACTTAATATAGTTTATTTTACATTACCTGGCTCCCAGACAGCAGTGTGTGGCGAGTCCCTGGGGAGGTGGGCAGCTGTAGACTGTGTGTTTGCCTGTGTCAGTCTCCCCTCCTCCTCACTAATGTCACTCCCTCAGCCCCCCCCCACTTCCTGTCAAGTGCATTGAGTAGGCCATGGAAGGAGGGGAAAGTGTGCAGGAGAGGGAGCCAGGTCATGTGAATTAAACTTGTCAGAATTTTGAATAATTTCAGTAGTTTATACAAGGGCATTTTCAAAATAGGCATAGCACAGGCTATTGGAACCTGTCACCAGCTAAAAATGTAATTCCTGGCGACGGGTTCCCTTAAATAGGATACAAACACTTGTGGTTCTTTATACAAGCAATTGTCCCAAAATCTTGTAATATATATAATTACTGTATTGGGCAGTGTAGTCTCAGGGGGTACAAGGCCTCTCACACACATTCTTCTCTTTACATATTTAATCCTATGTCTTAAAGGGAGACACTTGGGTATTAAAAGTTTAAATAATATTTATTAATTATATATGTATATATATATATGTGTGTATGTGTATATATGTGTGTATATGTATATTATAAATATTATATACAGATTCAGGCATGCTTTATATTCATTTTATAGCATTAGAATGCATAAGCTGCGATATCCTGGGGGCAGGGGGCTGGCATGCGATATACTACAGGGGGGCTGGCAGGCTGTATACTGCAGGGGGGCTGGCAGGCTGTATACTGCAGGGGGGCTGGCAGGCTGTATACTGCAGGGGGGCTGGCAGGCTGTATATTACAGGGGCCTGTGTGACCATGGAAAGATTTCTGTCCACTGGAAGTAAACATAGAAGCTTTCTATAGAATGACAGTAAGCTCTAGAGATCTAGAAAACTGTGAGAAATTGATCTAGAAAGTATTTTGAAAAAATTGTTATTTTTCATCATACAAACGATAACATTAATTTGCCAAAGTGGGAATACCCCTTCAAGTGTAAATCAACATTTTTTTGCTATATTTTTTTTTTTTTTTTTTTTTTTTTTATATTCCTGACAAATGGTTTGCTCACAAATAATTTGAAAATGGCCAGTGATATAGGATTGGGGGGGGGGAGGTGGAGCAGCTCAGGTAACCTATCCTGAGAATACAAATTCATAAATACAGGCAGTCCCCTACTTAAGAACACCCGACTTACATATGACCCCTAGTTACAAACGGACCACTGGATATTGGTAATTTATTGTCCTTTAGTCCTAGGCTACAATAAACAGCTGTAACAGTTATCACTGGTGTCTGTAATGAAGCTTTATTGTTAATCCTGGTTCGTATGACAACCCAACATTTTTAAAATCCAATTGTCACAGAGACCATGGCTGGGATTACAATGATAAAATATACAGTTCCGACTTAACATACAAATTCAACTTAAGAACAAACCTACAGACCCTATCTTGTATGTAACCCGGAGACTGCCTGTATTTGTGTACACCCCTTTAAGACAGTGTAAAATTTTAAAGTGTATGTGTTCTAGATAACTAGAAAAAAACAAAAGCTATGGATTATTATAGAAGTCTGTCCCTGCTGGTTTCTATTTACTTCCCTGCTGCAAAGATGTTTTTTTTTTTTTGTTTTTTTTTGTTTTTTTTTTAAAGCTTTTAGCAATGGCAACTCTCTGGCAAAAGTCTTAGTAATACAGATAGATAATATGTAGAATTATGGAGGAACCTATAGAAATTTTAGTTGCACCCCACATTTGAACACCAGAAAAAGAAAATCTATATGTGACGCCAATAAAAAATTCTGTGGTGGTCACACACATCTCTGCAATAACTCTGCTATGTGCACATGCACTCAGCATTTTCTCCGGCTCCACAGCCTGCAGTCTACAGCTATTCATTTTCTCCATGTTGCTGCAGGGCACAGACGGCTCATCCTATTGTATTTAGTCTCTGCGCTGGGTCATGTGACTTCAGAATCACATGACCCAATGATGTCATCTAAGGTCCTTTGAATGTTACAGTGGGAGGGATGGAGAGAGCAGTGCACATGCCCTGCTCTCTGAGATTGAGGGCAGCAGCCCCCATCTTTATTACAGTGGTCAGGAGGTCTGGCAGTGCTGGATCCACCCGACCTTTGGACTACACGACGCAGACACTTTTTATCAAGAGTTTTCCTTGTTGAAAAAAATGTGTCTTATGGCACGAAAGATATGGTAATTTGTTACAAGATTAGTATTCAGTGCCTCAATAATTTGTCACCTGGAAACTATCCTGTGTGGACGCCTATGGCGTGTGTTCACGGTACCGTGCTGTGGACGCAAAAAATATAAAGCATGCTACATTGTCAGCCATAAGAAGGGCCATGTGGCAGTCTTTCCTATGGAGAGGAGAGGGGTGAGCCGTGAGCTAATCCCTCCTACTATCAAGCGCGCTGACCTGTACTCGCCCTGGTTGTGGCCGGGCTGACCACACCTCATTGTGAATGTACCCCAACTAGAATTGTCATGGCCATTTTTCTAATTTCACTTTTTTAGATTAATATACCAGAAATATGAAATGAAGAGAGTTGGATTGGATATTTATATCTTTGATCCTCAGCCTAAAATCTTTTAAGGTTGTCTTAAATTTAGATTGACTGGTCTGAAATTCCACCTCTGATGTGCAGAATAAGGATATTATGTTAAAAGCGAAGTGAAGGATTAGTGATTGTTGAGAGTCATCCACTCTGTAATGTAGAGGAACAGGTGCTGGGCAGATATGGACTTTAGG
The DNA here is from genome assembly GCA_019512145.1 of Engystomops pustulosus. Classification (NCBI taxonomy): domain Eukaryota; kingdom Metazoa; phylum Chordata; class Amphibia; order Anura; family Leptodactylidae; genus Engystomops; species Engystomops pustulosus. The sequence goes on along the minus strand of CM033643.1, from coordinate 69,407,861 downwards.
GAAACTTAACCCTTGTTCTTTGCACATGTTTAAGCCCTGAGGACCTTAAATGTGATGAAAAGTCCACTTCAAATAGTTGCTTTTTCTTTTACAGAGCTGCTCAGTATTTTGTATTGGATATGATGAAATTTACTTGCCAACAAAAAAAAATTCCACTTATCTGTGTCATCTGCACAGTGGAGATGTCCTCTAAATATCACGTGTAATTCATAGAACTTCAGTCTTACAACCATGTGTGTTCTTCATAAAGTTTGGGAATCCCTCTTTAAAATGTTTAATTTTATTTCCCTATAGAAAAAGTCAGAGAAATCCAAGAAAAACTTGAAGCTTTTATTGAAGCCCTTCATCAAGAAAAATAGTTCTAGTAGGTATCTGGACCGTCACGTTTATTTTTTATTATATTGTTTTTATATGTGTTAATTTTTTTCTATATCTCACCCTTTTAGATTCTGAGAAAGGGAAACCTAGGTGTTGGTATTCATGAATTGCCTGTACAAAGCAAACTTTGTAAGCGGTGTCCTTTATAATAGACCTGCTCCAGGATGAGGATTGAAGCCGTGTGATGGTTTTCTATTACAGACTGGCTACTTGAGGACTTGTCGTCATATGTCTATAGAGGTCTCCAGTGAAGAGATGTGTCTACCTGTTGCTGCTGTTTTGTGTTTGTGCTGTACTTTGATCATATTTTTACTTGGGGCATAACGCAGCGTTTTATCATTTGTATACGTACATCCAAGCACTGTTTGCATGTGATATGAAATCCCCGCAGCAGCATAGGTAGTGCTGTCTTCACAATGAATTGAAAGCTCCAGCTACGCTGAGAAATTAACTTATTTGGTACTAAATTGTACTCCCCTGCACTTGTTTATAGCCAGAACAAATTAAATCTCTTTGGGCAGTATTTGCCAATGTACTTAAATGTCTGTTTTTCTTCTTTCATGGAGCACTTAAGTCAGCTCAAGTCCAAACATTAAGTTTACAGCAAATCAACCCTCGTATTTGGATTTGGTCATGCCAGGGAAGGAAGCACATATAAAAATTTTTGATTCAGGTCTGTGACAAGGGGAATATATAATCCACCATCCCATTCTGTATGTCAGACAGGCAACTATTTATTGCAGCCGGCACATATTCTTTTAATTGTTTTGCTTTTCATATCCACATTTAATGAAGAGAAGAAAACATTAAATAATCCTCACTCTTACTTTCCCACTTTGTACATGTTGGGGGTTTGAGGTTACAAGAGAAAGGATTTAGGGCAGTGATGGCTAACCTATGGCACTGGTGCCAGAGGTGGCACTCAGAGCCCTTTCTGTGGGCACTCAGGCCATCACCAGAGATGACTCCAGGTATCTTCCTGCAGTCCCAGACAGCCCAGGACTTGCTGTGCACAGAGCTATTTTAAAGTGACAGCTCTAACTGGGACTATTTTCTGCTTTATTGGTGTCTTCAGGGTGCTGGTATCAATGACAGAGCAGGGAGTATAAATCATAAATTAAATTTCTGTGTTGGCACTTTGCGATAAATAAGTGGGTCTTTGTTGTAGTTTGGGCACTTACATGCACGGCTACTTTAACAATTTTTTTGTATTTATCATTGAACAATTTGTTTTTGCACTTAGAATGTTCATAATTTTTACAACTTTGTCGCACAACATGTGGATGTAATTTTTACAGTAACTTAAATTTCAAAGTTTTTAGCCTATGGACATGTTCTGTTCAATATGTGTAAATATGGCTCTACTCAGCCCTGCCTGCTTTATAACATGCTGCCTGCCTTTGGGATATACCTGCATTTTCATTAGTTCAAGTTGGACAACATTTTCTGTAAGTGCTCGACAACCGCCTAAAGCCATATTTGGGGTCCCTCATAGAGGTCTATGGCACTTGGTCACGGTACGGTAAGCACACAGTCTCTCACTGCACCACGTCCAAGCCGGACGGCCACGTCACAAAAGCAGGTCGTATTTTCTGCCTGATTTGCAGCAGCTTGGCTTTTTATAGAGAGGGGACTGGTGAGGAGCACTCGTTCTCCACCCTACTCCACTCGGTTGTGTGCCTCAACCTGCTTCCAGTCCAGGTGAAGCACATGGTCATGCGCATGAGGCCTAAATCAGTTATAATAACCAAGATATCTAAAACAATAAAGTAGAACCCCCCCCCCCCTTAAGTCTTTTTTTTTTTTACCAAAATCCAAATAGATGGCAAAATATCCGTGATCATTCTTTACTGAACAGGTCTCAATATATTGGATAGAAACAAGATCGCCCGCCAGCACATGTCTTAACATAAAAGTAGCTTGAATACAGTCCTAGTAGAGAAAAATCCTTAAACAGAAGTCTTTTGACCCAGCCCTAAGTCCAAACGCTGGCCGTGTGTGAGAGCATCAGTGGTGCTGCAGATGAGTACTTCTCAGACATCTGGTCCATAATGTTCTCCTAGGCACAGACATTATTACTGAACTGGAATTTTAAAAAAAATCTAAAAATTTAGTAGAAAACAACAAAAGTGTTTGTCATAACTTTTGGCATAATTTGTTACTTGAACCTGTCTTAGATGCTCTTTATGGATTTCACACTGTCACTAAGTATTGTACCGCTGGTAATGAAATGGCGTCTCTTCAGATTGCAGGACTTGTCTGTGTTGCACAGTTTCCTGGATGAAATAAATGTTGTAATCAATTTGTTTTGTGAGATACATAACAGCTGTATACAGCATGATGTATTGGAAGAACTCAGATATTTATTACATGCTATGGTCATTTGTTGGAAAGCAATTAAAAACAAAAAGAACTTTTCAACACTTTTTATGTCTTTTTATTAATGCTCTGGTTGAATATCTAATAACGTACATGGTGTTCATCACTTAGAATACATATTAAAGGGGTTGTCCAGTTTCCACAAAGGAATATCCTGGCTCCTCTTCTCTGCTCTGTGTCCTGCACTGGTTGTATGCAACGGGATCGGGATCCGGAGCAGAACTGCGTAAGAAGCAGAAGGACCCGGAAGTACTTGCCTCTCCTGGGTTTTCTTTGGCCGTTCTGCTCTGGGTCCTGAACTCGACATATACAACCAGTGTAAGGATTGCTGACACTGCCACACAGCCCCTTGCACCAATGAAAGCTGTTACATCAGTTATGGAAGTGCTCATGGGACAATCGGCATAGTGTGGACCTCAACTCACAGCTTGACAGGTTGAGGTTGCATGTGGCCAGTTGTGCACCCCTGAATCCCCATTAAATCAAGATAAATATAACTGCAATATGTATATGGTCAGGAGTAAAGCTCCCGTGCTTTGGGTTAGAGGAATAAGGCACCAGGAAGGAATGCCTACATTTATCTCAAGCACTTCTTGAAGGACCAGGAAAACGGGACTCTTGAGTTGAAGTCGTGGAGTCCATTTTGAAGGAGCGGGAGTTGGAGGCTTGGTTTACCGACTTCACAGCCTTGATTTTCATACAGTAATGTCTTTATGAAAGGATCTTGATAAAGAGAACTACCTAGTATAAAATGTATTGTTTTACCAGGTACACAGCTACTTTATTTTCCTACAAAATATTGGGGGAATTTCTATATGAAACCCTTATACAGGCATTCCCCTACTTAAGTACACCCAACTTACAGACAACCAATAGTTACAGACAGAGCCCTATGACCTCTGGTAAAGCTCTCTGAAAGCTTTACTATAGTCCCAGGCAGCAATAATCAGCTGTAAGATGTCTGTAATGAAGCTTTATTGATTATTCTTCGTCCCATTACAGCAAAAAATGTTTAAACCCCAGTTGTCACTGGGGCCAATTTTTTTTTGTCTGGGGCTACCATTATAAAATATACAGTTTGAAAGCGTATAAATGGTCACATAGAAATCTAGAAAATCGATTGACATGGTGACCATAAAGAATATACGTTTTACTATACAACAGGTGCATTGGAACTTGATAGAAAAATTTAGAGCTGCTTTTCTTTACATGTTGAAAAGATCAGAGATATAGAGCCAAGCAGTGATAAATTATCTTCCTGGTTTCTGATCTTAAACTGATAGGAGTTGTCAGAGGGCATTTAAAAAAGTAAAACGCTTCTCTAATATGATCTGCAGTGAAATACGTGCGTAACTGCTTTCCCTATTTAACTTATATGATGTTAGTTTTTGTGTGTGAAGGGCTTTTTCTAAATGCCTTGAGTACACAAAAACTAACATCATATAAGTTAAATAGGGAAAGCAGTTACGCCGCTTAAAAAGTGCCGGCCAATAAAAATTACATGATGACCCATGTGGGGCTTCTTTACAGTGCCGTGTGTTTTTCGGTCTTAGGAACTTATGTTTTTATAAAATTGGAAACAATGTGTTTCTGTGGAAACATTTGAGGTGCCAAGGAAAGCGTGTATTTGTTGTCAACAAAGGCTTACAATCCTACTGATGGGTGGACTACGTAGACCTTCAGAAAATTAGTTAAATCTTTGTCGCTTCTAACAGTCTGATGTGCTGGCTGAATACATAAATCATCAACTTATTCAGTGGTTTTCCAGGGATGCTCACAAAGCCATTGATTTCTAATGGGTGTTTTCACATTGTAATTTCACGATCCCCTGTCCATGGAAAAACCATTATGAAACATGTCTTATTTCTTCACTAATGCGGATCATGGAGGCAAAGAAGTCTACGAGTGTTGCAAAAAAACGGATGAAACAGTGAATAATGAGGCTGAAAAACCAGGTGTGAAGATGTTTAAACTTGAGTTTTGTTTGCGACACAGAGACGAAACGCTCGAATACGCACTGAAGTTGAGCACCAAGCCATATGAAAGAGGACCAGTAGGAATTAGCACACATCTAATTTTTAATTCCTCATAATATCCCACTGAAATAAATTGAGTATCTAAACTAATTCTATACTCGAATAAAAGTTCTTTAACCCCTTCACGACTCCAGCCATTCAGACATTTGCATCTTTCTGACAAAGCCCTTTGTTTTGCAAAGCGACGTCATTGTATGTTTTAACATTGGAACAATGTGATTGTCATGTGAAACATTTGGGGACATGAAAGCGCGTATTTTTGTCGAAAACAGAAAGTTGTCAAAATTCTCTGATTTTTAAATCTTGCTGCTTTTCAGAACAGTCATCCACTCCAATAACCTATAAAAACTTGTCTTTTAACCCTTAAGGACGCAGCCATTTGGTACCGCTAAGCGCCGATTTTTTGGATTCTGACTTGCGTCTCGTTATAGGGTATAACCTGTGAACAATGGTGACTTATCAAAGCAGGAGATTCTGAGATTGTTTTTTCCCCACATGTTGTACTTCATTTAGTGGTAAATTTTGGCTGATAAGTTTTGGTTTATTTACAAAAAAAAAAAAAATCTGATAAAATTTTTTGAAAAATTTTGGCCATTTTCGAAATTCTTAATACATTGCCGTTTTCAGGCAGATAGTTTACCATCCTAATAAGTTTGTGAACTAACATTCCCATTTGTATACTTTACATTTTCTAATTTGAAATGGTCTGGATAATTATTTTGATGTCACGAGGTTACAAATGGAATATCGCTTTCCGGATTTCAGAATTGAATTTTGGGGAAAATTACAGTTTTGAAGAAATTTTACATTATTTAGCTCAAAACCCCCTATAAATCTAACACCATTTTCAAATCATGACCCCTCAAGACTATCAGAAACGCTTTTACAAAGTCAGATTGTTAACCCCCTTGAGACTATAATAGTAAGGAATCACAATGGGAGGTGCAAAAAAAAAATTTTTTTTGTTTGTTAGGAAAAAAACGCATCCGTTTTTTAAAAACGCATGCGTTTTTGTCCGTTTTTCAGTGCGCAATTTCGGAAAACGGACAAAAACACATGCGTTTTCAAAAAACGCATGCGTTTTTAAAAAACGGATGCGTTTTTTAACGCATGCGTTTTTAACGATCTGAAAACGCCCTTAGTAAAAACGGCCCAAAAATGCCATGTGTGTCTTCACCCTTAGGGCTCTTTTACATTGCCGTTGTTTTTCATGTCTGGAGTTCAGTGATTTCCATGGATGCTTCACAAAGCCATTGATTTCAATGGGTGTTTTCACATTGTATTTTCACTGATCCCCTGTCCATGGAAAACATTATGAAACATGTCTTATTTCTTTCACTAATGCGGATCATGGAGGCAATAGAAGTCTACGAGTTTGCAAAAAAAAAAATGTGATGAAACGTGAATAACGAGGCTGAAAAACCAGGTGTGAGATGTTTTTGTTTGCGGACACAGAGACGAAACGCATCGAATACGCAACTGAAGTTGAGCACCAACGCCAATATGAAAGAGCCCGTAGGATTAGCACACATCTAATTTTTAATTTCCATTATAAATCTCCACTGAAAAATAAATTGAGTATCTAAACTAATTCAATACTCGAATAAAAGTTTTCTTTAACCCCTTCATGACTCCAGCCATTCAGCCATTTTGCATCTTTCTGACAAATCCCTTTTGTTTTCAAATCTGACGTCACTTTATGTTTTGGAACAATGTGATTTTCTTGTGAAACATTTGAGTGACATGATAAGCGTGTATTTTTTGTCAAAACAGAAATTTGTCAAAAATTCTCTATTTTTAAATCTTTCTCTTGCTTTTCAGACATCCATTCCACTCCAATAACCTAATAACACAATTTTCTAATGCTGCTCAATGTGTTCACATGGTTTTTTAAAGCATCCTCTCATTTTTGTAGTATTTTGGAAGGTGAAAAGAAATTGAAAAGATATTAGAGAACACTTTCAGATCCCTACAAGTTATTGGTGTTAATCCGGCAGCTGGTGCTAATTTCCTTAATTATCTGACAAGCCCCTATTTAACTGGCAGCCTAACTTTCAACTTTTCAGCAAAAATTTTGTGCCGTTCCAACATAAATGAAACCCTGTGGCAGCAGGTTGTCCAAATGGAGGCCACAGGAGTGACTCTATCGGCCATAGCAAGAGCATTTAATCGCTCCAAACTCCGCTAAGCACTACCACAGCCCTTTTTGTGCACATTTTTTCTGTCTTGTCGACACAGTGCAGTCGCGAAACAAAACTGGCACAAACACTTCGCAAATATATTTGCATGCTCCAAAGATTTTTTATTTTTTTTTCAGTGCAATGTTAAACAGAAAACTGGCCCAGCCAGTGTAATAAATCTGGCACATGGTTCCTTCCTTTCGTTCTTCACTCAGCCTGCAATGTTCATGCAGGACAATGTACCCTATCTCACAGCAAGGGGCGTAACTACAGGGGTAGTAGCCAAAGCAGCTGTTATAGGGCACAGTGTGTCAGACGGCCCGGTGACCTGACCTGCCACACAAAAAAAAAAAAATATGGGGGAAGTGCGCCATTATATACCGTATATTCCGGCGTATAAGACGACTTTTGAAGACAGAAAAATCTTCTGTCTTCTCTGGGGTCGTCCTATACGCCGGTAATCCCAACCGCCCGCCGTGTATTCACGGCGGCGGTCGGGTTGCGCTGCATGGAGAGGGATCACGGGCTGAGCCCTCTCCATAGCCGGTAAGTCTTTGCTGCATATTGCAGCAAAAGCTTACTGGTAACACCCGCATGGGCGCCACTATCTTACCTGGGATCGGCGCTCCCCGTGACGTCATCGGGGGCAGCGATCCGTCTCCATGGTAGCCTCAGGTCTTCCGAAGACCCGAGGCTATTTCGTTTTAACCCCTTCATTACAATGTGTAATGAATGAGGAAAATCCCCATATACTGCCATACTGTAGTATGGCAGTATATGGTAGGATCGATCAGACAACCTAGGGTTAAAGTACCCTAGTCTTATACACCAGGTCGTCTTATACGCCGGAATATACGGTACATGTTATGCGGCACATTGTACACCATAATATGTATATAACATGAGAAATGTCAGGCGAGAGGACAGCGGGACTAGGAATCTCTCATATCTGCCTTCTGCAGTCTACCTCCCCCATGTGGTCTTCAGCTACTGGGCTGCATGAGAAATGTCAGGCGAGAGGACAGCGGGACTAGGAATCTCTCATATCTGCCTTCTGCAGTCTACCTCCCCCATGTGGTCTTCAGCTACTGGGCTGCATTAAGATCTGTGCCCTTTGTCACCCCCCCTGGGATAAGAAGACTGCCTGACGGGGAATACATACATGTGTATATGCTGTGTGTATATATGTTATGCGTATGTGCTGTGTGTCTGTATGAGGGGTTTGTGTATATACTGTATGCCAGTATATTGAAACAATGTGTGTATAAGCTGTATGTATTTGGCACTATGTGTATATGGTGTGTAAATGTGGTGTATGATGTGTATTTATATACTGTATGCATTTTTATAATTTGTGTGTATACTGTATGAATGTGTGTTTATACTTTGTGTTTATATGGTGTGTGTGTATACACGGTGTTTATAGTTGATGCATAAATACTGTATGTATAAATGTATATATGAGTGCATAAATGTGCGCATAAGACTTCTAAATGAATGTGTATATGTAAGTGTATAAATGTGCGGGTAAAGCAGTTCCTTTAACCCCTTCACGCTCCGCGGCGGATATATCCGCCACGGAGCGCAGTGACTTAGCGCTCAGTGGCGGATATATCCGCCACGGCGCTTATGCCGGCTCGGCTCTGGATCAGAGCCGAACCGGCAGCGGGGAAAACACGGCTTGGTGCGTCGGCTGTAAACTAATAAGCGGCACCAAGTTGTTAACACCCGCGATCGGAGAAAACTAACCCTTTTAGATGCCGCGGTCAGCGCGACCGCGGCATCTAACAGCATCTGGGTGTCTTTCCTTCCCCACGTCGGCCCCCCGAACCGTTTTCGGGGGCGTCCGATCGTTGCTATGAGTAACTCTGGGGTCCGATTGGACCGTCAGAGTTACTAGCAAGAATTGCCAGTAAGATGGCGTCTGTGATTCATCTATTGGCAAAGTGCCAGCCTATGCAAGTGCATAGGCTGACACTGATAATACTCTGCATACATGAGATATGCAGAATATTATCATGAACAAGCATCAGGGGATTGCTGTTCATATCCCATGTTATAAAAGTAAAAAGTAAAAAAAAAAAAGTTATTCAATAAAAAAAAAGTCATAAATCTACTAAAAATGCCCCAAAACCCCAAAACTAAAAGAGATATATAACTCAAAAAAAAGCTAAATCATAACACAAACCCACATAATAGTATCCACCGCGTCCTAACAACCCGTAGAATAAAGTCAACATCATTATTGACCCCCACGATAAACGCCGAAAAAAAAATGTTATAAACCCTCCAAAAATATGATTTTTACCTTTTCAATCCACAAAAAAGCTTATAAAGCGACCAAAAAACCATTGTACTTAGACATGATACTGGTGCAAAGTACAAACATGTCCCGCAAAAAACAAGCCATCAACCAGCTCGTAGCCCAAAAACGTAACAAAGTTATGCCACTTGGAAGATGGCAATACAAAATTGTAGATTTTTCCCCACATTAGGGTTTTGTTGACAAATTTAGTAAAACGTAAGAAAATATATTCATGTCTGGTATCCCCGTAATCGTATCAACCATAGAATAAAGCTAACATGATATTAGTCTATACGGTGAACACCAAAAAAAAAAGTCAAAAATCCAGTACAGAATGATGCTTTTACTCCTGCCCTCAAAAAAGTTCCTAAATTTTCAACAATAGGTGATACCAACCCCAAAATGGTAACAATGGAAAAAGCATCTCATCCCGGCAAAAAAAAAATGCCGTCACATGGCCCAAACAAAAAATTTGCAAATTTTATAGCTTCAAAAGGGGCCAATGAGGAAACTAAATCCTGGCAGCTGCAGGGCTCTCCTCCCTTCTGCGTCTCGCTGTGCGCCCATAAAACAAGTCACAGACACATGTGGGGGGTTCTTTGTACTCAGGAGAAATTGCGAACAAAAATTGTATGGTGGGTTTTCTCTTTTTTATATTTTGGAAATGTGTAATTTTAGTGCTAATGAACGTATAAGGGAACAGTATGACCTTCTAAATTTCACCTCCATTTTGATTTTCAATTACTATGAAGATCTCAAGGGGTTAACAATCTTCGTAAAAGCTGTTTCTGATAGCTTGAGGGGTGCAGATTTGAAAATGGGTAGATTATATAGGGGGTTTTGATGCTAAATATGTAAAATTTCATTCAAAACTGTATTTATCCCCAAAATAGTCAATTCTGAAAATCCGGAAAAGCGATATTCTATTTGTAAGCCGCGTGACATCAAAATAAATTATCCAGACATTTCAGAAATTATGAAAATGTAAAGTAGACAAATGGGAAATGTTATTCAGCAACTTATTTAGGTGGTAAATCTATCTGCCTGAAAACGCAATGATTTAGAATTTCGAAAATGGCAAATTTTTCAAAAAATTTATCATATTTTCTTTTTTTTGTAAATAAACGCAAAACTTATCTGCCAAAATGTACCACTAAAATGAAGTACAACATGTGGGGAAAAAACAATCTCAGAATCGTTTTGATAAGTAACAGTGTTCAAAAGTTATAACCATATAAAGCGAAGCAAGTCAGAATCCAAAAAATCGGGCTGAGCCTTAAGCTGTAAAATGGCTGCGTCCTTAAGGGGTTAAACAGAAAACTTCAAAAAAAAGTTGAAACAATGAAATGGCCGGCCCAGAGTCCTGATCCAAACTCAATAGAAAGCCTCTGGGGAATCCTTGGTGACAGTTATGGCCAACAAACCCACAACAATCATAGAAATATGGAAGAGACTGAAAGAAGAGTGGACCAAAATCCCATCAGATCAGCAAGATTAGTGATGTCCTGTGGTGCCAAAGTCATTCAAAGCAAAGGCCTGTACACATCCTACTGATTGGTGACTACTGTAACCTTCAGAAAATGTAGTTACAATCTTTGTCTGTTCTACAGTCTTTGCTGTTCTCTAATTATAATCATCACTTTTTTTGCAAAATAAAGGTTTTATGTTGGTATACTTTGGTAATTTTGCAAGACCCTGTTCTTATGAGGACTATATTTAGAAAGTAGAGATGCAGTTTAAAGATATTTCAATTTGGGGGATGTCCTTAGCTTATTGATGAGTTTTATTTACTCTTTCCTGGGGGGTTTCGCGTTTTCTCGTTTTGGAGTATTAGTATTTTCTTTTGGGGGGGAGGTGTTCAACCTTCCATTAAAATAATATGTTTTCTTTATTTTATGTTACTACAATTATGGCAATACCTCATTTATATATTTTGTTTTATATTTGGACAGTTTTACTAAATAAAATATAAAATGAAGGAAGTCTTATTGACACAGCTGGTTGGGGGCTTATTTTTTTTATTAGTTGTACTTTTCAGTTGGATCATTTTGGAGCACATAACTTTTTTTTTATCACATTTGAAGAACATTTTCTGTGAAGGGATTTGATGAGAAATAAACATTTTTGGCAGCTTCTGGCACCAGCTCTTCTTTTGAGACCGTACCAGAAACTTGATGTAATGATACTGTACGGTCAGCCACCATTACGTCCTGCATCAGGAATGAGCTAAAGGGATAGTCACCAACTTCTACAGCATTAAATTACTAGCCCCCACAGGTAGGGTGTGAAAATATATTTCCAGAATTCCCTCTTGTAGGTAAATTATCGTCCATTTATCTATTTAAAAAAAAAAAATTGCCTCCAAAGACAAATGCAAATGAGGTGAAAAGCGTCACTTTTTTTCTTCGATGAGTCACTTTTATAGGAGGAAAAGGGGAGTCTCAATTCAGACACTCCTTTTAAAGTTCTATAGCACCTAGAAACATGCTTTGGTATTAGAATAAAGATTAGAATCTCATCTTTCAGATTGTATCAGTTTTGTGGTTCTGTGATCTACAGTTGGGAATATGAGCTTCAGATAAAAGTCCAATTCCTCAATTTTTCATCAGTTGATGGTCTTGCTGTTTTCCTATGTACTTATCGTCCCATGTTGTCTCACACATGCATATTTTCCATTTTTATAGGGAAATGTGCCATAACAAACCATAATTTTCCTATCTGACAGTATGTAAATCAGATACCATAGATAAACCTGATTAGAAATGATCTTGTACTAAGTTGCACTGAACACTTAATGAAATCCTGATGCTACTTCTGTCTGGAACCCACAAAGGTATGTCATACAAAGGTTGTCTCATATCCTACCTGACCTAAGAGAAGACATTGGCCCAATGTGAAAATCATCAGCGTATTCCTTCTGCTTCTACAATATCATTAGCATTTCCATAGGGTCTTCTCTGTGTCAGAGTGTTACTGAATGTCCTAGGGTTGCTTAGCTAGTGTTGTCCTATTATATTTTGGACACAAAGAAGCTGAGGTCTGATAAAGCCCTGTCAGATCTTCCGATGTAGTGACCGACCCTAAAAGCTTTATTCTGCGTTATAACATGCCTTGTTCACTGCCCCTGAATGTGCTCTGAGGTAGGTAAATGAATTCAGTGAACTGGTGGGCGTACCATTCCTTTCTGACCTCATTCCTGTACCATTTGTTTCCCAGCTTGTAACAAGCCAAAGGGAACATTTCTCTGAGTTCTGTTCCAAATAATTTTCTTTCTGTCTGGTCAACTGGCAGCGATTCTTCTTGAACCAAGTTGTCTAGGGCCTTACTCATGTCCATTATTCAGCTAGATCTTTGAGTACTGTAGAAAACTTGAATCACTTTGTCCTTAAAAACCCTTAATTCATTTTTTTCTAATCCATCCATATGATCACCAAAGCGACTGGTTGTGTTCTGTATCTGAAAGCCGGACTGCAATATGATAAAACATGAGCCACTAGCGAACCTTTGAAGAAAGAGTCTTTTTACTACAAAGAGGGCAAAAAGATTAACGATTGTTCTTTCTGGACATCGTTTCTCACCCTTGCAGCAGACAATGACAGTTGTCAGCAGAAAAGAAAAGAAATGCTGCTTGAAGACAGAAGCCGATGTTCATGTGCTGTCCAGGGATCAGATAAGATGCCAAGGACCAGAGCATCCCTTGAAAGGAGCGACATGTAAGATGAAAAGGTTTCTAGGATCGTGAAGAGAGGGATTAGGAGAATATTCATGACTCATGAGGATCAGCAGGTGACACCTAAGGCACAGCACTTTATCCGTTTGGCAAACAGTAAATAAAGGCTATTGGTTGCCAGGATAAAATGTAACAACAAAAAGCCAGAGGCTTTATGGGTACAAAAGAATTCTGGTGTTTGCCACTTGTTGAGGAGTGAAAGTCCCTTTAATTTCTAGATATCAACTAGTGAAGCATCGGCCTTGTGCCATCACGAGACTGAATGTTGAATTGGTAAATGTGAACCATGTAGGAATCTGAAGAACAAAATGAATATCTACTTGTTAGAGCTTTACACATTAAGGAGTTAATCCTTCTCAGATACCGGTTTACGATGCTGTATCCCAACTTACTTAATCCCATCAAAGTGAACATATTTGAAACCATACAACCCCTGGTTTAGTTTGATATTAAGTATTATTTTATTATGGTGCAAATAGAACTTCAAAGTCGCCAGGTTTTGGAAGATCATCCCAGAAAACGCCCATATTAGTGTTAGACACGTATTTTCATGTGCATAGATAGTAGTGTAGAAATCTGCAAGGATGAGTGATAAGGATGAGGATAGTTGCATGATAGTTTCATCCTACCTATTGAGTTTAGAACTAAGCCAACTTGTCTCTGCCCACCATGATCACCCATGAGTACTGCGGGCCCAGACTGAGTGAAGGCGACTTGGCAGCAGCTTTTTTTCATCCCTTGTATTTTGGGGAAAATGTTTATGGTTATCTGTTTTCTTTCACAGATTTTGTCTGTTCTCTTTTGTGTCTTGTGACATGGTGCATTTGCTATGCAACTACCTGATGTTCTTGTAAATGGGTCTAGATACCCCATACATGTCCCTAACACGTCTACTCTTACATATTCTTGTTTCGGTTTTCAAAAAATGCAATAAATAATACAATAAAAATATATACTGATGAGTATTTGTTTTGTTGCCATGGAGTATGGCAGTTTTGTTTTTTGATATCCATGATGGATGAGTATATACCGGTAAATGCCATCTTTTCCTCTAATCTTCCTTCTTTTTTATTGTAAGATTGCAGCGAACTTCAATTATTTAAACTAAGCAGTGACAAAATCGCAATGATCCATTAAAAATGAACAGATTGACTTCTATGTACAGTAGACCCACATCAAATTGCTGGACCATACCATTTCCATATGTCTTGATGCTTTGGAGACTATTTATTGAGCCCTTACTCCATATCTTGAGGTTGGTGAGGGCTTTGGAGTTTTTCCCCTTATTTTATCCGAATTCACAAATCTAATGAAACCCTTTCTCATCCTTTTATTTACCAATTCTTTTATCTTGGGTCATGGTCATACATTTTATTTTACTTAAGTATAAAGAATTATACCATGGAATGGTTTGCCTTAGCTTCAGAAGATGCATTTAGAGCTATGACTGCAATCTTACTGTGTGAACCAGACTTTAGTATATTTGTCAGGATTTAGTACACAACCTAGACATGTTTGAAATTAGCACAATGTGGGTTAATAACCATAGCAAAGCTATTAGTGTGTCTAGAAAAACACCCAAGAACCATTAGTACATAGACTCAGTATAGTCTAACAGCAAGTTCCTCATGGCTGACCTTCGAGGATGTAACACCTAATTTCAACAAACAAGAAAGCCATGCTCTATTGGTGACTCCACAAATATTGAACTAAGTCTTCAGCACTGTAACACTGTTGACAAGTGGAAGATAATGCAATTGTCTTTTTTGTTATCATGAAGTACAACGTGTGGTTTCTGCTATTACACTCAAGGCAAACAGTGTTGAGGTCCTGATTGTGAGCCTGGAATGTTTGCTCTGCCAATATAAACCTGAAACCTACACACTCCTCTTAAGCATCATCCTTTCATCCATGGCAACTACAAGTTTCTACAAAAAAAAAAAGCTTTCCCCTGCTCTGAAGGCAGCTTCAACCACTTCCAGTTAATCATCTTCTCTCTTGCACTGCTAAAAGGAAATCTACCATCAAAATCCATCATGATAAACCGGGGACACTTACTCGTAGATTCAGGTATCTATGGTCTCTTTTTATATAAAATCTACTTTTTAAATTGCACTCATGACCCAGAAAGACTCAGGGGGATGTTAACAGAGCCCCTCTGTGCTGCAGCTTTACAGGCTGTTACACTGTCTTTACTTCATCTTGCAACCTAAGAACTTCCCCCTCCCTCTGCCTGATGTAATTTCACTGCAGCAGAGGAAATTTCAGCACATAGTAGGAGGGGGAAGTGCTCAAGCACAGCCTATAAACCTATGACACGTAGGGGCTCCAGTAACACCCACAAGAGCCCTTCTGGGACATAAGAATAATTTTAAAAGTTGATTTTAGAAGGAATGGGGACATGGATAACAAATATAAGAAGATTACCACAGTTACAGTCCCTGGATCAGTGAGTAAGTGTCCCTGGTTTATAATGATGGATTTTGATGGTAGATTTCCTTTCAGTGTGCAGATGGTAACTTGCGCTAATGTGACCTGTTATTTGGGATGACCCACATGTGCAACATGTAAAAAATTTCTTATTTACCACCAGGACTATTATATGAACGTTAGTTCTATTCATTTTTATTCATTAAATAAAAAAAGTAAATCATTGTTGTATATTATTTCTAATGAATGAACATGCAACACCATTCAGTACCTACAACACATTACTTTAAACTAGAAGTTGTTCTGTTTGCTATGAAAAAGGCACAAAAATGAGAGATCCCTCACTCAAGAAGTGTCATCCATCACCACGTAGGGCAAACACTTGAGGAGACCCCTAGGGAGCCATGACTTCAGTTCCGGCACCTGGACGCTGTGCACCTGGAGCTGTTCTTAAATTGTATATATTAACAAGAAGCAGATTTGTTGATGAAATGTCGATCAGACAACCTAGGGTTAAAGTACCCTAGGGAGTCTGAAAAATAGTAAAGGTAAAAATAAAAAAAAGTTTAAAAAAATAAATTATAATAAAAAAATCTAAAAATTCAAATCACCCCCCTTTCCCTAGAACTGATATAATTATTAATAAACAGTAAAAATCAAAAATACATTAAGTATCGCAGCGTCCGAAAATGCCCCAAAATATAATAACGGTTTTTCACTGCGCTTTACACCGTAACGGAAAATAGCGCCCAAAGTCTAAAATGGCACTTTTTTGCCATTTTGAAAATTATTAAAAAATCAATAAAAAGTGATCAAAAAGTTGCACAGTCCTAAAAATTATAGCAATGAAAATGCCATCAGAAGTCACAAAAAATGACACCACCCACAGCTCCTCACACCAAAGTATGAAAAAGTTATTGGCACCAGAAGATGGCAAAATTGAAAAAAATTTGTACAGGAGGTTTTAATTTTTGTAAATGTATGAAAACATTATAAAACTTATACAAATTTGTTATCCCCATGATTGCAGCGGCCCAAAGAATAAAGTAAACATGTCATTTGGGGCACACAGTGAAAGCTGTAAAATCCAAGCCCACAAGAAAACGTCTCAAATGCGTTTTTCACCATTTTCACTGTATTTGGAATTTTTTTCCCGCTTCCCAGTACACGGCATGGAATATTAAATACAGTCACTATGTGCAATTTGTTACGCAAAAAATAAGCCCTCACAGAACTCTTTAAGTGGAAAAAAAGTTATAGATTTTTGAAGGAGGTGAGTGAAAAATGGAAGTGAAAAAACTAAAAAGGGCCAAGTCGTTAAGGGGTTAATCCAGAATGTTCCTTAGTCTGGAATGCATGGTATTATGGCAAAATCCGACCCCAATTTGATGCCTAAATTGTTAACGTGGCCTGTAAACGGAGAGCAAATGAAGTCTATGTATTATGTGCAGGAAAAAACTCTCACAACAGGAGGACTCAAAGTCAGAGATAAAATACTGATAATTATTAAGGAAGAAAATTCAGTCAGCTAGAGAAATGATAAGCTGATACAGTTCACAGAAGTGATGTAAACGCAAGTTGGAGAAAACAAGGGTACCACACTCCTATGGAAAGTGGATGGTGCTTGCGTCGGGTACTCAACCCCAATACACAGTAGAGAAATACGTAGCACATATCCTTTGCGAAATTAACGATTTCTTTTAATTCATATCATATTGTATACAGCTCCATCAAAAAGATCATAAGAAGATCATACAATGTAATAACAGATCCAAATAATTCTTTCAGCGACGTTTCGGTCTAAGTCAACCTTTGTCAAGCATGATCTGTAATTTGTAGGTAGTATGTAAATGTTTAGGTGGGAGCCAAAGGCTTGACAAAGGTCGACTTAGACTGAAACGTTGTTGATATGAGAAAAAGAAAGGATAACTTTCAGGACATCATTTTA
Organism: Engystomops pustulosus; assembly: GCA_019512145.1. Classification (NCBI taxonomy): domain Eukaryota; kingdom Metazoa; phylum Chordata; class Amphibia; order Anura; family Leptodactylidae; genus Engystomops; species Engystomops pustulosus. The sequence goes on along the minus strand of CM033643.1, from coordinate 69,390,475 downwards.
TTTTATTTTCCAACTTAAAATTCATAACAAAAAAGTGATATGCATAGTTTAGTGATATGTTCAGTGCTTTGATATGACTCATAACAAACATTTCTACAAACTTCAAAGTACATCATAAGTTCAATCTGACTTTTGCTATATGGTTTCGTCCGCTATCATTTCCAATATGTTTACTGTGTCTTGTGTGCAGTCAGGTAGAAACTAGGTGTTAAGTGGGGTTCTGTCCCGGTGTTATGTTTTAAGGACGGGTGCCCTTAAAAAGGGCATCTGTGTTGTTACTTCTGATATAGTTGGTGTCGAGGGATGTATCCAGTGTTTCATTATAGCCACCGAGGAAAAGGCGCGTATGTCCAATCGTATGTGCCCCTGTATTTTCTCGTTCTCTACATCATGAAAAATCAATACTAGAGGGTCTAGGGGCAGGCTTACTTTAGGGGGTGCAGAGGTTGCGATCACACCCGGGCCCAAGAGGTTTAGGGGTCCCTTATGATATCACTTTCCCATATGAGAAGACTATTACTATAAACCATACATTATAGTCGGGGCGGGCCCACCAGCTTCAAGTTACGCCACTGCCATCCAGTGTGTAGATATATGATCTCAAGCCTTCTCCCAGAATGCCTGCGTGTGGTCACATGTCCATAGTACATGCCACAGATTTCAGGACATAATTTAAAAATTTAGAAGGTCTTAAAATAGGGAAATTAGATGAACAACATCACACGACAAATTCCATGTCATTATTTATTTAACATTTTTAGAAAGTTGTGACTCCTTGGCAACCATTCAAAACTAGGCATACTTATTTAGTCGTTTTTTTTTATTCTACTTTGGGCATACAGAATATTGTACACTAAAGTGTACAAATTACACTAAATAACCCGCATCCAGAGAGATTCTCTCAGAGGGGTCACCATGGTCAGAAAGGTCCAGCGGAGTCTTTTATAAGTTGGATGTTCATAAGTCAGGGACTGTATGGTGAAATGTGTCATTTCTAGTTGTCCATCTAAGTTTCCTGATATATAAAACCATAGAACACATAGTACTTTCATTTCTCATGACTGTACATTCGAAATATTCTGTTTGTATCCTGAAATATAAATGTTTCTTAAAATGACTTGACCCTTGTGCCCACAGCAATGTGGAAATCCATCACTCATCCATCAAGATGACAAATCATTAAAGTTTACTTTAGGCTGAATGTTTAAAACGTATACCCTACCCACAGCCATAGACTAAAATGTGTTACTGGTACACTACCAGGTGCAGGTCTTTAACCCCATAGTAGACGGACTTTTGTCAGGTTTACCATGTGTCTGGACAGAATATCATGTTTCATGTCTTCAACTTCGTATAGACTCTTAATTGCCCCTGCTAGAAGACAAAGCACTCTGCCCCAGCTCCTGCACCTGGAAGACAGCTACTACTAGGTAATCTTATTTCTCTAATTTCTCTAATTAGGAAAAGAGCCCACTCACTCCCCAAATGGGCTGACAGTTCTTTCAATACTGGTATCTACTCCCCAGAGACATCCATTGATCATGTGGGAAACCGACATTGTAGAGGATGTCAAATTAACACTTTTTGCATGATTGGTCTATTGTCTTTAATGTTTCTCTCAACACAAAAGCGGCTGGTGAAGCCTGTGTTTCCCCACAACACAATGTCCACAAGTCTGAAAGAGAAACAAGGGTCTCACTGTGAGGCTACATCCACCAGAATTTTAGAAATGAGGGAGGATGGCTGGTTGCTTAGCAGGTTGTGGAAGAAAATGAATGGGCTGTTTTTTCAGGCTTATGATTTCCTACTATATCAAAAGATTTCCACAAAGGCCAAACAAGAGAAAAATCTACACATAGCACCACAGCGAAATAAATGTCTCCCCAACGTATCTGGGGATTTGCTCTATGCTGGTGAAATGAATAGACAGCGAGCTTACATATGCCTTTCAGTCTTTTTATTAGTGTGTCCTTTATGACAGGATAGACACTATTCTCCTTTATCTAAGACCCTTCGTTTAAGGATTGATTTGTAATCTGTAGAAGAAATAAATCTAGGAATTAAATTATATTCTAATCCCTATTTAGACCCACGCAGTCATTGATCCCTTGTCTGTAATTTCTAAGCTTCTTCAGGACTTTGACCAACTACATTGCTTCTTCTTGCAGAATCCTTCAAGATTCAAAAAGCTGCAAAGAATTACCTGCAAACTAATTGAAAATTGAATACATGACCCATGGCTGTTGAGGCATGTTCATTGATATATTCATATGTACATTCACAAATCTTTTTTTCAAAATAGCCATTTGATTTTTCCATTCTAGAACCGATGACTGGTACTGGAGATCTTTATAATAATGGATATATTGTCTGAGCAAAGTTTGTACAGTATAGATCCCAAAAGTAATACAAGTTCTAAAATGCATATCATCATTAATATTTATATGCTTATTATAGTTATGATGCGTCTATGTGGACGACTGGAATAAACCCTCATTTCAACATTTTAAGTAGATTTTAAGGCAGACCCCAAGAGTGCTGCGTTTTCAGAGTCTAATACAGGCAGTCCCCTACTTAAGAACATCTGACTTATATACGACCCCTAGTTACAAACGGCCCTTTGGATTTTGGTAATTTACTGTACTTTAGCCCTAGGCTACAATAAACAGCTGTAACAGTTATCAAAGGCGTCTGCAATTAAGATTTATTGTTAATTCTGGTTCTTATGATAATCCAACATTTTTAAAAATCCAATTGTCATAGAGACCCAAAATATTTTGCCTGGAGATACAATTATAAAGTATACAGTTCCGACTTACATACAAATTCAACTTAAGAACAAACCTGCAGAACCTATCTTGTACATAACCCAGGGACTACCTGTATCTAGTACTAATATCTACTGTTGCACAATGAATAACATACTTAAAGGAAACTACCAGTAGTAGTTGACATACCTTGACAAAGACCTGTTGCAGTTGAAATGCGCATCGGGGTTGCACCTTTCACTTTGGACCTATTACCTGGCGTGCATTTTCTCTTTCTGAAATGTGCTCAGTTTAGGCTACATTCACGCGATGTATGCCTGCCGTACCGTAGTACAGCAGGAATACATCGGCGCCGAGGAAAGGAGGAGGGGATGAGCGCCGCTCACTCCCGCCCCTATCCATGTTCTATCTTTCTCCTGGATATGGAACGGTAGGGTGCCGCATGTGTGCTGTACCGTACCACTCCTGTAGGGCGCCGTGAGCCCATTGCTGTGTATGGGGGACGTATATGTGCTATATACATCGGCTGTATATACTTCCCCCACGTTTGTGTGAATGTAGACTAAGATATATTTTATTGACTCCACATTTAATAAAGATTAATTTCATACCCTTGTTGTTTGAAGTGTTGGTTCTTTCTTCCTCTTTTTTCATTTTTTTGGTATTTTCAACTACCAGTAAGTTTAACAAAAACAAACTATACATACTCACCTACACTCCTCTTCATCCCGATCCTGGCTCTGTTCTTCTTTAATCTTGACACGCCGGGATTGCCTGAAAAAAAGACTTATCATTTCCAGACCGGAGCACGGGGACAAGATGTCTGGTTCTTCAGACTTCTATTTATTCATGTCTCCAGCATGGGAGAAGGTGGGGCGAGAGGTGGGAATAATTAGGTGTCTGGATTGCTGGACATCCTGACCCTGTGTTGTGGCCTGCTAATTATAAGTCTTTTTTCCAGGCCATCCCAAAATTAAAGAAGAACACTGCAGGGATCAGGATGAAGTGCAGGTGAGTATGTTAGGTTTTTTTTAAACTTACTGGTAGTTTTTCTTTTAACCTAGAACAACTTTATTTGTAATGTGATTAGCATTGTTATTTGATTAACATACAGTGGGTTTTAAAAGTATTCATGCACTTTGAAATTTCACAATGAATCAAGTATTGGAGAAGCATAAAAATTATGCTAGAGTCCCATATATATATATATATATATATATATATATATATATATATATATATGGGATTTAGGCCTGGACTGTGACTATTTTAACATATTTTAACATCATTTGGAACAGGAATGTGTTTTAATTAAACACATTCAATTGTAGCTTTGGTTATATGTTTAGAGTTTTGGGAAAATGAATGTCTGTTGCAATCCATAGCAGATTTTTCTCCAGGATTCCTCCAGATGCTCCACCCATCTTCCCATCAACTCCAACAATCTTCCTAGTCGCTGCTTAAAGGTAGTTTGACATCCAAACCAGAAATACTTACTCATAGATCCAAGCACTGTTACTGTGGTAATCTTTTTAAGCTCCATGCACATGTCGTTTTTTTGACCATGTGCTAGCTGCACTGCAATGTATTTTTTATGGCCAGTACAAGGCTCCATTTCAATGGGAAATACATTTCAATGGCCCTATTTGCAGCAGACCCCTGGCACCTGTGGGAGGGCCTGACCTGCATGGCGTTTGAACAGGGGTGTTGCAAGGTTAAAGAATCTTTTGGCTGGACATTTAAAACATTTAAAAATGAGGAAAAGTTCAGGGGGTATGAATACTTTTTCAAATATCTACCCATCTATCTATGTACATATATACGTGTGAGTGTAAGATATATATATACACACTTTTCAAATATTTATTTATATAGTTATTTATCATATTTTCATTTCAATAAATTGGAAGCCATTCCTGTAGGTGAAGCTTTCAGCTATTTCAAAGCCATGTTGTGGATCTTTTGGGTCAGAGGTTAATCCTGTATACACCCATGTCCAGAGCTCCTGCAGTCACCTCTAATAGGTTTGGCTGTGGGACATTTCTCTATGGCGACTGCATCTGTCATGTTGATATCTTCATTTCCAGGTGTCTTTTGTTATTTCTGGAAGATACCCCATGAATATAAAATCAATTATGTTCTGACTATGACACTTTCTAAATCAGCTGTGATGTTATTCATGTAGGAAGTGGGACGACTGCCATTGTATGACACTGCAGTACAGGAATCTTATTTATCTGTTTTATACTTGATGGGCTTCCCAAAATAATTGTTATATGATGGTAATGATAGTTTCCAAGTATAAACGAGAAGCACCGCTTTTTTTTCCTCACTATTTCTTTGGTGCACAATTAAGGAAACCTTTAACCAGCTTTGGGATTTACAATATCAGGACTTCTCTTTTCCATTGGAGTTTAGGGCCCCAGAAGTGGTCATATCATTCCAATTCTTTCCTACATTTGGGATTTTAGAAATCCTGGATCCCCGGAAGAGTCCTGGATAGCAGGGACTGATATTTGCAGGTTTGAGCTACATAAGGTCTAAAGGGCTAATGCTTTGTTTCATGAACCCCTTATAGGACATATTCTATTATGACAAACCCTGACCATATAACGCAAAATGGTAGTCTGAGTAGTCTTTAATAGAATGTTAAATCGATTGTCCAAGATTCAAAAAAAGGTGCTCTGAAAACAATAAGCATCTTATACTCACCTCCTCCAATGCTCTCAATGACCTGTGGTGGTGTACATCACTGCGGGATCTCCTAACCACAGCAATGCACCTGCTACGCATTAGTTTTAGAAACCAATCTTCTTATATTTGTTATCCATGGCCTGCTTTATTCTAAAATCAACCTAATGCCGGCGGCATTTAAAAGACGGCGGTGTGTGAGCGCTACAATCTTTGTTGAGATCGCCGCTCCCCTTTATGTCATCAGGGGGTGCAGTGATCGGTTGTCATGACAGCCTCAGGTCTTCATCAGAACCAAGGCTGCATGGTTTCAGTAGATTCGTTACAATGAGCCAGTGGCTCGTTGTAATTAATCCTATGTAATAATGCCATATACAGGCAGTCCCCTACTTAAGAACACCTGACTTACAGACGTCCCCTAGTTACAAACGGACCTCTGGATGTTGTTAATTTACTCTACTTTAGTCCTAGGCTACAATAAACAGCTATAACAGTTATCACAGGTGTCTGCAATGAAGCTTTATTGTTAATCTTGGTTCTTATGAGAATCCAACATTTTTAAAATCCAATTGTCACAGAGACCAAAAGAAATTGGGCTTGGGTTACAATGATAAAGTATACAGTTCCGACTTACATACAAATTCAACTTAAGAACAAACCTACAGACCCTATCTTGTACGTAACCCGGGGACTGCCTGTACTGCAATACAGTAGTATTACAGTATATGGTAGGAACAATCGGATCAGGAAGGGTTAAAGTACCCTAGAGGGTCTAAGGAATAGTGAAGAAAATTATTTTAAAAAAGTTAAAAAAAATAAATTCAAATTCAAATTACCCCTTTTTCCCCAGAACTGATAAAAAACTAAATAAACTGTTAAAATAAAAAAAAAAACATTTGGTATCTCCACGCCCCAAAATTCCTGATCTATCAAAATCTAAAAATGGTTATTGCCGGTGGTGAATCACATAATGGAAAATAGCGCCCAAATGTGACATGACTTTACACCATTTTACATAAAATAAATGGAATAAAAAGTGATCAAAAGGTCGCACAGTACTCAAATTGGTAGCAATGAAAACGTCAGCTCATCTCCCAAAAAATGACAACTCACAGCTCCGTACAAATGAAAAAGTTATTAGCGTCAGAAGATTGTTTTAATTTGTGAAAATGTATTAAAACACAATACAACCTACACAAGTTTGGTATCACCATGATCGTACCAAACCATAAAATAAAAGTAGACATATCATTTCGAGCGCACAGTGAAAGTTGTAGTAAATCAGCCCACAAGAAAATAAGCCCTCACACAGCGAAAAATCACCAAAAAAAGGATGCGTCCTTAAGGGGTTAATATAGGTTCTTATTAGGTGAGTGATAGCAACCTACTACATTACAACAGCACTACTGCTCCACAGTGTATCATTTGGTGTCATTTTTCAGGAAACCACTACAACATCCATTGTACAAAGCAAAGCTAATCGGTTCTTTATGAAAAATGAAAAGAAGCAGGACTCTCCCGCAGCGTTTTCTACAGTTCTTAATTTGTACATCAGTGGGTAACACATGAATGGAATTAATATGCAAGAAAACGTACTGAGTGTAATCCAACATCCAAGAAGCCTTTTGGCTGGGAGGTTTTGCTATCCTATGAATGTAATGAATGTTTCCAAAGAAACTCCCCATACAGAGAATAAAAGGCGACCCATAGGGCTCTGAACTCAAACCTAGAAATACTGCAGGGGAAGACAATGGGCTGGAAATGAAATTCTACCAACTCACGTGCCTTATTGAAATCACTGAGGGGCCTTTGCAGGTGCCCTGCATTGTACTAAGGTCATACAATCAGCTTACCCAAAGCCTGCCCCCTAACACTGTCCACTACATGTCATAGATCAAAGCAGTCACTTAGTGCTGTCAAGTGGAAAAGTAATCATGTATGTTGTAGCTTTGCCTGTTGTATACTGATGTATCCACATTGCTAGTACAAGATTACTAATTCAGTGCATACTAATAAACCTTTTAGATTATAAACTCCTGTTGGGGGCATGAACTCTATCCAACCCCATGGAGAACACACAAGCAATTTTTATATTAGCAATAATGTCGTGGTTAGACTACATAGTGCTGAATCAGGTATTTATAAATGCTTCAGTCACAGTGGAAAAGTGGAAAATAACATAAAAATAAAGTGAATTGCACAACACACAAGTAAATTCCGGGCTGTTAAAGGAAATCTACCATTAAAATCAAACACGATTACCCAGGGACACTTCTCATATATCCAGTCACTGTGACTCATAATTACAGACGTTCAAGATTCTGTAGGTTTGTTCTTAAGTGGAATCTGTATGTAAGTCGGAACTGTATAAGTTATAATTGTAACCCCAGCCAAATTTTGTTGGTCTCTGTGACAATTGGATTTTAAAAATGTTGGGTTGTCATCAGAACCAGGATTAATAATAAAGCAGACACCTTTGATAACTGCTATAGCTGTTTATTGTAGCCTAAGGCTAAAGTACAGTAAATTACCAATTACCAGAGGTCCATTTGTAACTAGGGGTCGTCTGTAAGTTGGGTGATTTTAAGTAGGGGACCGCCTGTATATAAATATAATCTATGAGCAATCAGGATTTGACTAATAAAATTCTCTGCTTCTCAATGGAACAGGCGTGTGGTCTGTTAAAATAACATACATTTGCCCTCTTCCGTTAAAAGGAATTACATTTAGTGTACACAGATATTTTTCACTGTCATGTACATCTACCTAAATGTAGAAAGGATCTTGTATGGGATGATTCTCGGCTGTGAAAAACACCACCAGAAGATTCCCTTACTGTTGTTATATACAGTAGAATTGTACTGGAGAAGGTAACACCATTTAGTTTATTACTCACAAAACAATTAAATTACCCTTAAATTAAAAAGTTAAAAATCAGAAAACACTGAGCAGACTCCTCCCAGCTGAAGATTGACATAATCTGATATTTGCTTCTAGCAACCAGGACCTTATTTTGTTCATAAAAGAACTCGCAAACCTTCAATTTAGCAAAGAAAATGGAGCTCCTCTGCTGCGTTATCCACGGGGTGCAAAGGTTTCCATCATTACTGCTTGGACTAACTTAACATCTGCCCTTTCAGAGCTCGGATATTGTTCACAGTCTAATTCCCATGGAAAAAGAGTTAAAAATTTAACTCAAATGAGCTGATATGTAAAGCAAGATAATGCCTTTCTCTGGCTTCTAATCAGATGTTAGGGGGTTTTGTAAAGTTTAGTCAAACAGCCTCAATGATTTTTAACTTAAAGGCCCAGCATAGAGAAGAGGCCCCAGTGGTCTGTGACCTTGCTTTCATCATTGCGCCATTGCCCCCGTTCTTCAAAGTGCGGCTTAAGGGATCTGAAGCTTGTGTGTGGCCGGGTGGAAGCATGCCGTCTCATATCTGGATCCCTGGTGAAGTTTTTCATTAAGTGTCTTTTCTCAAAGCTCTTAGTATTGTGATCCTCACTCTGCAGGGTGACAACTACCTCACTGCTTGTCCGGTTCTGGAAATCAAAGTTAAATAAATGAAGTCTTTATTTGCTGGTCAAAGTTCTATTAAAAAGGAAAAAATAAAGCTTTAAATCAGAGAAACCGTGTAAAGAGGATCTATCTCCAGTTCATTTATTTCATTCTGATTTGTTGTGCCTGGCATGCTCATCACTATATAGAAGACTTGTATAGGTGCATTTCATGTGCTGCTATTAGAATCTCTTTAGAACATCTGAGAAGCAACATATCCCAGCCTGCAGGATAGAAACTCTCTAGGTTATTACTTCATTTATAGGCTGCCTACTTTTTCCTAGAAAGTCACATCATTCTGGATTACTGTAGAGACTGTAGCTGCACATAGACAGGAGTGGTGCTGTTTTTGGAGTATTTTCTGTTGTATTAGATGACCCATTAGCTTTATAACTTTAAAAACTCAAATCAGATTCTTAAATATACTCAGGATAACTAAATAACACATTCTCTAATTCAATGTTATTAACAAAAATACAGCATTTCACAGATATAATTCCAATCTGTCTCTATCAGTCCTGATGTACACAATTTCATTTGCCCCTGGATCCGACCCTGAATCTTCTGACTTTAGGGTCTGGTAGACATATTTTTCTCCTATCTGACGTTGCACTGAGTTGCTCTCTGCCTCCAGCCCCCACCCCTGCATTCCAAGAGGAGCTCACACACACACAGACTTCCTGCCGGCATGCGGAGGAGAGTAAAGCTACAACCTACATACAGATAAGGTCTTTATCCAGGGGAGGGAGGCACATAGCAGGGCTACTAGTGTATGTCATGGCTGTTATAGCAGAGCTGAGAATGTCATGTGTAATATGCATCTCATAGATCTCATTATCTCTCATCTCTGATCTGTCTCACCTCTCATTCTATATGTCAGATACTAGTACAATGTCCAGAAGCTGAATGAAATTGTATATAAACCTGTACCCTGATAATCTAACCACTTTGTCAACACACATCATCTCACACAGCACTAGAGAGATCACGAAGTGTCTGTTTAGAGAGTGCCTGTCCACACTCTGGAATCTTACACTGACCGTCACTGAGTGATGAGAGCTAAAACAGCAATAAAACTGAATAAAATTGTAAAGTAAGGCGTTAAAAATGATCTTTATTGTGTTACAATCACTTACAGGTAACAATCTGCTTCACCAGGAAGACAATTTCATTACGATTTCTCCGGACCATGGTTTATCACTGTTGAATTCACAGCAAAATGTCAAACAGCACATCATCACACTGCGTCCCTAAAAAAAACCACAGTCAATATAATGGATCTTGTTCTTTAATATATATTATCCTCACAACACAACTGAACACACTATTCCCCATGTAAAACATTCTTTATATAGTCAAACAAATAAATTAGAATACATACAGCACTGACAATTTATTTTATATACCAAACTCTTTAAAATGATTACATACAGAACCCCATAATTAATATAAAGCCCCGCTAAGGCTGGGTACACATAAAGTATTTTGTTTTTAATTTCAGTGCAAATGCAACAGGCAAAACTCATGATCAAACAACATTTGCTTTGCCCTTAAAATTTTACTGATAGTCATGTAAAACACATATTAATACCTATTAACTCATATTACTACTTCTGTTTTTGTTTATGATTAATTTTATGTCTTCACTTTTAGGCTCTATGAGTGACTGATACAATAGAGGTATTAATGATTGAATTTGGTCTAAAGGAATTATATCCATATAATCTCTCGACAATAATTGCATTCCTGAATGGATATTGAAGCAGGACAGGTGAAAACGGAAGACATTTTCCTTCGGGAGGAAGTAATATGCCTGGATTTATGAGAAATGAAGTATTGTGATTTCCCTTTGATGAATTTATGTCCTGGTACTTGTTTACATAATGCAATAGTCTATCAATTATTTGGTCAGTACTATGATAGTTTTCATGATTGTCACGGCTGGTCCTGCAAGCCATATCGCGGGTCGCGGGCTCACCCGTGTCCCTCGGGGATCACAGGTGCTGCACCAGCGCTACTCACCTCTCTCCGTTCCAGATCCACGACTGTGCTCTGTGCATGCCCGTCCCCGTCTCCTAAGGTGCACACCTGGCATCTTCAAGAAATTTAAAGGGCCAGCGCACCGCTGATTGGTGCGCTGGCTGAACACCTGCGCCTTTAAAATCCAGCACCTCCCTGACTTGCCAGATCTTTGTGCCTTGAGCCTTGGAGAAAGCTGTTTTGATGCCTTGCGCTCTTTCTGAGTATTTCCGTTGTGACCCTGGTTCCATTTCTGACTTCGCTCCTTTTCTGCCTGCCTTGACCTGTTGCCACGACTCTGACTCCGATCCTGTGCTGCCCGTCCTGACCTACTGTCTGTCTCTGACTACGAGATTGCCTGCCGTTTCTGTACCTCGACCTTGGCTGCCACTGCAGACAAGTCACACCTGTGGAACGACCTGGTGGTACCATGCCACAGCAAATCCAACGCGCTTTGCAGTGGGCTCGGGTGAAAACCGGGTGCCACTTAGACTCAGTCCCAGGTAGTGGCTTGTGTCAGTGCCTGAGCAAGACAGTGATATATATGAACACATGTTTAGATGATTGTTTAGGTAACTAGTTTTATGATTGTCTTTTATTAATTTGAATTCAGGGCTACAACAATTTCACTAAGGATAAGTGGTAGATAGCGTGGGATATTTTTTTACATGGTTTGCTTATGGCATAGACATGTTTGGTAAACATATTTCATATGCACATCACATGTACACTCACCGGCCACTTTATTAGGTACATTTGTCCAACTGCTCGTTAACACTTAATTTCTAATCAGCCAATCACATGGCGGCATGTAGACATGGTCAAGACAATCTCCTGCAGTTCAAACCGAGCATCAGTGGCATGGTTGTTGGTGCCAGAAGGGCTGGTCTGAGTATTTCAGAAACTGCTGATCTACTGGGATTTTCACGCACAACCATCTCTAGGGTTTACAGAGAATGGTCCGAAAAAGACAAAACATCCAGTGAGCGGCAGTTCTGTGGGCGGAAATGCCTTGTTGATGCCAGAGGTCAGAGGAGAATGGGCAGACTGGTTCGAGCTGATAGAAAGGCAACAGTGACTCAAATATTGCCACCCGCTACAACCAAGATAGGCAGAAGAGCATCTCTGAACGCACAGTACGTCGAACTTTGAGACAGATGGGCTACAGAAGCAGAAGACCACACCGGGTGCCACTCCTTTCAGCTAAGAATAGGAAACTGAGGCTACAATTTGCACAAGCTCATCGAAATTGGACAGTAGAAGATTGGAAAAACGTTGCCTGGTCTGATGAGTCTCGATTTCTGCTGCGACATTCGGATGGTAGGGTCAGAATTTGACATCAACAACATGAAAGCATGGATCCATCCTGCCTTGTATCAATGGTTCAGGCTGGTGGTGGTGGTGTCATGGTGTGGGGAATATTTTCTTGGCACTCTTTGGGCCTCTTGGTACCAATTGAGCATCGTTGCAATGCCACAGCCTACCTGAGTATTGTTGCTGACCATGTCCATCCCTTTATGACCACAATGTACCCCACATCTGATGGCTACTTTCAGCAGGATAATGCGCCATGTCATAAAGCTGGAATCATCTCAGACTGGTTTCTTGTACATGACAATGAGTTCACTGTACTCAAATGGCCTCCACAGTCACCAGATCTCAATCCAATAGAGCATCTTTGGGATGTGGTGGAACGGGAGATTCGCATCATGGATGTACAGCCGACAAATCTGCGGCAACTGTGTGATGCCATCATGTCAATATGGTCCAAAATCTCTGAGGAATTCTTCCAGCACCTTGTATCTATGCCACGAAGAATTGAGGCAGTTCTGAAGGCAAAAGGGGGTTCAACCCGTTACTAGCATGGTGTACCTAATAAAGTGGCCGATGAGTGTATATGTAATACATACTGTTATACTATGTTTACACTTTATACGGAGCTGTGCACACAGGCAGGTCTATGCTGCACTGCTCTACTTATCAATAACATTGGCCTCTTAAAGTAACATTGGCCTCTGGTAGCATTTAGCATGTTTGTTCTGTTGGCAGTCTGCCACCCCTCTCAGGGGGTCCACATTTTGCCTCCTGAGGCGGGATTTCCATCCGTCTTCATGGCAGTTGTGGCCCTTGGGAGAAGGACTGGGCATATCATATGACAACCTTTGTGACTACACCTGCAAAAGAAGCTCATTACTAAGTTGTAAGTAGTACTCTTAACTGGTAAAATAATGGACACTTTGGTGGAAGCCCAACAGATCCCACTGTAGTCATTATGGTATTTTTGGGACTTCTGTTTCTTCATGGTTCTGCTCCTATAGACCTGAAATAAAAGTGAACCAATGTGTTTCATAGATCCCTATTATTAGTGAATTCTCATAAATTCATGAGCTTTTCAGTTGTTTGAGGTCCATAGACTATTCTTGTTCAGGAGGTCAGCTTTCATAGTCTGCCTCTGCAAAGAACGAACATTGACAGAGTACAGGTGAAAAATGCCTGCCATGAAGATGCATGAACTACCTACAACATGCCTCTATTTTTATTCATAAACTTTTATACTATTTATACACGAAATACAATGGACTACATGAACATAAGAATAATCTATTATCACCACTGCTATAAATATTCTGTTTAATTGTATACCTCTCATTGTTATGAATGTAAATTATATGAATATAACCTGTTTTTCAATCCAGCTGCTTCACATTAAATACACAGTCTCATACACCTCAAGCTAGAAAGACTAAGCACAATTCCCTGTATATATCAGAGAATTTCTATCAATACCAACTTGCAGTAATTTTTCAGTATTTGTCATTGTCTTTAATTGAAACAGTGTGAATTGTTCTCTGGAGATTCCCTACAGTTCCACATTACCATCCACGAGTTGGCAGTTGTATGGGCGCACGCTAGGCTATGTATCATTTTTCTTCAAATAACCAGTTAATTACTGAATAAAACAAGCCAGCTTTCAACCTGATTGCCCAGATTAATGACTAGCAGCATGTTTCACTCTCTTCTACAATTTATCATGGAAAAAGACCATGTCTAATGATTTAGGTACCTGGCCTGTGGAGGCTTATCCCTGTGTCTGCAGCCACCAATTTGATGTAATTGCTCTTCCAAGCTCCTGACCTGGAAAAGCCCAAGTGACAGCTCCTATTAGTGAGTCCAGATTGTAACTGGCTTGCTCTCTTACAAAAGGATCACATGGTGTCTTTCTATGTCGGCTTCATTAAGAAGATATATAGAGGTTAAGTGTTACTTTGGCATTTGAAATCCCTATGCAGTTTGTCATCTATCGCGGGCAGCGTGGGGCTTATATTTTTCCTTTCAGGTATATGAAATTGGTGGCCTGGAAGTCATTTAGTAGCTTGAAAAATTGCATTTCCATTTGGTTTGGTTACTAAAGAGTCTTTATACCATTAAAATAGAAAATGTAACAGTGGGTTAGATGAAAGACGGCAATTCTATATGTAGTTGACAAAATACTGAATACATTTTCAGGTAAATTATACTGCATTACAATAAGTAAAATAAGTAGGTTTATCTTATAACTCTATGATTACATACTGAACCTCCCTCGACAATTCCCTTAATTATATAAAAATACAAAACAGATGCCACCATGTCATCGTTTATTTACCAAAAAACAAAGCAGGAATGGAAAATCCATGGGGGGATTTATCAGGGCTCATGCACCAATTTTCTAGCGTGCAAGCCCTGAAAATTCACAACTCCTGGCGCACCCTTTTCGCCACCACCAGAGAGGATTGTTCCTGCCCTGTTCCTAGCTATAGGCTGCACCTGTTCACGATCTGGTGTAGAACTTCTCAACCAGCAAAGCTGACCATTGGATAAGTCAGAAGGCTGTACCTAGCGCCAGCATGTCATAAATTTCCCTCCATGTATGAAACACATTGGCTCAACTTTTAGATAGCTTCCAACAATGTGGCTATAGCTAACATATTGCTAACTCCTTGGCCTTGGACAATAAGCACCCAGTTTTAAGTGCCTTTTTGCTGTAGTACATCTGCAGCCTTATCTGCAGGTCTCCTACTATTGGAGAAATCCAGAGGTAAAACCTCTAGCAGTAATTGACATGTTGCAGGTAATGTTGTAGGGTAAGTTTTATCTTGCTCAGGAGGATCTGTCGAAGCTGTCATGCAGTACAAATGAAATGAAATAGTTGCTGATGGCATCCAATTAGAGCTCAGCATTCATTTTATAGACAGCTGTGAAAAAATGAAAGTTGTGTTGATTGGTTGCTATTGGCAGCTAGACAGTTCTGCTCTCCCACACTTCTGTGGGCTCAAGCACAGAAAACCAAAAGCAGGCCTAAAGCTGCCCATGATTGCAGTAGTGGTAGTCTTTTAGTCTTTTCTCCCATTGGAGTGTGAATGATCTGGACATCTTGATGACACAAGGGCCACAATCAATGGAACGCAAAGTACTAACTAAAATAAAATGTGATAAAATACCAATACTCAACAGGTTAGGAGCAGATAAGTTTGCGGTGCCTGCTGGTTAACGTCATTGCGTCTGCCTGCTTCAGAGACGCACACAGCAGTGGAAGAGGAGAAAGTAGGACTACTGCAGTCCAGCAAGATACAGTAGTGATTTTGTCTAATAGAACAACAAGAAAAGTGAGAGAAGAGAGGGAGGCCACAATATAAGAGAAGGAGGTCACATTATGATCAAGGGGGCCACAATATAAGCGATGGAGAGACACAATTTGAGAAAGGGAGGGCACAATATGAGAGAGGGGGCCACAATATGAGAGAGGGAGGCCACAATATAAGAGAGGGAGGCCAAAATATAAGAGAGGGAGGCCAAAATATAAGGGAGGGAGGCTACAATATAAGGGAGGGAGGCTACAATATAAGCAAGGGGGGACACAATATGGGACAGTCGGGCAACCGTATTAGAGAATGGGGGAACAATATGAAAGGGGGGAACACAATATGAGAGAGGGGGGCCACAACATGAGAGAGGGAGGCCACAATATGAAACAGGGGGAGCACAATATGACAGATAGGGACCACAATTTTAGAGACGTGGGGCACAATATGAGAATGGGAGGCCACTATATTAGAGAAGGGCCATAATATAAAAGGGGGGATAATTTGAGGGAGTATAACACAAGAGGGTATTATAAGTGTGTGGGGAGGGGGTACATAAAAGGTTCTTATTATTATGGAGTATTATAGGTGGGTATTATAACTAGGGTGTGAGATAAGGGTGTGGTAAATGGCTTCGGGTATTAAAATGTTCCCTTATGCTTACTGCGCTCCTCCAAAACACTGTAGATAGGTTTCACCTCATCTGAGCCCCATGGGATGACTTCTGGATGGGAAGAAATGAATGCTGACGAGGGGGCCCATCATAGGGCCGGCCTTTACCAATATGGGTGTGGATACCACTTCCTGCCCCCCATTAGCTTCCCTCCCCTTATTTTTCCTCTTGTGTCTTCCTTCTTGTATCCCCCGTCTTTGTCTATGTCTTTATCTTCTCGAAGTTTTGTAATTGTTGGCTCGCATGAGTCCTGACGTTTCTTAAAATCTTGTTAACTTAATTTAATTCAAGCTCATGTTCTCTATCATTAAGTGCTCGCTATTCACTACCTATCGGAGTATTGGCACTGTATACTGTACTGGCATTCTACTATGATGTTTGTATTTCTTTTATTGTTTCACCAAAACTTTAAATAAATATTCAGTTAAAAAAAAAAAAAATCCCTTATGTCCCTCAAAACTTGATAAGATAATTAATCCCACAGAGAGGAAATTCACAGTGTTACAGCAGCAGCGAGAGTACGACAGAACAGTAAGAAAGATAAATGATAACGATAAATTAACAAAAGAAAAAATGCTAAAATGTGATCCTTATTTGAGGCACAATCTTACAAAAAGGAAAGAAAAAAACTTTTTTAAAAAGACAGATCTTTATAAAAAGAGTGCAGTGATCTTCATCACAAAGGTATTCATAAGATGACTGAATGCTTTAAATATTTCCCATTTATGACCAGCAATACGATGAAATCCAATAGACAGTGTCTGCCCTTGCCCATGATCTCTCTCTGTCTTTCGTGTGATCGCTGAGTCAGCAGCTTTATACCTGAGGGTTGTTGATCTCCATTCTTTCAAGACACATTATACCACTACTGTTACAAGTGCTACATCAGCCTGTTTCGCTGAGTTGGCTTGAAGTGTCAGTACATACTAAGACAAAATAAAACTAACAATGATTGTCAATGATAAATAAAAGGGATAATACACTGAAGGGGTTTATTTCAATTGGTGAAACATGGACTTCCAAAAGTGGTACAAAATAAAAATAACCTATGCTTTGTATAGCAGTGTTGGTATGGCAGTATATGGTAGGATCGATCATACCTCTATGGTTAAAGTACCCTAGGGATTGATGGTTGTGAGATGAGTAGGGCCTGAAATTGCTGGCTTTGTGAAAAGAAGATGGGGACTTAAAGACCTAGGCTATGTGAGACTATGTGAGGTGCAGGCCCATGGCCATCGTAGCTTTGATCATCTCTCCCCATGACGTCATCAGGGAGTGATGAAACATTGCCTTGACAGCACATTGTAACAGATCATGAGCAAATCCACCATATACTGCTCTGTTGTAGTATGGCAGTATATGGTAGGATCAATTAGACATCTATGGTTAAAGTACTCTAGGGGATCTAAAAAAAAAAAAATTTTTTAAAAGAATTAAAAAAAAAAATTTCAACAGTTGTTCCCGACAGTGAATCCTGTAACAGAAAATAATGCCAAAATGTCCGAAATGACATGTTTTTGTCATTTAAAATAACAAGTTATCAAGAGATCATACAGTCCCACAAATGGTATCAATGTAAACATCATTACGTCCTACAAAAAATTGACACCTTACAAAGCTGGAAACGCCAAAATCTGAAAAATTTATTCGCTTCACAAAATGGCAAAATGAAGAAATTATTTTTGTACAAAAGATTTTAATTTTTTTAAAACCTAATAAAACCTATATAAATCTGGTATCCCCATAATCGCCCTAACAAAAACAACAAATGTTTTTTCATCAAGTTCACTGCATTTGGAAAATTAAATACCCCCAATAGGAAGTACAAATTGGCACAGAGAAAGGCTACATTCACACACATGTATGGGGGACGTATATACGGCCGACGTATATACGGCCGATATACGTCCCCCATACACTACTATGGGCTCACGGCCCTGTACAGGAGCGGTACTGTTTTTATTCTATTCTTCACATTGCAGGTGTTCGCGCGTGTCTTCCGATAAGTTTGGAGATGTGCGCGCATCTGCAAAGTGAAGAATAGAATAAAAACAGTGAAAACAGTGAACACAGGACCATTTAAGTGCAGAACACATTGAAAGAACACAATTCTTCACATTCCAGATGTTCGTGCACATCTCCTAACTTATCAGAAGACACGCGCAAACACCTGCAATGTGAAGAATAGTGTTATTTCAATGTGTTCTTACAAGGAAAACATCTGTAAACATCTGTAATGTGTTATTCTTCACTGTAAACACTGTTCTTCACTGTCTTTTATTAATTTTATGCTCGATCTCGAGTTGGCGAGATACTCATCCGAGCAACGAGCCGGTCCGAGTATGCTAATACTCGACCGAGTAGTATACTCGGACGAGTATACTCGCTCATCTCTAATTAAGATCATTCTTTATCTATCAGCATTATTATTCAACTGTACATGATGGATTAACAATATATACAAACTTGAGTTGACTTTTTACTGTCTCTTGGCAGACAGTGGGGCACTTTTACTAAGGGTCCGCACAGCGCATTTTCATCGGGTTTCCGACTATTTCTGATTTGCGCCGCATTGCGCCGCATTTAAGTGGGTTTTTTGGTGCACACGATCGGATTTTGGCGCCGACTTACATGCGACACAAATCGGGGGCGTGGCCGTCGGACAATCCGACTGATTCGGACTAAGCGCGGGATTTACAATTCAAATTGGGTCGCAAGACAATGCACTCACAACGGGAAGAAGAAGGTGAACTCCGGCGAACTTGAGCGGGGAAGCGACAGATGCAGGAAAATGAACACACGATCTTGAAGAATCGCGCCGGACTTCATCCTCGTCGGAGAACACACCTCAGGGATTGCGACAGGACCGGGTAAGTAAATCTGCCTCATTGAGGCAAATGATAGGGATTTTTCTTTGTTTTGTCAGGTGGTAACTGGTTTACAGATATCTTTTTGAAACCCCCTATTCTTGTTTGGCAGTGAAGATGGTTTACAATTAGGTAAGGGGAGATAGCTTTTGCCTATAAATGTGAACTGAGCATTTTTACCAATGTACATCTATAAGCAGCAAGTAGAAATATTCTAATTCAGTCCTCCAACACTGTAACGTGAAATGTACAACACTGTACTAAAATACAGAGAAATCACATAATGGGGGCATTTATTCTGTCTCCATGTCTGTAATACAGTATGTGAGAAATTTTGGGGCCAGTCCAATGTGATGGAGTACTTCTCAAAGCCTCTTGTACCAGTCAATGCTTATAGGTAACAAAGAAAAAAACACAAACACTTAAAATAAACAAGCAGCAAACTCTTCAGATTGAGAGTTTCTAGAACTAGTTACGTTGAGAGAGTTTTAATACCCTCAGGTTACTGATTGTGTTAATTCTTTGTACAAACTCTTGAGTGTGGAGTAGCTGAAAGTTTGCTCTCTTCTGCCGTGTCCCAATTAGTCTTGCTCCCCACATCTTCAGGGATTGTTAGAACTGTAGCCGTATCTCACAAGAACAAACATGCCCTTTATTTCTGCTGCTTTCCTAGGAGCCATCACTTTTCTACTGATTTGTCCCCATAGTAACCCAGTCCAATCTATCTCTATTGACATTGGCTTGGAAAGTCCCCCTGAATAGGCACTGAGGTAGGTAAATGTATGCAGTCTCTGCCAGCGGATGATTCTATTCTATCAGGTTCCTGCAACATTTGTTTTCATGCTTGTCTTTGGGATGGGACACAGTGTTGCCTTTTTTGTTCCACGCGCTTCCATCATGGATTGGGAGTTAATGGAAGTCTTGTCTGCGACCAATGATGCAGAAATTTCTTGCGCTGAGAAACAAAGAGCAACTAGACCACCTCAGATTTGTTTTTCATAAGATTGTCATTTGTTGAGGAAAAAAACACATAGAAAAGGGCATCCAAAGACATGGGTTATTCAGCCGGGCTCACAGACTCCCCATGGCTGGTTGTCTAACCCCATGCAGAATGCTTTGGGTACCTCTCAATCTTGGGGGCAGCTTGTAACATATCTCAATAAGAAGTTCAAGGCATAATATGATATGGTTAAAAAGCATCATTAAACAAGTGCATAGCTTTACATTAAACCAAATATTCAGTGGGTATAATGTGTTATTGCAAGTTGGAAAATAACAGTCTTTTGGTCTGGAATAGGATATAAATTATTTTTGTTACTGATATTTTTTTGGAATCTTCATGTTGTTTGTATAACTGGAATATGAACATTTTGTATCAAATAACACTTTAATCTTTCATTTACAAAAAAAAGCCTCAAATTCCATAATGAGAATCATCCTTAATTACAATGATTTAGCCTGCCTAGGACCATTCTGGGCAGTAGAATAGCCATGTAAATACCCTTATATCACTCTGCTTGCCTGTTTAGGGTATGAACACAAGTTTTGATAACATTATTATAGGAATCACTCTTTTTGCCTCTTTAAATGTACTTTCACATGAATCCGACAATAGACAATCTCTTGGTACATCTGCATGTTACTTTTACTGGTTCTAATCCTCCTGACAATAATATTATATCAGGAGCTAGTTATTTGTGTAATTTTCTGCCTTTTCTGCTTCTGCATTCGCTAGTAGTGAGCAGTGTATCCTAAAGCCTTCTGAGGTCCCTTGACCTCAGACAGATGTACAGAATCTTTAACATTTTACATACCATACCTAGAGAGATTTCCATTGATGATTCAGCTTCCTGAGAAGATTAAACTATCCAGTGACGTTCTGCACAGACCAAAGCCATTAGGCACAATATCAGGTGACTTTATCTCTTAACTGTCAGTGGTGTACAGGTCAGAAAGCTGCAAAAACTGCGTGAATAAAGAAGAAAGCAGAGGACACAGGAACATATCTCTATAAGTGTATTCCAAAGTTTATTAGCATCCGCTTTATTGAATTAATAGTCAACTTTTCTTGAGAAAACTCAGAGTTAGGCCCCTTCCACACTTGCGTTGCAGATCACGTCAGAGTTTGATCAGGGTGCGATCAGTGTTTGGTCAGTGAGAAACGCACATTTTGCATCAGAGTTCAATCAGTTTTCATTCAGAGTTTGTTCAGTGTCTCAGTTTTTCACGTGCGTTTTCAATGCAATTTCAATGCAATTTCAATGTGTTTTACAAGCACAGATAATGCGCGTGGAAGGACTCAGGACTCAGGTCTATCTTTTCTATGGCAATTGCTGAGTGAAAAACACATTGCACTTGCATGTGTCTCAGAGTGCAATGTTTTTTTGATGCGTCTCCATAGACTTGTATGGTGCATTTTTCACGTGCGTGACTTGCAAAAGTAGAGCATGTCGAGATTTAAATGCGCGTTAAAAAAAAATGTGTGTGTGTGCGTGAAAAAAAAAGTGTGAAAAAGCCCATTGATTACAATGGGTCAGAGTGCAATGCAAGTTCTGTGCGTCAAAAGCACACACAGAACACGCGCAAGTGTGGAAGGGGCCTAAGGCTGCTGTTTGACAATCATGTCCAGTCTACGTAATACAGACCTGTGCCTGCTGTATTTACCAGCATGAGCACTGTACAGAAACCTGAACGTCCAGCATCCTAGTTACCTGCCATCTTGTGAGTCACTGCCTCTACTAAGGACTCAGAATCTAATCATTATTTCAATACAGGAAAGAAGACCACTGCCCCCCACCATTGTCAAGGATTATAATGCCAGAAAAGCAAATCCCTGCACAGTGTATGGGCTGGGAAATATAGCTGACAAATGGTCCATATTTTTCAGACGGGACACAGATGGTTTGTTGATACTGCAGACACTGAAGGCTTTCCTAAAGCTTCTTTAAATAGTTTAGAAAAATGGGATGTAGAGTAGGGAGTCTGTCCAAGGAATTAGTAGCTAGAATAAAATATAATTGCACACATGCCACAATCACATTTCTTGATAGATTTTTTTGCTTCTGTTCAGCTCCAGCTCCAGCATTAGGGAAATTATTGGGTAGTTCTATGTTATGAAAATAAGGAGTATCAGAATGATTTAACTATTAAAGACAGGAGTAGCTATTAAACCCTTCACACTCACAGATGGATATATCCATCAGCGAGCTATAAAGGATGTATGAAGAGGGCTCACGGGCTGAGCCCTCTTAATATATACATGGGGTTTGCTCTATATTGCAGCAAAGACCCATTGCTAACACCTGCGGTCAGTGCTAGCACCGATTGCAGGTGTTAACCCCCTGATTTCCGCCAGCAAAGACTCTGGCAGAATTTAAAAGATGACGACGCCAGTGGCTAATTGTAATGAATCCTATTTAAAAATGCCATATACTGCAATACAGTAGTATTTCAGTATATGGTAGGAACAATCAGACCATCCAGGGTTAAAGTACCTTAAAGGGTCTAAGAAATAGTAAAAAAAAATATAAAAAAATAAACAAAATAATACATATCAAAAATTCAAATCACCCTTTCCCTAGAACTGATATAAAACTAAATAAACAGCAAAAATCACAAACATATTAGGTATCGCTCACATTCAAAATGCCAAATGATCTATCAAAATATAAAAACGGTTATTGACGGTGGCGACCCACATAACGAAAAATAGCGCCCCAAATGTCCAAATGCGACTTTCACACCATTTTATACAAAATTTTATAAAAAGTGATCAAAAGGTTGTATAGTCTATTAAATGGTACCAATAAAAACGTCAGCTCATCTCCCAAAAAAATGACACCTGATTCAGCACCATACACCAAAGTATGAAAGAGTTATTAGCGTCAAAAGATGGAGAAACAATTTTTTTTTCGTACACATTGTTTTACTTTGTGAAAATGTACAATATTGTCCAATGTACAATAAAGCCTATATAAATTTGGTATCACTGTGATCATACTGAACCAAGGAATAAAGTAGACGTAGCATTTGGAGCACACAGTGAAAGTCGTAAAAACTGAGCCCACAAAAAAAGTGACACAAATGCGTTTTTTCATAGAAAACATTTGGAAAATAAGCCTTTACACAGCTCTCTACATGAAAAAATTAAAAAGTTAGAGACTTTTGAAGGTGGGGAACAAAACATTTGCGAATAAAGGCGGTGTCCTTAAGGGGTTAAATACCACAATTAATAAATTTACAGCATTTTCTTTACATAGTGAGCGCAGTATTACTGATAAGCTGAATAGTAAAATATGGGATTCTTGAAGTTCTGTTCTGCTCTTCTTTAAATCTTTGGCACTGCTTTACATCTTGTAACAATTTTTACTTTTTTCTTTATTGTGTTGAAGTGGCAGTGAAAGTACCTGTGTGGACACTCAAAGTCACCTTTCTCTCACTGTTCTCTTAACACAAGGAAGTTTGTAGCATAGAAAAATGACCAAATGAATTTGGCACCAATGACTTGCTAGTTTTGTTTTTAGATTTTAATAATTATATTTAAGACAGAGATAGGGTAAAAGAGTCAGGCCCCTTTCACACTTGCGTTTTTCACGCACGTTTTCTGCGCGTGCTTTTGACGCACAGAACTTGCATTGCACTCTGACCCATTGTAACCAATGGGTCTTTTCAGACTTGCATTTTTTTTCACACACACACGCGCGTTTTTTTTAACGCGCGTTTAAATCTCGACATGCTCTACTTTTGCAAGTCACGCGCGTGAAAAACGCACCATACAAGTCTATGGAGATGCATCAAAAACGCATCGCACTCTGAGACACACGCAAGTGCAATGCAAGTGCAATGCGTTTTTCACGCATCAATTGCCATAGAAAAGATAGAGCTCAGTCCTGAGTCCATTTCACGCGTGTTTTCTGCGCGTGAAAAACGCATTGAAATTGCATTGAAATTGCATCAAAAACGCGCATGAAAAACTGAGACACTGAACAAACTCTGACTGAAAACTGATTGCACTCTGATGCAAAATGTGCGTTTTTCACTGACCAAAAACTGATCGCACCCTGATCAAACTCTGACGTGAAATGCAACGCGAGTGTGGAAGGGGCCTCACATAACATCACGACCAATGACATTATTACATGTGGTCGCAGGTTGCATGTCACTTTAACTTATTACAATTTTAAAAAAGTTGCGTGAAGCAAGCCACAGTATCATTGCACATATGTCCAACAGAGTTTACCCAGAGTGCATTGACGAGAATGCACTCTGCTGCGATTCACTAAGATCTTGCGCCCGATATCCAGCATATGTCGATTCCCCGCTCAGGTCTGTCGGAGTTCACCTTCTTCTTCCCAATGTATGTAAGTGCTTGATCTTGTGACACAAATTGAAAATCCTGTGTTCAGTCCGAATCAGTCAGATCGTCCTACGCCCCCCCACCTCTATTTGTCGCATGAAAGCCAGCGCAGCTGGTCCACGATCCGATCGCGTGCGACACATCCACAGCACAAACCACAATTAAATACCTGTCAAAGCTCCTCAAATCCCGTAACCGATGAACAGTCCGACGAAAGTGCGATCCGCGACCCTTAGTAAATAAGCCCCATTGTATGTCTTTGGTCATGCAACTTGCCTGAGATTTGCTGTCACTGTGTAGTTATACCCATGGGTGCTAACAGTGACCAGTGTATATTATTAATGCTCAAAGTTGTGTGATAAGACATGACGTGGCCAATTCTATAATATTTGTAATAAATGTCATATTAATTGTTACCAATTAAACTGGTGTTATGTCATGTGTCATTGTTATCATAGATGATCCTGAGGGATATTTGGCATTATCACAGCTGTAAATGATCAGATTCTTCTTAGCTACTGAAAACAGCATAGATTATTACAGAAGACAAAGCCATTGTGCTCAGCGGTGAGGAGGTCATTTAGTGTTTCTAAGTCCAAGAGCCACAAAACTTTCTTAGGCCATTGTTATTTTCTAGAAAGCCTTTGTATCTCTACTCCAGGCTCATTATGCCGCTTTCCCTTCCTTTCTCAGTCTGCTTTCACTTGTCATAGATGGGTCATTGACATAGATGTATTGATTTTTTTGTATATTCTATAGTTTTTCCTTTAGTTGCTTTAGTTTTTTTTTGTCTTATTTAATGAAATTGTTATATAAATTGTACCTTTGGTTGAGAATACATGAATATATCTAAGAGCTATAAGCTATAAATACATAAAACCATTAATGTAATTGTAATACTCAATTGCTACACCATAAAAGTAAAACCTATCTTGTGAGCTTGGGATGGCTTCAACCTAATTCATATTTTGAGCACAAAAGTGAGTTTGGTACGACTAACTCGCAGTCCCTGCAGTTTAAAGATGTGATGGATCTGAAACTATTCTGCTCATCATGCAGGTATTGGCTTGCAGAAAGTAATGTAAACGAAAATACTAGACTGTATCCATATTTCATGACATGAAGAAAGACAAAAGTTCACCTCCTATGAATGCCAAGAAATATTAATAAAACATAGGTGGAGATTAGAGATGAGCGAACATGCTCGTCCGAGCTTGATGCTCGGTCGAGCATTAGGGTACTCGAAACTGCTCGTTACTCGGACGAATACTTCGCCCGCTCGAGAAAATGGCAGCTCCCGCCGTTTTGCTTTTTGGCGGCCAGAAACAGAGCCAATCACAAGCCAGGAGACTCTGCACTCCACCCAGCATGACGTGGTACCCTTACACGTCGATAGCAGTGGTTGGCTGGCCAGATCAGGTGACCCTGGGATAGACTAGCCGCTGCCCGCGCTGCTCGGATCATTCTGTGTCTGGATGCCGCTAGGGAGAGAGCTGCTGCTGGTCAGGGAAAGCGTTAGGGTGTTCTATTAGCTTACTGTTAGGCAGGAGTGATTCTCAAAGAACCCAACAGCCCTTCTTAGGGCTACAATAACGTTCTACTTTTTTTATTTTAATTTGCATCTATTACCATTTTGTGAGGAATTAGCAGGGGGACTTGCTACCGTTGTGTTTAGCTCTTAGTGGCACACATATCCATAGCAAAGACCGAAGTGGGAAAATTCAGTAGGGGTTGGATTTCTATTAGGCAATAACTCAGTGTCATCTCATCTGCAAATAGTAGTGGTGTCTTCCTTTGATACTTGGCTAGAAAATAGCCATAGAGAATACAAACAGCTTCTTGAGCCACAGTAGCGTTCTATATATTTGATTTCGGGTTGATCTGCTGGTGGCTGTAGTTTCTGCAGTGCATGTACTTGCCAAGTCTGAGCATTGTAGTGAGACTTGCGCACCGCTGTGTTCTGCGCTTAGTGGCGCACATATCCCTAGCAAAGGCCGAATGGGAAATTCAGTTAGGGGTTGGATTTTATTAGGCAATAACTCAGTGTCATCTCAAATCTGCATAGTAGTGTGCTTCCTTTGATACTTGGCTAGAAAATAGCCATAGGAGAATACAAACGCTTCTTGAAGCCTACAGTAGCGTTCTATATATTTGATTTCTGGTTGATCTGCTGGTGGCTGTAGTTTCTGCGCTGCAGTGTACTTGCCAATTCTGAGCAATTGTAGTGAGACTTGCGACCGCTGTGTTCTCGCGCTTAGTGGCGCACATATCCATAGGCAAGCCGAAGTGGAAAATCAGTAGGGTTGATTTCTATTAGGCAATAACTCAGTGTCATTCATCTGGCATAGTAGTGTGCTTCCTTTGATACTGGCTAGAAAATAGCCATAGAGAATACAAACAGCTTCTTGAAGCCTACGTAGCGTTCTATATATTTGATTCTGGTTGATCTGGTGGCTGTAGTTCTTGCAGTGCATGTACTTGCCATTCTGAGCAATTTGATGAGACTTGGCGACCGCGGTGTGTTCTGCGCTTAGTGGCGCACATATCCATAGCAAGGCTGAAGTGGCAAAATTCAGTAGGGGTTGGATTTTCTATTAGGCAATACTCAGTGTCATTCATCTGGCATAGTAGTGTGCTTCCTTTGATACTTGGCTAGAAAATAGCCATAGGAGAATACAAACAGCTTCTTGAAGCCTACAGTAGCGTTTCTATATATTTGATTTTGTTGATCTGCTGGTGGCTGTAGTTTCTGCAGTGCATGTACTTGCCAATTCGAGCAATTTTGGAGTGAACTTGCGACCGCTGTTTTCTGCGCTTAGTGGCGCACATATCCAACGCAAGGCCGAAGTGGGAAATTCAGGTAGGTTTGGATTTCTATTAGGCAATAACTCAGTGTCATCTCATCTGGCATAGTAGTGTTGCTCTTCTTTGATACTTGGCTAGAAAACTAGCCATGGAGAATACAAACGCTTCTTGAAGCCTACAGTAGCGTTCTATATATTTGATTTCTGTTGATTGCTGGTGGCTGTAGTTTCTGCGTGCATGTACTTGCCAATTCTGACATTTGTAGTGAGACTTGCGACCTGCTGTTCTGGCGCTTAGTGGCGCACATATCCATAGCAAAGGCCGAAGTGGCAAAATTCAGTAGGGGTTGGATTTCTATTAGGCAATACTCAGTGTCATCTCATCGTCATAGTATGTGCTTCCTTTGATACTTGGCTAGAAAATAGCCATAGGAGAATACAAACGCTTCTTGAACCCTACATAGCGTTCTATATATTTGATTTCTGGTTGATCTGCTGGTGGCTGTAGTTTTTTTGCAGTGCATGTACTTGCAATTCTGAGCAATTTGTAGTGAGCTTGCGACCGCTGTGTTCTGCGCTTAGTGGCGCACATATCCATAGCAAAGGCCAAGTGGAAAATTCAGTAGGGGTTGGATTTCTATTAGCAATAACTCAGTGTCATCTCATGGCATAGTAGTGTGCTTCCTTTGATACTTGGCTAGAAAATAGCAGTGGAGAATACAAACAGCTTCTTGAAGCTACAGTAGCGTTCTATATATTTGATTTCTGGTTGATCTGCTGGTGGCTGTAGTTTCGCAGTGCATGTACTTGCCAATTCTGAGCAATTTGTAGTGAGACTTGCGACCGCTGTGTTCTGCGCTAGTGGCGCACATATCCATAGCAAAGGCCGAATGGGAAAATTCAGTAGGGGTTGGATTTCTATTAGGCAATAACCTCAGTGTCATCTCATCTGGCATAGTAGTGGTGCTTCCTTTGATACGTGGCTAGAAAATAGCCATAGGAGATACAAACAGCTTCTTGAAGCCTACCTAGCGTTCTATATATTTGATTTCTGGTTGATCTGCTGGTGGCTGTCGTTTTCTGCAGTGCATGTACGTGCCAATTCTGAGCATTTGTATGAGACTGCGCCGCTGTGTTCTGCGCGTAGTGGCGCACATATCCATACAAGGCCGAAGTGGGAAAATTCAGTAGGGGTTGGATTTCTATAGGCAATAACTCAGTGTTCATCTCATCTGGCATAGTAGTGTCTTCCTTTGATACTTGGCTAGAAAATAGCCATAGGAGAATACAAACAGCTTCTTGAAGCCTACAGTAGCGTTCTATATATTTGATTTTCTGGTTGAAATCTGCTGGTGGCTGTAGTTTCTGCAGTGCATGTACTTGCCAATTCTGAGCAATTTGTAGTGAGACTTGCGACCGCTGTGTTCTGCGCTTAGTGGCGCACATATCCTAGCAAAGGCCGAAGTGGGATACATTCAGTAGGGGTTGGATTTCTATTAGGCAATAACTCAGTGTCATTCATCTGGCATAGTAGTGTGCTTCCTTTGATACTTGGCTAGAAAATAGCCATAGGAGAATACAACAGCTTCTTGAAGCCTACGTAGCGTTCTATATATTTGATTTCTGGTTGACTGCTGGTGGCTGTAGTTTCTCAGTGCATGTACTTGCCAATTCTGGCAATTTGTGTGAGACTTGCGACCGCTGTGTTCTGCGCTTGGGGCGCACATATCCATAGAAAGGCCGAAGTGGGAAAAATTCAGTAGGGGTGGGATTTCTATTGGCATAACTCAGTGTCATCTCATCTGCATAGTAGTGTGCTTCCTTTGATACTTGGCTAAAAATAGCCATAGGAGAATACAAACAGCTTCTTGAACCTACAGTACGTTCTATATATTTGATTTCGGTGATCTGCTGGTGGCTGTAGTTTCTGCAGTGCATGTACTTGCCAATTCTGAAGCATTGTAGTGAGACTTGCGACGCTGTGTTCTGCGCTTAGTGGCGCACATACCATAGCAAAGGCCAGTGGCAAAATTCAGTAGGGGTTGGATTTCTATTAGGGCACTAACTCAGTGTCATCTCATCTGGCATAGTAGTGTGCTTCCTTTGATACTTGGCTAGAAAATAGCCATAGCAATAGGATAGGATTGTTGTGTTTTAAAACTCAAAAAAAAAACAAAAAACACACAAAAAAAAAAAAACACAAAAAAAAACCACAAAAAAAAACAAAAAGAAGTAAAAAAAAAAAAAAAGTTTATAACTCATCATTTTAAAAAATGTTTAACCCAGGGCTAGGGGTAGAGGACTAGGGAGGGGACGTGGCGTCCACTACTAGGGTCAGAGGCCGTGGTCCGTGCGGGGTGAGACAACCACCTGTGATGAGGAGCAGGTGCAAACCCGCAGAGCTATGTGTTACAATCATTAAAGGTAATGATCTGTTCAACAGGAAGACAATTTCATTACGAGGGGGGGGGGGTCGCTTTTATCCGGACCATGGTTTATCCCCCACAACTGTTGTATTCACAGCAAAATGTAAACAGCACATCATCATAACTGCGTCCCTAAAAAAAACACAGTCAATTAATGGATCTTGTTCCTTAATATATTATCCTCACAACAACTGAAAACACTATTTCCCCCATGTAAAACATTCTTTATATAGTCAAACAAAAAAGAATACATACAGCACCGCAATTTATTTTATATACCAAACTCTTTAAAATGATTAACTACAGAAACCCATAATAATATAAAGCCCCACTAAGCTGGGTACACATAAAGTTATTTTGTTTTATATTTTAGTGCAATGCAACAGGCAAAACTCATGATCAAACAACATTTGCTTTGCCCTTAAAATTTTAACTAATAATTGCATTCCTGAAGGGATATTGAAGCAGGACAGGTGAAAAACGGAAGACATTTTCCGCGGGGGGAGTAATATCCTGGATTTTTGCGAAAAGTATTGTGATTTCCTTTGATGAATTATGTCCTGGTACTTGTTGACATAATGCAACAGTCTATCAATTATTTTGGTCAGTATACGATAGTTTTCTTGATTGTCACGGTTGGTCTGCCAAGCCATATCGAGGTCGCGGGCACCAGCGCAACTCACCTCTCTCCGTTCCAAGGACAGGGAGTGCGCGAGGAAGGGGACGGGGGCATTAAGAAATAATAAAGGCCACGCACCTGATTGTGCGCTGGCTGAAACACTGCGCCTTTAAATCCAGCACCTCCCTTCCTGCTTGTCCAGATCTTTGTGCCTTGGAGAGAAGCTGTTTTGATGCCTGCGTCTTTGAGTATTTCCGTTGTGACCCCGGTTCCATTTCTGACTTCGCTCCTTTTCTGCCTGCATTGACCTGTTGCCACGACTCTGACTCCGATCCGTGTGCTGCCCGTCCTGACCTACGGTCTGTCCCTGACTAAGACGAGATTGCCTGCCGTTTTCTGTACCCTCGACCTGGTTAGCCACTGAGACAAGTCCACAGGTGGAAATGACCTGGTCGGGTAACCATGATAGAAATCAGTGTATGGCAGGGGAGTAGGGTGAAGAACGTGGTGCCATTAGACTCTTCAGCCAGGTAGTGGCTGTGTCAGTGCATGAGCAAGACAGTGAATATATGAACACAGGTTAGGTCAAAAGTTTTATGATTGTCTTTATAATGTTGAATTCAGGGCTACCAACAAGTTAAATAAGAAAGTGGGAAAATGCGTGGGATATTTTTTTACATGGTTTGCTTATGGCATAGACATGTTTGGTAAACATATTTCATATGCACATCACATGTATATGTAATACATACTGTTATACTATGTTTACACTTTATACAGAGCTGTGCACACAGGCAGGTCTATGCTGCACTGCTCTACTTATCAATAACATTGGCCTATTAAAGTAACATTGGCCTCAATGTAAAGTATTTTTCTGGTAGTATTAGTGAATTCTCATAAATTCATGAGCTTTTCAGTTGTTTGAGGTCCATAGACTATTCTTATTGAGGAGGTCAGCTTTCATAGTCTGCCTCTCCAAAGAACGAACATTGACAGAGTACAGGTGAAAAATGCCTGCCATAAAGATGCATGAACTACCTACAATACTACCATATGCCTCTATTTTTATTCAGAAACTTTTATACTATTTATACACGAAATACAACGGACTACATGAACATAAGAATAATCATTATCACCACTGCGATAATATTCTGTTTAATTGTATACCTCTCATTGTTATTGAATGTAAATTATATGAATATAACCTGTTTTTCAATCAGCTGCTTCACATTAAATACACAGTCTCATACACCTCAAAGTAGAAAGACTAAGCACAATTCCCTGTATATATCAGAGAATTTCTATCAATACCAACTTCAGTAATTTTTCAGTATTTGTATTGTCTTTAATGAAAACGTGTGGATTGTTTTCTGGAGATTCCTACAGTCCACATTACCATCCACGAGTTGGCAGTTGTATGGGCGCACGCTAGGCTAGTATCATTTTTCTTCAAATAACCAGTTAATACTGAATAAAACAAGCCAGCTTTCAACCTGATTGCCCAGATACTGACTAGCAGCAGTTTCACTCTCTTCTACAATTTATCATGGAAAAGACCATGTCTAATGATTTAGGTACGGCCTGTGGAGGCTTATTCCCTGTGTCTGCAGCCACAATTTGATGTAATTGCTCTTCCAAGCTCCTGACCTGGAAAAGCCCAAGTGACAGCTCCTATTAGTGAGTCCAGATTGTAACTGGCTTGCTCTCTTACAAAAGGATCACATGGTGTCTTTCTATGTCGGCTCATTAAGAAGATATATAGAGTTAAGTGTTACTTTGCATTTGAATCCCTATGCATTTGTCATCTATCGCGGGCAGCGTGGGGTTATATTTTTCCTTTCAGGTATATGAAATTGGTGGCCTGGAAGTCATTAGTAGCTTGAAAAATTGCATTTCCATTGGTTTGGTTACTAAAGAGTCTTTATACCATTAAAATAGAAATGTAACAGTGGGTTAGAGAAGACGGCAATTCTATATGTAGTTGACAAAAATACTGAATACATTTTCAGTGTAAATTATCTGCATTACAATAAGAAAAATAAGTAGGTATTATTTATAACTCTATGATTACAATACTGAACCTCCCGACAATTCCCTTAATATAAAAATACAAAAACAGATGCCACCGTGTCATCGTTTATTTACCAAAAAACAAAGCAAGGATGGAAAATCCATGGGGGGATTATCAGGGCTCATGCCAGTTTTCTAGCGTGCAAGCCCTGAAATTCACAATTCTGGCACACCCCTTTCGCCACACCGTTCCATCGGACCAGAGAGGATTGTTTCTCTGTCATAGCTATAGGCTGCACTGTTCACGATCTGGTTGTAGAACTTCACAACCAGCAAGCTGACATTGGTAAGTCAGAGGCTGTACCTAGCGCCAGCATTCATAAATTTCCCTCCATGTTATGAAACACATGTGGCTCAACTTTTAGAGAGCTTCCAACAATGTGGCTATAGCTAACATATTGCTAACTCCTTGGCTTGGACAATAAGCAACCAGTTTTTAAGTGCCTTTTTGCTGTAGTACATCTGCAGCCTTATCTGCAGGTCTCCTACTATTGGAGAAATCCAGAGGTAAAACCTCTAGCAGTAATTGACATGTTGTGTACTTATAACCCAGTTGAGTGGTAATGTTGTAGGGTAAGTTTTATCTTGCTCAGGGGATCTGTTGAAGCTATCATGCAGTACAAATGAAATGAAATAGTTGCTGATGGCATCAATTAGAGTCAGCATTCATTTTATAGACAGCGTGTGAAAAAATGAAAGTTGTGTTGATTGTTGCTATTGGCAGCTAGACAGTTCGCTCTCCCAACTTCTGTGGCCTCAAGCTCAGAAAACCAAAAGCAGGCCTAAAGCTGCCCATGATTGCAGTAGTGGTAGTCTTTTCTCCGATCATTGGAGTGTGAATGATCTGCACATCTTGATGACACAAGGGCCACAATCAATGGAACGCAAAGTACTAATGTGTTTATTATGTTTATTGTAAATATGTTGTACCCAAATTCTAAAAAACAAACTAAAATAAAATGTGATAAAATACCAATACTAAACGGTAGGAGCAGATAAGTTTGCGTGCCTGATGGGCTAACGTCATTCAGAGACGCACACAGCAGGGAAGAGGAGAAAGTAGGACTACTGCAGTCAGCAAGACAGTAGGGTATTTGTCAATAGAACAACAAGAAAAGTGAGAGAAGAGGGAGGCCACATATAAGAGAAGGGAGGTCACATATGAGCAAGGGGGCCACAATAAAGCATTGGAGGACACAATTGAGAAAGGGAGGGCACAATATGAGAGAGGGGGCCACAATATGAGAGGGGGCCACAATATAGAGAGGGAGGCACACAAATATAAGAGGGGGAGGCCAAAATATAAGGGAGGAGGCTATAATATAAGCGAGGGGGACACCATATGGGACAGTCGGGCAACCGTATTAAGAGAAGGGGGGAACAATATGAAAGGGGGGAACACAATATGAGAGAGGGGGCCACACATGAGAGAGGGAGGCCACAATATGAAACAGGGGGAGCACCATATGACAGATAGGGACCACACATTTTAGAGACGTGGGGCACAATAGAGAATTGGAGGCCACTATATTAGAGAAGGGCCATAATATAAAAGGGGGATAATTTGAGGGAGTATAACACAGAGTGGTATTATAAGTGTGGGGAGGGGGTCATAAAAGGTTCTTATTATTATGGAGTATTATAGGTGGGTATTATAACTAGGGTGTGAGATACGGGTGGTAAATGGGTTGGGTATTACAATTTTCCCTTATGCTTACGGCTCTCCAAAACACTGTAGATAGGTTTCACCTCATCTGAGCCCCATGGGTGATCTTCTGGATGGGAGAATGAATGCTGACGAGGGGGCCCATCATAGGGCGGGTTACCATAGGGTGTGGATACCATTCCTGCCCCCATTAGCTTCCTCCCCTTATTTTCCCTTGTGTCCTTCCTTCTTGTATCCCCCCTCTTTGTCTATGTCTTATTCTTCTCAAGTTTTGTAATTGTTGGCTCGCATGATCCTGCGTTTCTTTAAAATCTTGTTAACTTAATTTAATCAAGCTCATGTCTCTATCATTAAGTGCTCGCTATTCACTACCTATCGAGTATTGGCACTGTTATACTGTACTGGCATTCTACTATTGATGTTGTATTTCTTTATTGTTTCACAAAACTTTAAATAAATATTCTTTAAAAAAAAAAAAATCCCTTATGTCCCTCAAAACTTGATAAGATAATTAATCCCACAGAGAGGAATTCACAGTGTACAGCAGCAGCGAGAGTACGACAGAACAGTAAGAAAGATAATGATAACGATAAATTAACAAAGAAAAAATCTAAAATGTGATCCTCTTGAGGCACAATCTTACAAAAAGGAAAGAAAAAAACTTTTTTAAAAAGACAGATCTTAAATAAAAAGATGAGTGCAGTTATCTTCATCACAAAGGTATCATAAGATGACTGAATGCTTTAAATATCCATTTATGACCAGCCATACGATGAACATCCAATAGGCGTGTCTGCCCTTGCCATGATCCCTTCTGTCTACGTGTGATCGGTGAGTGCACTTTATACCTGAGGGTTGTTGACCTCCATTCTTTCAAGACACATTATACCACTACTGTACAAGTGCTACATCAGCCTGTTTCGCTGAGTTGGCTTGAAGTGTCATCATACTAAGACAAAATAAAACTAACAATGATTGTCAATGATAAATAAAAAGGGATAATACACTGGAGGGGTTTATTTCAATTGGTGAAAACATGGACTCCAAAGTGGTACAAAATAAAAATAACCTATGCTTTTGAGTGTTGGTATGGCAGTATATGGTTAGGATCGATTATACCTCCATGGTTAAAGTACCCTAGGGTTGATGTTGTGAGATGAGTAGGGCCTGAATTGCTGGCTTTGTGAAAAGAAGATGGGGACTTAAAGACCTAGGCTATGTGGACTAATGTGAGGTGCAGGCCCATGGCCATCGTAGCTTTGATCATCTCTCCCCATGACGTCATCAGGGAGTGATGAAACATTGCCTTGACAGCACATTGTAACAATCATCAGCAAATCACCATATACTGCTATGTGTAGTATGGCAGTATATGTAGGATCAATTAGACGTCTATGGTTAAAGTACCCTAGGGGATCTAAAAAATAGTAACATTTTTGAAGAATTAAAAAAAAATTTCAAACAGTTGTCCGACAGTGAATCCGGTAACAGAAAATAATGCCAAATGTCCGAAAGACATGTTTTTGCATTTCAAATAACAAGTATATCAAGAGATCATACAGTCCCACAAATGGTAAACTCATTAGTCCTACAAAAAATTGACACCTTTCAAAGCTTGAAACGTCAAATCGAAAACTGTATTCGCTTACCAAGATGCAAAATGAAGAAGAATTATTTTTGTACAAAAATTTTAATTTTTTTTAAACCTAATAAAACCTATATAAATCTGGTATTCCCATAATCGCCCTAACCAAAACAATAAATGGGATGTTACTGGAGTGCACAGTGAAAGCTGTAAAAACAGAGGCCAAAAAATGCAAAAGTGTTTTTTCATCAAGTTCACTGCATTTGGAAAATTAAATACCCCCAATAGGAAGTACAAATTGTCACAGAGAAAGTCCTTATAAAACTCCATACATAAAATTTAAAGAGGAGCAAAAAATGGAGAAACAAAAAAGAGCATAGATGGGAAGGGATTAAGATTAGAGATGAGCGGCACTAAAATGCTCGGGTGCTCGTTATTCGATACAAACTTTCCCGATGCTCGAGTGCTCGTATCGAATAACGAACCCCATTAAAGTCAATGGGAGACCCGAGCATTTTTTCACTGAAAGAACACATTAAAAGAACAGTGTTACAGAACACATTACAGATGTTCACTTTGCAGGTGTTCGCGCGTGTCCTCTGCCAAGTTAGGATGTGCACGAACATCTGGAATGTGAAGAGTAGTGTTCTTTCAATGGTGTTCTGCACTTAAATGCCCTGGGTTCACCGTTTTCACATGTTTTTATTCTATTCTTCACATTGCAGGTGTTCGCGCGTGTCTTCGATAAGTTTGGAGATGTGCGCGCACATCTGCAAAGTGAAGAATTAGAATAAAACAGTGTTGAAAACATGAACACAGACCATTTACAGTGCAGAACACATTGAAGAACACTATTCTTCACATTCCAGATGTTCGTGCACATCTCCTAACTTATCGGAAGACACGCGCAAACACCTGCAATGTGAAGAATAGTGTTCTTTCAATGTGTTCTTACACGCAAAACATCTGTAAACATCTGTAATGTGTTATTCTTCACTGTAAACACTGTTCTTCACTGTCTTTTATTAATTTAATGCTCGATCTCGAGTCGGCGAGATACTCGTCGGGACAACGAGCCAGTCCGAGTATGCTAATACTCGACCGAGCAGTATACTCGGACGAGTATACTCGCTCATCTCTAATTAAGATCATTCTTTATCTATCAGCATTATTATTAAACTGTACATGATGGATTAACAATATATACAAACTTGAGTTGTTGGTGATAGGTTGACTTTTTACTGTCTCTTGGCAGACAGTGGGGCACATTTACTAAGGGTCCGCACAGCGCATTTTCGTCGGGTTTCCAACTATTTCCGATTTGCGCCGCATTGCGCCGCATTTAAGTAGGGTTTTCGGCGCACACGATCGTATTTTGGCGCCGACTTGCATGCGACACAAATCGGGGGCAACCCGACTGATTCGGACTAAGCGCGGGATTTACAATTCAAATTGGGTCGCAAGACAATGCACTCACAACGGGAAGAAGATGGTGAACTCCGGTGAAACTGAGCGGGGAAGCGACAGATGCAGGAAAATGGACACGCGATCTTCATCCTCGTCGGAGAACGCACCTCGGGGATTGCGACAGGACCGGTTAAGTGACCTCACCAAAAAAATGGGTCATAAGAAATAGTGTCAACAACATCTGAAACAATGGATCAAAAATCACCGGGTAAGTAAATCTGCGTCATTGAGGCAAATGATAGGGATTTTCTTTGTTTTGTCAGGTGGGAACTGGTTTAACAGATATCTTTTTGAAACCCCTATTCTTGTGTTGCGTGAAGATGGTTTACAATTAGGTAAGGGGAGATAGCTTTTGCCTATAATGTGAACTGAGGATTTTTACCAATGTGCATCCATAAGCAACAAGTAGAAATATTCTAGTTCAGTCCTCCAACACTGTAACGTGAAATGTACAAAAAACTGTACAAAATACAAGAGAAATCACATAATGGGGGCATTTATTCTGTCTCCATGTCTGTAATACAGTATGAAGAAATTTTGGGTAGTCCATGTGATGGAGTACTTCTCAAAGCTCTGTACCAGTCAATGCTTATAGGTACAAAGAAAAAAACCACAAACACTTAAAATAAACAAGCAGCAAACTCTTCAGATTGAGAGTTCTAGAACTAGTTACGTTGAGAGAGTTTTAATACCTCAGTTACTGATGTGTTTAATTCTTTGTACAAACTCTGGAGTGTGGAGTAGCTGAAAGTTTGCTCTCTTCTGCCGTGTCCCAATTAGTCCTGCTCCCCACATCTTCAGGGATTGTTAGAACTGTAGCCGTATCTCACAAAACAAACATGCCCTTTATTTCTGCTGCCTTTCCTAGGAGC
The DNA here is from genome assembly GCA_019512145.1 of Engystomops pustulosus. Taxonomy (NCBI): domain Eukaryota; kingdom Metazoa; phylum Chordata; class Amphibia; order Anura; family Leptodactylidae; genus Engystomops; species Engystomops pustulosus. Next base: position 69,352,408 of record CM033643.1, on the reverse strand, counting down.
ATCACTTTTCTACTGATTTGTCCCATAGTAACCCAGTCCAATCATCTCTATGACATTGGCTTGGAAAGTCCCCTTGAATAGCACTGAGGTAGGTAATGTATGCAGTCTCTGCCAGCGGATGATTCTATTCTATCAGGTTCCTGCAACATTTGTTTTCATGCTTGTCTTTGGATGGGACACAGTGTTGCCTTTTTGTTCCACGCGCTTCCATCATGGATTGGGAGTTAATGGAAGTCTGTCTGCGACCAATGATGCATAAATTTCTTGCGCTGAGAACAAAGAGGAACTAGACCACCTCAGATTTGGTTTTCATAGATTGTCATTGTTGAGGAAAAAAACACATAGAAAAGGGCATCCAAAGAACAGGGTTATTCAGCCGGGCTCACAGACTCCCCATGGCTGGTTGTCTAACCCCATGCAGAATGCTTTGGGTACCTCCTCAATATTGGGGGCAGCTTGTAACATATCTCAATAAGAAGTTCAAGGCATATATAGATATGGTTAAAAGCATCATTAACAAGTGCATCAGCTTTACATAACCAATATTCAGTGGGTATAATGTGTTATTGCAAGTTGGAAAATAACAGTCTTTTGGTCTGGAATAGGATATAAATATTTGTTACTGATATTTTTTTGGAATCTCATGTTGTTGTATAAATGGAATATGAACATTTTGTATCAAATAACACTTTAATCTTTCATTTACAAAAAAAGCCTCAATTCCATAATGAGAATCATCCTTAATTACAGTGATTTAGCCTAGGACCATCTGTGGCAGTAGAATAGCATGTAATACCCGTATATCACTCTGCTGCCTGTTTAGGGTATGAACACAAGTTTTGATAACATTATCATAGGAATCACTCTTTTTGCCTCTTAAATGTACTTTCACATGAATCCGCAATAGACAATCTGTTGGTACATCTGCATGTTACTTTTCTGGTTCTAACCTTTTCCTGACATAATATTATATCAGGAGCTAGTTATTTGTGTAATTTTCTGTTTTCTGCTTTCTGCATTCGCTAGTAGTGAGCCGTGTATCCTAAACCCTTGAGGTCCCTTGACCTCAGACAGATGTACAGAATCTTTAACTTTTACATACCACCTAGAGAGTTTCCATTGATGATTCAGTTCCTGAAAGATTAAACTATCCAGTGACTTTCTGCACAGACCAAGCCTTAGACACTATATCAGGTGACTTTATCTCTTAACTGTCAGTGGTGTACAGGTCAGAAAGCTGCAAAAAACTGCGTGAATAAAGAAGAAAGCAGAGGACACAGGAACATATCTCTATAAGTGTATAAGTGTAAAAGTTTATTAGCATACGCTTTATTGAATTAATAGTAAACTTTTCATGAGAAAGCTCAGAGTTAGGCCCCTTCCACACTTGCGTTGCAGATCACGTCAGAGTTTGATCAGTGTTTGGTCAGTGAAAAAGTGACATTTTGCAACAGAGTTCAATCAGTTTTCAGTCAGAGTTTGTTCAGTGTCTCCGTTTTTCACGCGCGTTTTCAATGCAATTTCAATGCAATTTCAATGTGTTTTCACGTGCAGATAATGCGCGTGAAAGGACTCAGGGCTGGGGTCTATCTTTTCTATGGCAATTGCTGAGTGAAAAAAGCAATTGCACTTGCATGTGTCTCAGAGTGCAATGTTTTTTTTTGATGCGTCTCCATAGACTTGTATGGTGCATTTTTCACGTGCGTGACTTGCAAAAGTAGAGACATGCGAGATTAAATGCGCGTTAAAAAAAACTTGGTGTGTGTGGCGTGAAAAAAAAAGTGTGAAAAAGCCCATTGATACAATGGGCAGAGTGCAATGCAAGTTCTGCACGTCAAAAGCATGCACAGAACACGCGCAAGTGTGGAAGGGGCCTAAGCTGCGGTGTTTGACAAACCATGTCCAGTCACGAAATACAGACCTGTGCCTGCTGTATTACCAGCATGAGCACTGTACAGAAACCTGAACGTCCAGCATCCTAGTTACCTGCCATCTTGTGAGTCACTGCCCTCTACTAAGGACTTAGAACTAATATTATTTCAATACAGGAAAGAAGACCACTGCCCCCACCATTGTCAAGGATATAATGCCAGAAAAGCAATCCCTGCACAGTGGTAGGGGCTGGGAAATATAGCTGACAAATGGTCCATATTTTTCAGACGGGACACAGATGGTTTGTTGATACTGCAGACACTGAAGGCTTTCCTAAAGCTTCTTTAAATAGTTTAGAAAAATGGGATGTAGAGTAGGGAGTCTGTCCAAGGAATTAGTAGCTAGAATAAAATATAATTGCACACATGCCACAATCACATTTCTTGATAGATTTTTTTGCTTCTGCTCAGCTCCAGCTCAGCATTAGGGAAATTATGGGTAGGTTCTATGTTACGAAATAAGGAGTATCAGAATGATTTAACTATTAAAGACAGGAGTAGCTATTAAACCCTTCACACTCACAGATGGATATATCCATCAGCGAGCTATAAAGGAGTATGAAGAGGGCTCACGGGCTGAGCCTCTTAAATATATACATGGGTTTGCCTTATATTTTGCAGCAAGACCCATTGCTAACACCTGCGGTCAGTGCTAGCACCGATCGCAGGTGTTAACCCCCTGATTTCCGCCGGCAAAGACTCTGGCAGAATTTAAAAGATGACGACGCCAGGGCTAATTGTAATGAATCCTATTTAAAAATTCCATATACTGCAATACAGTAGTATTTCGTATTGGTAGGACAATCAGACCATCCAGGGTTAAAGTCCTTAAAGGGTCTAGAAATAGTAAAAAAAATATAAAAAAATAAACAAAATAATTACATATCAAAAATTCAAATCACCCTTTCCCTAGAACTGATATAAACTAAATAACACAAAAATCACAAAATATTAGGTATCACTCACATTCAAAAGGCAAATGATCTATCAAAATATAAAAAACGGTTATTGCCGGTGGGACCCACATAACGAAAAATAGCGCCCCAAATGTCCAAATGCGACTTTCACACACCATTTTATACCATACAAAATTTAAAAAGTGATCAAAAGGTTGTTATAGTCTATTAAATGGTACCAATAAAAACGTCAGCTCATCTCCCAAAAAATGAACACCTGATTCAGCACCATACACCAAAGTATGAAAGATGTTATTAGCGTCGAAGATAGAGAGAAAACAACTTTTTTTTACACATGGTTTTACTTTTGTGAAAATGGACAATATGTCCCAAGTACAATAAAGCCTATATAAAATTTGGTATCACTGTGATCATACTGAACCAAGGAATAAGTAGACGTGGCATTTGGAGCACACAGTGAAAGTCGTAAAAAATTTGGCACCAATGACTTGCTAGTTTTGTTTTTAGATTTTAATAATTATATTTAAGACAGAGATAGGGTAAAAGAGTCACATAACATCACGACCAGTACAAATTATGACATTATTACATGTGGTCGCAGGTTGCATGTCATTTTAACTTATTACAATTTTAAAAAAGTTGCGTGAAGCAAGCCACAGTATCATTGCACATATGTCCAACGGAGTTCACCCAGAGTGCATTGATGAGAATGCACTCTGCTGCGATTCACTAAGATCGTGCGCCCGATATCCAGCATGTGTCTCTTCCCCGCTCAGGTCCGTCGGAGTTCACCTTCTTCTTCCCAATGTATGTAAGTGCTTGATCTTGCGACACAAATTGAAAATCCCGTGTTCAGTCCGAATCAGTCAGACGTCCTACGCCCCCCACTCTATTTGTCGCATGAAAAGCCAGGAAGCTGGTCCCGATCCGATCGCGTGCGACACAACCACAGCAACAACCACAATTAAATACCTGTCAAAAGCTCCTCAAAATCCCGTAACCGTGAACAGTCCTCGAAAGTGCGATCCGCGACCCTTAGTAAATAGCCCCATGTATGTCCTTTGGTCATGCAACTGCATGAGATTTGCGGTCACTGTGTAGTTATAAACCCATGGTGCTAACAGGACCCAGTGTATATATTATGCTCAAAGTTGTGATAGACATGACGTGGCCAATTCATAATATTGTATAGAATGTCATATTAATTGTTACCAATTAAATGGTGTTATGATTCATGTGTCATTGTTATCATAGATGATCCTGAGGGATATTTGGCGTTATCACAGCTGTAAATGATCAGATTCTTCTTAGCTACTGAAAACAGCATAGATTATTACAGAAGACAAAGCCATTGTGCTCAGCGGTGAGGAGGTCAGTAGTGTTTCTAGTCCAAGAGCCAAAAAACTTTCTTAGGCCATGGTATTTTTCTAGAAGCCGTTGTATCTCTACCTCAGGCTCATTATGCGCTTTCCCTTCCTTCTCAGTCTGCTTTCACTTGTCATAGATGGGTCATTGACATAGATGTATTGATTTTTTTGTATTCTATAGTTTTCCTTTAGTTGCTTTAGTTTTTTTGTCTTATTTAAGATTGTTTATAAAATTGTACCTTGTGAGAATACATGAATAAATCTAAGAGCTATAAGCTAAAATAATAAAGCCATTATGTAATTGTATACTCAATTGCTACACCATAAATGTAAAACCTATCTTGGAGCTTGGGATGGCTTCAACCTAATTCATATTTTGAGCACAAAAGTGAGTTGGTACGGACTAACTCGCAGTCCCTGCAGTTTAAAGATGTGATGGACTGAAACTATCTGCTCATATGCAGGGATTGGCTTGCAGAAAGTTATGTAAAGAAAATACTAAACTGTTATCCATATTCATGACATGAAGAAAGACAAAAGTTCACTCCTATGAATGCCAAGAAATATAATAAAACATAGGTGGAGATTGAGATGATCGAACATGCTCGTCCGAGCTATGCTGGTCGGCATAGGGTACTCGAAACTGCTCGTTTACTCGGACGAATACTTCGCCCCGACGAGAAAATGGCAGCTCCCGCCGTTTTGCTTTTTGGCGGCCAGAAACAGAGCCAATCAAAGCCAGGAGACTTGAACTCCACCCAGCATGACGTGGTACCCTTACACGTCGATAGCAGTGGTTGGCTGGCCAGATCAGGTGACCTGGGATAGACTAGCGCTGCAGCGCTGTCGGATCATTCTGTCTCTGATGCCGCTAGGGAGAGAGCTGCTGCTGGCAGGGAAAGCGTTAGGGTGTTCTATTAGCTTACTGTTAGGCAGGAGTGATTCTCAAGACCCAACAGCCCTTCTTAGGGCTACATAAGTTCTACTTTTTTTATTTTAATTTGCATCTATTACCATTTTGTGAGGAATTAGCAGGGGACTTGCTACCGTTGTGTTTAGTCTCTAGTGGCCACATATCCATAGCAAAGACGAAGTGGGAAATTCAGTAGGGGTTGGATTTCTATTAGGCACTAACTCAGTGTCATCTCATCTGCATAGTAGTGTGTCCTTTTGATACTTGGCTAGAAAATAGCCATAGGAATCAAACAGCTTCTTGAGCCACGTAGCGTTCTATATATTTGATTTGGTTGATCTGCTGGTGGCTGTAGTTTCTGCAGTGCATGTACTTGCCAAGTCTGAGAATTTGTAGTGAGACTTGCGACCGCTGTGTTCTGCGCTTAGGGCGCACAATCATAGCAAAGGCCGACGAGTGGGAAATTCAGTAGGGGTTGGATTTACTTTAGGCAATAACTCAGGTCTCCATCATCTGGCATAGTAGTGTGGTTCTTTGATACTTGGCTAGAAAATAGCCATAGGAGAATACAAAACAGCTTCTTGAAGCCTACAGTAGCGTTCTATATATTTGATTTCTGGTTGATATGCTGGTGGCTGTAGTTTCTGCAGTGCAGTGTACTTGCCAATTCTGAGCAATGTGTAGTGAGACTTGCGACCGCTGTGTTCTGCGCTTAGTGGCGCACATATCCATAGCAAAGGCCGAAGTGGAAAATCAGTAGGGTTGTATTTTCATTAGGCAATAACTCAGTGTCTTTCATTGGCATAGTAGTGTGCTTCCTTGATTGGCTAGAAAATAGCCATAGAGAATACAAACAGCTTCTTGAAGCCTACAGTAGCGTTCTATTATTGATTCTGGTTGATATGCTGGTGGCTGTGTAGTTTTGCAGTTGCATTGTACTTGCCATTCTGAGCATTTGTAGTGAGACTGCGACCGCGTGTGTTCGCGCTTGTGGCGCACATATCCATAGCAAGGCTGAAGTGGCAAATTCAGTAGGGGTTGGATTTCTATTAGGCAATAACTCAGTGTCATAACCATCTGGCATAGTAGTGTGCTTCCTTTGATACTTGGCTAGAAATAGCCATAGGAGAATACAAACAGCTTCTTGAAGCCTACAGTAGCGTTCTATATATTTGATTTTTGATATGCTGGTGGCTGTAGTTTCTGCAGTGCATGTACTTGCCATTCTGAGCAATTTGTAGTGAGGACTTGCGACCGCTGTGTTCTGCGCTTAGTGGCGCAACATATCCATAGCAAAGGCCGAAGTGGGAAAATTCAGTAGGGGTTGGATTTCTATTAGGCAATAACTCAGTGTCCTCTCATCTGGCATAGTAGTGTTCTCCTTTGATACTTGGCTAGAAAATAGCCATAGGAGAATACAAACAGCTTCTGAAGCCTACAGTAGCGTTCTATATATTTGATTTCTGGTTGATCTGCTGGTGGCTGTAGTTTCTGCAGTGATGTACTTGCCAATTCTGAGCATTTTAGTGAGACTTGCGACGCTGTGTCGTGCGCTTAGTGGCGCACATATCCATAGCAAAGGCCGAAGTGGCAAAATTCAGTAGGGTTGGATTTCTATTAGGCAATAACTCAGTGTCATCTCATCGCATAGTAGTGTGCTCCTTTGATATTGGCTAGAAATAGCCATAGGAGAATACAAACAGCTTCTTGAGCCTACATAGCGTTCATATATTTTGATTTCTGGTTGATCTGCTGGTGCTGTAGTTTTGCAGTGCATGTAACTGCAATTCTGAGCAATTTGTAGTGGACTTGCGACCCGCTGTGTTCTGCGCTTAGTGGCGCACATATCCATAGCAAAGGCGCGAAGTGGAAAATTCAGTAGGGGTTGGATTTCTATTAGGCAATAATCAGTGTCACTTTCTGGCATAGTAGTGTGCTTCCTTTGATACTGGCTAGAAAATAGCATGGGAATACAAACAGCTTCTTGAAGCCTACAGTAGCGTTCTATATATTTGATTTCTGGTTGATCTGTGGTGGCTGTAGTTCTGCAGTGCATGTACTTGCCAATTCTGAGCAATTTGTAGTGAGACTTGCGACCGCTGTGTTCTGCGCTAGTGGCGCACATATCATAGCAAAGGCCGAAGTGGGAAAATTCAGTAGGGGTTGGATTTCTATTAGGCAATAACTCAGTGTCATCTCATCTGGCTAGTAGTGGTGCTTCCTTTGATATGGCTAGAAAATAGCCTAGGAGAATACAAACAGCTTCTTGAAGCCTACAGTAGCGTTCTATATATTTGATTTCTGGTTGATCTGCTGGTGGCTGTGTTTTCTGCAGTGCATGACTGCCAATTCTGAGCAATTTGTAGTGAGACTTGCGACCGCTTGTTCTGCGTCGTAGTGGCGCAACATATCCATAGCAAGGCCGAAGTGGGAAATTCAGTAGGGGTTGGATTTCTATAGGCAATAACTCATGTTCATCTCATGGCATAGTAGGTGCTTCCTTTGATAATTGGCTAGAAAATAGCCATAGGAGAATACAAACAGCTTCTTGAAGCCTACAGTAGCGTTTATTATTTGATTTCTGGTGAATCTGCTTGGTGGCTGTAGTTTCTGCAGTGCATGTACGCCAATTCTGAGCAATTTGTAGTGAGACTTGCGACCGCTGTGTTCTGCGCTTAGTGGCGCACATATCCATAGCAAAGGCCGAAGTGGGGATACATTCAGTAGGGGTTGGATTTCTATTAGGCAATAAACTCAGTGTCATCTCATCTGGCATAGTGTGTGCTTCCTTTGATACTTGGCTAGAAAATAGCCATAGGAGATACAAACAGTTCTTGAAGCCTACGTAGCGTTCTATATATTTGATTTCTGGTTGATCTGCTGGTGGCGTTAGTTTCGCAGTGCATGTACTTGCCAATTCTGCGCAATTTGTAGTGAGACTTGCGACCGCGTGTTCTGCGTAGTGGCGCACATATCCATAGCAAAGGCCGAAGTGGGAAAATTCAGTAGGGGTGGATTTCTATTAGGCAATAACTCGTGTCATCTCATCTGGCATAGTAGTGTGCTTCCTTTGATACTTGGCTAGAAAATAGCCATAGGAGAATACAAACAGCTCTTGAAGCCTACAGTATAGCGTTCTATATATTTGATTTCTGGTGATCTGCTGGTGGCTGTAGTTCTGCAGTGCATGTACTTGCCAATTCTGAAGCATTGGTAGTGAGACTGCGACCGCTGTGTTCTGCGCTTAGTGCGCACATATCCAAAGCAAAGGCCGAAGTGGACAAAATTCAGTAGGGGTTGGATTTCTATTAGGGACTAACTCAGTGTCATCTCATCTGGCATAGTAGTGTGCTTCCTTTGATACTTGGCTAGAAAAATAGCCATAGCAATAGGATAGGATTGTTTGGTTTTAAAACCAAAAAAAAAACAAAAAACACCAAAAAAAAAAAAAACACAAAAAAAAACCACAAAAAAAACAAAAGAAGTAAAAAAAAAAAAAAGTTTATAACTCTCATTTTAAAAAATGTTTAACCGAGGGCAGGGGTAGAGGACTGAGGGAGGGGACGTGGGCGTCCAACTACTGCAGGGGTCAGGGCCGTGGTCCTGGGCGGGGGGAGACACCACCTGATGATGAGGGAGCAGGGGAAACGCCGCAGAGCTACCACTCCCTAGGTTCAGTCTGAAGTTACTGGACTCGTGGGTAGAGCACTGTTTGAGGCCAGAAACAGTGCGAACAGGTGATGTCGTGGATTGCTGACCAGGCTTCGAGCAATTTGTCACCACCAGTCAGTCTTCCACGCAGTTCCCACCCATGTCACCGAAATCCCCATCCTCCAGCTCCTGCACTCAGCTCCCCCCACAGTCGCCCCCCCCAGGAACATTGCCATTTGAACCGCATACTCGAGGAACTGTTTTCTGGACCCTTCCCACAGTCACAAACCCTTGTCCGGTTTTGCTGCATGCGCATTTCCGATGCCCAGGGATTTCCACCAGTCACAGTTGAGGGTGATGCTGACCTTCTTGACGTAGTGGAAGTGTTGTAAGAGGTGTCCGACGCTGAGGAGACACGTTGTCAGACGTGGGCAGTGGGGAACAGGGGGGAAGTTGTTGTTAGGGCGGAAGTCCGAGGGGGAGCAGACTGAGGGATCGGAGGATGGATGAGGTGACAAGGACCAAGCTGGGTTGAGAGGGCCGGGTGAACACAGTGCTTCTGAGACGGAGGAGGAGTCCTCGACCGGAAAGGTTGGAAGAGGCCAGTGGTGGGGCCAGACGGAGAGGCAGGGCCAGAGCTGCGTGCATCAGCGCCACTGTCAATAGTGAAGCTCCCGTGGTGAGGGCTATTTGCAGGCGAGGGCTTAGATCCTTCAGAAGTGTGGGGTTCTTCTAAGAAACACCGGATGACCGACGGAATGTGGTGGCAACATTTGCCAAACCAGGCTCAGCAGGGGTTCAACCAACTACTAGTTAACTACCCACCATGTGATGCGCAGGCTATGGAATGCTAAAACCCCACTCAGTGGCAACAGCCCGTTCACCTCCGGCCGTGCACACCACTGCTCTTCCCCTGTGCGCTGCTAGTCAGCCCCCCTGCCCAGGAACCCGGAGCACAAAAACCCCATCGTCGCCTCCACGATCCTCCACAGCATCCACCAGGTTCAGCTCTCATACCCAGACGCGGGAGGCGGAAACGCAAATATAGTGCAACCCACCGCAAGCCAAGCCCTTAATGGCACATCTCCAGATGCTTAGCCTGGAGTGCTGCCCTATGGCTTAGTAGAGACCGAGGCCTTTCGCAACATCATGGCGGCGGCGCCCCTCGGTATTCGGTCCCAGCCGCCACTACTTTTCCCGATGTGCCGTCCCAGCCGCCCAGCACGGGTCAGGACAAATATCCGTGCACTGACAACGCAGTTCTGACAAGGTCCACCTGAACAAGACCGTGGACGAGGCTGCCGGGCCGTGGGCACTATATATAGCTGAAGGCACAGGTTAACTTGGTGTGGAGGCTGGGACGAGTTGACCCTGGGGCGCTAGTACTGCCGACGCCGAAGGATTGGCGGGGCCTACCTCGGTCCAGGTGTTTCAGCCCTTACTATGCATCCCTCCTCCTCCCACCCCTCCTCCACCTCCTCCTCCGAACTACCATCCGTGGCACGGCGCCATCAGTCGGTAAGCTCTAGGAACAAGAGCAGCAGAGTGCCGTTAGCTAAGGCGACAGAGGCGGTGCGTCAAACGGCTAGCCTAGGCGACAAAGCAAACAAAGTAAAAAAGAAGAGAGGTATAAGTCTAGCGGCTTCCCGCCCTTCTCCCTCCTCCGTTCCTCCTCTCTTTCCATTTATCCCCTCCTGCACTCTTCTTCGACTCATCAACTCCGCTACTCTTCTTCACCACCTTCCTTACCCTTCCCTATCCCCCCCCCTCTCGTCCTCCCTCACCCTCTTCACAACACCTTGCCTCTCCCCTCTCTCTGTCATCCTCTTTTTCCTCCTTTCTTCCTTGGCCCTACGTCCTCCCTCATTTTCCCGACCGTCGTCTTCCGCCCCCTGTCCTATTCTCTGACCCATCCCATCTCACACCCTCATCTCCACCTTCATTACTCATTATCCCTCTTTTATATCCCTTTCAATCACGGCGCAGACGATCTGTGGGCTGGCACGTGAACTCAAGCGGAATGGTTGTGTGTGACACGGCCGTAAACCTGGTGGCGGCTCCTCTGCAACGCAGCAGACTGACACAGGTGCAATGCTGTGGCCCAGTGTAAATCTGATAGGCAGGGTTCATCAAACATACCCAATTCTGTTCTGTTGCCACGAGGCCAGCATCTGTGCGCATTCAGGAAGTCCAGCCAGATGCTGCCACTCTCAGGGCAGCGCAGCGCCGCCTCCAACTCTGCCGCTCACCGTACTGTGTGGACGTGCCCACGAGGTGGATTCACACTGGACCATGTTATCAGAGTTACCAGCCACGCAGAGCGTTGTAGACTGCCAGATGTCAACTTCCACCAGAACTGGTAGTCAGGTCAGTCAGCTTCCTCAAGTCTACAAGGAGGACGTGGAAGTGGTGTCTGAATCGTCAGGTGGGAGTAACTTTGAGAGTCAACCAGATGGTCAGTTGGCGATGCCGCCATCATCAGCCTCACCATCCCGCGCTTGCTGTTGCAAAACTCTCTGGTCAGCATGAAGTCGGAGGAGTGGGGGGTTGAGCTTGCGCTCGTCACAGAGAAGGGGAAAAGAATATTCCTTGTTGATAGCCAAAGCACCATGAGGTATGTTCTCAGCGGCATATCGGAGAGGTGGAGGTGGAGGAGGCTGAGGGGAAGAGGAGGAGAATGTTGGCGAGGACACAAGAGGGGACCATTGTGAGTCCGTCACTGTCAGCGTGTTATGGGCAGAAGAAGAGGAGTTGGAGGTTGGAGGAGAGGAAAATGGACAGTCAGGCCAGTGAAGGGGAGTGTGAATTCGTAAGAAGTTTGGTACTCTGGCGCATATGCAGATTTCAGCTAGGATGCCATCCCGTGACCCTCGCGTTCAAAGAAGTTTCCAGCACCGGATTACTGGGTGATTCACTCTCTGGACCCCACGGTACAAGCAAAAATCTTTCCACTCTCATCCCGGCAGAGGAAAGAGTGTGAGAATGCAATGAATACCAGCAGCCTGGTGCACAAGCTGAAACAGTATTTCCTTCTGACAGAGATAGCGGCAGGTGAGTGTTCTGCGGGACAAGTAGCTGAGGGCGAGTAGGCGAGCAGGCAGCTTGTCCAGCACTGGCAAGGGTAAGCTTACAGGCTTGTGCCAGCTTTATGCACCCAGCAAGACACTGTCACCTGTCCCCCAGTCTCGGCAGAGTAGGGCTGATCTTTACAAGAAAGAAAGATGGTGAGGAGTAGTAGGTGACCATACCCATCGTCCAAATGTCACCACAGCTCCCTACAACTACTGGGTTGGTTTACAAAGCGGACATGTGGCACGAATGCGCTGTACGCCTTGGCGGGTTCTTGCCTGCCCCTGCGCAGCGCTTGTCTGAGCGGGTTTTCAGTGCAGCTGGTGGCATCATCACCGAGAAGCGTACACGCTGTCGACTGACAGCGCGACAGGCTGACGCTTATTAAAAGACTAAAGGTGGATTCTCCAGACTTTCCAATCTCCCCAGGTGAGGAAGTCAAACACTGAATAATTGATCAATCCTCCTCCTCCTCCTCATTTTCTCCTTCTCCTCTCTTTGTACAGTAAAGCAGAGGAAAAATGGGCTATTTTTTGACAGGGCCCACTGGCTCTTGCTATGACTTCTGCATTTAATTTGTCTGGAGGGCCACATACCCGGGTTCCTTGTTGTGAAACCAATTTTTTGTGGAGTGCCACCATTACAGGCACTAATTATCCAGTTTTCTGGAGGGCACCTACCGGTCCTCTGTTTAAAAAATTTTTGGGGACTGCCACATTACAGCGCACTCATCGATTCATTTTTACTGGAGGGCCAATACCTGCTCCTACTGGTTTGAACCATTTTTTGGATGCCACATAACAGGACTCAATCTAATTCCCATTTTACTGCAGGGCCACCTAACCTGCTCCTCTGGTTTGAAACAATTTTGGGGCCTGCCACATCAGGCACTCAATCTATTCATTTCTACTGGAGGGCACCTACCTGCTCTTGGTTTGAAACATTTTTGGGACTGCCACATACAGGCACTCAATCTATTCCATTTACTGCAGGGCCACCTACCTGCTACTCTGGTTTTTTGAACAATTTTTTGGGGACTGCACATAGGCACTCAATCTATCCATTTTACGGAGGGACACCTACCGGCTCCTTGGTTTGAACATTTTGGGACTGCCACAACAGGCACTCAATTATTCCATTTTATGCAGGGCCAACTACCGGCTCCTCTGGTTCGAAGAATTTTGGGGACGTGCCACCTACAGGCAATCAACTTATTCCATTTTTACTGGAGAGCCACCTACTGCTCTCTGGTTTGAAGAATTTTGGGACTGCCCCACATACGGCAATCAATCTATTCCATTTTTACTGGAGGGCCACCTACTGCTACTCTGGTTTGAAAACTTTTGGGATGCCACAATAAAGGCACTCAATCTATTCCATTTTACTGGAGGGCCACCTAACCTGCCTCCTATGGTTTGAAAAATGTGGGACTGCCACATACAGGCCAACTATCCAAATAAATGTCTCCATAGCGCCTCCAACACAACATTTGTCTCCATTGCTACCTCCAAAAAGTCGTCCTCCATATAGCGCCTCCATACATCGTCCCCCTATCAAATCAGTGTGGTCAGCAGAAATTGGGTGTTTTTTCATGGAGTCCCACAGTTGTTAAAGTGGTCGCCACCCTGGCGTGTATCCACAAAATATCTGCAAACTTTTACCATTAGGGTATTATTTCAGCGTTCTTGCCGCATCTGTTTACATTCCCCTCACCCGGCAATCCTAAACTTATAAGAACGTACTACACTGATCTTATACAAAGGTTCTTAGAAGTGTCGTTTGGGTGAGTAGCCAGAGACAGGGGCTTGGATTGGACGGAAAGATCGCATGGCAGCGGAGCGCCAAGTCCTCCATGCGCCATCATGCGATTCTTGAGCATCTGTTTTAAAATTCCCTCACCGCCATATCCACAAACTATAGAACGATACTACACTTAACTTGGTGCAGGCTGGGACCGGTCGACCCTGGGGCTGCTCATATACTGGCGACGAGGGAGAGAATTGCGGGGCCTACCTCGGTCCAGGTCTCAAAGGCCTACTATACCTCATCCCACCCCTCTCAACCTCTCTCCTCCGAATTAACCATCCGTGGGCATGGCGCCATAAGTCGTTAGCTTAGGCAACAGCCAGCAGTTGCCGTCGCTAAGCGACAGCAGGCGGTGCTGAAACGCTGAGGCCTAGGCGAGTAAAGGCACACAGCCCAAGAGAATTACAGGGCATTCCCAATCAGTTGTTAACTTTGTCGCCACCCTTGCTGTTGTAATCACAAAATATAACTGGCAAACTTTACCATTAGGGATATTATTTCAGCGCTTCTTGCGCATATGTTTGGACATTCCCCTCACAGGCATATCCTAAACTTATAGCACGATACTACACTTGATCTTATACAAAAGGTTCGAGAAGTGCTGATTTGGGAAGGGAGTATAGCCTAGAGACAGGGGGCTTGGATTGGCGAAAGCTTCGCCTGGCTGCAGAGCGCCAGCTCCATCACAAGATCCAACTAACATATGTTGCAGCACCTTTAATCTCTACTAGTTCACTGCCTCCCTAATAATAATAATCCTTATTTATATAGCGTAATCATATATGCAGCGCTTACAAATTATAGGAAACAAAGACACAGGTATGTAACAGAGCACAACATGTGTATGGAACCAACAGGAGTGGGTCCCTGCTGCCAGAGCTTACGGTTATGAAGATGATGGGGTAACACGAGGATGGGAAAAGAATATTTAATGGTCAAGCCATTCTCTTAGGGAATAGAAAAAAATATAATAAATGGAATTGCGATGTCGCTTGGAAAACACTCAGCCGTATCTTTATATTACCAGGTCCCGGGGAATGGGGGAAGGACTGCCGAGAAGTCCTGGTGCCTGTTGGTTGCTGGATAACAGATGGGAGGACGACACAGGACGGGTTAGTAGAGAGTTAAAACTTCATTGCAGTTATATGAGTGTTATAGCTTGCCTAAAAGAAAATGGGTTTAAGAGCACGTTGAAAACTTTGGAGGTTAGGTATTTAGTATGATAATCCGGGGCCAGAGCATTCCATAGAATGGGTGCAGCTTAGAGAAGTCTTGGAGACGCGAGTGGGAGGTCCGAACTAGGGTAGGTCGGGTAATTAAGATCACTTGGCGGATCTAAGAGCACGGGTTGGGCGATGACTGAGATAAGAGAGGAGAGGTTAGGGGGGGGTGTGTCACGTGCAGCATTTATACAGGCTTTATGGATGAGGGTTATTATTATTTTAAACTATTCGAAAGGAGACTGCAGCAAGTGCAGCGACTGGATGAACTGAAGAATACATGGTCCCCTTATCAAACGAGCTGTGTAAGGCAGGATTTGGGGTGTTTTCATGGTCCATGTTACTTTGTGCCACCTGCTGGTAGATCCACAAAATATATGGCAACACTTTTAATGTAGCCATATTATTGAGCGCTTCTTGCCACATCCTTGGTTCCTCTCTGCCACCCATTGGTGTGAAGCCTGAGTCCATTTGGGTATGTCGCCATGCCAA
Source organism: Engystomops pustulosus (assembly GCA_019512145.1). NCBI lineage: Eukaryota > Metazoa > Chordata > Amphibia > Anura > Leptodactylidae > Engystomops > Engystomops pustulosus. The sequence continues at coordinate 69,337,042 of CM033643.1, read as the reverse complement.
CTATATAGACCTGACGTGCTGCCGCTGCCGCTGCATGCCGTTCCCCTATAGGGTCAAGGGCAATTATTGGATGTTTTAGATGCTATCTAGCTTCATTCTCGTCACTCTGTCATGGCCATGTGTGCCCATAATTTTGGCATAATGGTGACGATTAGGCAGCATCAGAGGCATCCATGCATGCGGCCCTGCTGTTTCCTGTCCATTTCCGTGGTGTGTCCATCCTTTTCGAGTTTCAAGGTGTTTGGCCCAAGCTTCCTGTGCAGAGCCTTGGTCCCCTTGAAAAAATGCTTCGAGTCTCCCATTGACTCAATGGGGTTCGTTATTCGAGACGAGCACTCGAGCATCGGGAAAAGTTTGTCTCGAATAACGAGTACCCGAGCATTTTAGTGTTCGCTCATCTCTAGTGGAGATCTATCTCTTGTAGATCTTTCTACTTGTCAATGTAGAAATGTATGCCTATTCCACTTAAAATCAGTAGGGGGAGCTCCATATATACTGAAGAAAAGGATTATGAAGCCAAACTGTAATTAAATAGAACCTGTCATAAGGAATTTCATTTTTAGCTGGTGACAAGTTCCAATAGTCTTTGCTATGTCAATTTTGTCTTTGTCAGGATTCTGAATCATTTAAGTAGTTTATTATTCTTCCCTGGGACAAAAGGATTTTCATCATTTTGGGCAGACATTGCAGACACTTTTGATAGCTCTTATGTTGACCATTGCTGTCAGGGGCTACAGTTCAGTAAATTACCAGAATCGAGAGAACGGCACTGAAGGTCACAGTGGGCATCTGTATAATTAGGGGTAATCTGGTCAGGCAGGGGCGTAACTAGGAGAGGCAGGGCCCCATGGCAGACTTCTGAATGGAGCCCCCTTTTCACTCTTAAATATATATATATATATATATATATATATATATATATATATATATATATTACGCACATTTACATACCTGTATACATAAACATACAGTTCTTAATTCATACACACACATTTATACACTCTTAACACATAAGCACGCATATAGAGCATATACACAGTACATATATACACACACACCATGTACCATATACACATACAGCATATACATATCACAGATACACGCACATATACAGCATATATACATTACCTATAAGTTATATACATATTATGATGTACAAAGTGCCACTGTACCACTGTAGTTACTACTCTGTGGTCAAGTGTTTTTAAGTCGGGGGCTTCCTGTATATTGCTAAAATCCCACTTATATGCTGACTAACCCTTTCCCCATGCTGGATGTAATAGTACTGCATGGGCTGAGGTGACTTCTAGACCCATGTCGTACTATTATGTCCTGCTTCTGGCACTGGCTCCCAGATGGATATGATGCCAAAATATGCAGGCAGGCCCTACCTCTAGACAGGACCTGGCTGTAATCTGCTGCGCATTAGTGTACTATATGACACAATGCAATACTTGTAATATGCATTATTTGTATGTATTTGTGTTGGCTCAAGGTGAGCTTGTTCAAGCCAACCTGTAAAAAAAAGTTAAAAAATAATTAATAAAGATTTTTTTAATAAAAATAAATTAGGAAATAAAGTAAAACCAACATTTCTCATATATACATTTATAAAAAAAATACCACATTTTTGGTATCGCTGCATCTGTAACATTCTGTACAATAAATTGGAAACATATTTGGACTCACTTGGAGACACAGTAAAAAGAAACCTAAATAATTGCCAAAGATTTTTTATCAAATCCCTTCACCAAAACGTGATGCAAATGCCAAAAATGGTACCAAAAGTTATGTCTCCGAAACGATGGCGATACTAAAAAAATTTAATTTTTGAAAGAGTGGACCCTGTCAGGAATGTGCTATATAGCCATGTCATTAGCTGATATCAGCTGATATGATAGGTCATTTGTACCAGGCTGTGTTTTACTGCCCGAATTGCAATGCAAATCCAAGGCACAGTCACACAATTATTGGCTAGTTTCAGATTTGTGCTTAACGCCTGCTGGGGTAAATGCAATGCAACAGCTAAGGAGATGAGATTTGCCTAATTTCATTGCCATTAACATTGGCATTTATAAAGTGCAATTTTAACCCAAGAGTTAACAACACATTAATATTTTTGTGCTGTTAGCGTAACGTTAACTCACTATTAACGCATTGCATTAACAGACACTTCTAATAAATCTCCACCAATGAATCTGCATGTTGTAGATGTTAAATTCACAGCAGAAATCAGTGGCTATTTTTTTCTATGTACCCCATCTTCTACACTGGTTCGGTACTGAGCTGCTGAGTTTGCATGCTTAAGTCCAAGTGGGAAAATCCACCGACAATACAGGGAATGTGCAGGCGGCCTAACAAGCCATGTGTCACCTACACATGATCAGAAGTGGACTTCAATTTGGATGTTTTAAAAACAAAATATATTCCAAAGTACCATTAGAAGTCAGTTTATAAAATGTAAGCTCTTGCGAGCAGGGCTTTCACTCCTGTCTTATAATAATAATGTCTTATTTTATTCGTTTATGTCCCCCATGATTTGTAAAGCGCTATGGAATACGATGGCCCTATATAAATACAGATTATTACTATTATTCATGAAGAGTATTTAAGGGTTAAAACCAATGCTGATTTTGAAGCAATGTGGTATTTCACCACTAGAGGTCCCTCAAAGATCTAACAATATGGTGAAGTCAATAGGAGCTGTCAGCTGTGAATCAGTCACACAATTGGGGGTTATTACAACTTTTATTCAACCAGTTCAATAATTTTCCGAATTTTATGACTATATACAAAAGCAGAAACATCTAGAATACTAACATGGCAATGCTTCATTCACAATAATGCATTGTATATGTATTATCTACAATGTAGTTAATTGTGTAGCTATGATGTCACAAAAGAAGTGAATCTAAGTTCTGGATTTCAGCCATCCTATGGTATACTATATCTCTGGTGTCATCTGGCTTCACTCAACAAGAACAATTTAGGGGCGCTACGCACCCTTCTGAGCTATCTTTGATATGAAATCATAAGAGCCCATTTTACACCACTTTTCATTACATGTTCTAAGCAACCACAAGTTTAATCACTGAAGTAAAACATTATTATATAATTGTCATCATATGTATGATGTTTACTATGTTTTATCACAGTTGGATATAATTTGTAATATTTTTCTACCATAAAAATGTAGATGTATTCATTTTGAAACAATATTTGTTTTCAAGGTGATTTTAATTTTATTGGCCAGTTGATATATTTTGGGTTTACATTGCGATATCTTAAATGTATGAATCTCATTTTTTAATAAGCTTAGTTATTTTTGTAAATCAAACCATCAAGTAAGTGAAGCCAACAGGAAATAATTACCAGTGTTCTTTCTTAGTAATGCTGTCATATTTTATGACAATTTGTGGAATTACAGGAGTTGGACCCCTTCTGATCTGACATTGTCAGAATATAGCGAAATGTCATCAATGGTTATACTGGCAAAACTATAGTTTATTGGCATTTTAAAGATAGTATCAGATATATTATGCAAATGATTAACAAAAGTGTAACATGGAGCCCCATACAAAACCAGGATCGGCACCTAACATGTACCATTTATAGTAATACTGTCCCAGTGCAACTTTTACCTCTGGACCTTCTGTTGCTATCTCCTTGATCAACGCCTGCCTACTATACTAAAGAGGCCGCCGCATAAATTTATTATGTTCTTCTTAGAGTAGAATTTCTTACATATCTCCAATATATTACACACTAATTGGTCCTTGTGGCTTGTAGTCTCATAGAGTTATTCTACATGTGGTCACAGCTGTTCAGGCAGATAATAATCAATGGAAAATATCACAAATGGTGCAGCTGATTCAATATTTGAAGCCAAAACTGGGGCAGATTATAATTCTACTCCATTCACAATCCATTCTTCACATTGGCTTCAGGAACACCATTAAATGGATTATGTAAAGGAATGTCCGCATTTTTTGCGGTGTAAACTGACTTGTGCAAACTTGATTGCCTTGTGCAGATGTTGACCTGTTGTGGCCTATTCCACCTGCATAGAAGCCTTCTCTAGTATTATTCTGTACTGACCGGAGTCTTGTCTATAATGAATGTCACTGCTGTGAACGTTCCAGTGCTCATAATGTGCATGGAATGACTGTGTCAGCTCTCATGGACATCATAACCCTTCCTCAAGCTCCAACGAGTTTCAGGTAAGAGCAGAAATTCTATAGGGATCTCCATGAATTCCAGGACAGCTGGAGACTTGCCTCTTCCTGCAGAGATCATTTTGTGAATTATTATCCATGTGTGAGTTCAGGAGAGGAGCAATTCCTCACTGGGAAGAAATAGAACTATAAGGTTACAGTTATGGTGTGGTTTGGTCCCCCTGCTCTTCTAAAGGAATACAGGGGAATACAGCATGTGAATACTTGTCAATGTAGAAGCATCCCATTACTCATAGAAAGACATGCGACAGCAAATCTATGGTGGAACACTGCCAATGCAAGTACAAATGGATGCTTGATCATACCACCCCATTTTATTACTTTACTGGTGGTGAATGTCCATTTAGTCCATATTCACTTTATCTATAAGTGACCAGCAAATTAATACTGTACTTCTATTCCACACCACACCTATAGATCATATTTACATATAATAATGTACCCTCTAAATTCTGATTCCAACAGAATGTATATCTTGGATAAATCTGATGGCCTGGATGCCAAACAATCCAAAAATTATTCTGTTGTCAGTTATGATAGAGGTTTTTCACACATATTAAGCTTTTGATTTCTTGATGGGTGGTGCCTGCACTATCTTAATGACGTGACATATAATTGGATACACAGAACAACTAGCTATTCTATAAACAAATTCAGTCATTTTGGTTGAGAATATAAAACACGTAGCCATATGATACCTCTGAAAGTCCTCTTAGTGCATGACTGCAAAAAATAGCTCGTGTTTTACCATAGATTCCATATGTTGTCTTAGTATTTAATATTCAGTAGAATCATATACATGAAGGGAATTCCAGACTTATAGAGGCAATAATATTCATACAGCCCTGGGGCCATGGCAGTCTTATTCCGCAGCTGCCGACTTCTAGACCGGATGAAATGTGACAGATTTTTCGTTACTAAAGTTGACACTTTAAATTTAAAATTTTGTCCACAGCAAATGTATATCTCTTGTTTGCAGCTTTTGGAAAATTTCGCAATGAAGAAATTGAAAAAGTAATTGGATAATACGCTTTACATCACAGTGGTAAGCATAAGAGTATGAGAAAAAGAAAAGAACCAAGAAGGATCATGGGATCCTAGTATGTAAAACTGACAGTTTCTCTCAGTTATACCTTGCCTTAAAATGACACTCTTGCCTCATTGAAGAGGAGGGGGATGGGCTTTCCACAGAAACCTTATAGACAAGGAATTCAGCCTCATACTATTGAGAAATCGACCTCAATATCTCAAAATGCATTGTGAACAAGAGCCTATTTTAAATACAGAAATCCAAATAAACCTGCTTGAAGTCTGGTGTGTGCCGTACCCCATCCCCTTTCTCTTCAACATTATCCAGGATTGCAACCAGATAATGACCATGTCTTGACGATTCCAGATGGTGGCAGCACCTACATTATTACACCCGCTGAAAAGAGAGTTTAGCCTAATTTGCACAACCACATCTTTATATTACCCATTGAGCACCTTGGTACGAAAACAGTACTACCCATGAATCGCGTTCTCTCTTTATCTAATGCCATGGATTCCTACTGTAGCCTCAGTAACTCTGCATTTAGGCTATTATCACATCTATTTGGATGATATTGGGCGGCATACAATGGTCCAGACTTGGCTCCATACAAGTTCTGAACCAGAACACTGGACTGGTCTTGCAGATAATTATTTCTAACACCAGGTTAGTGGGTAGTCCAGCGAGAAGATCTTTTATTTATATATTACAGTTTGCCCCAATGTAACAATGTATTTTGGTCAGTATTTTAATCTGCATTATGTATACAAAGACCATGTAAAGGACCAGAGAATGTGCAGAAAACTATTTGAAAGAATCATAATATAATATAAATAAATCTTTATTTATGTGGTGCTATCATATTCCACAGCGCTTTAGAGATCATGGGGAACATATACAAATAAAATAACACATTACAGAGCAATAAGACGGTCAGATGAATAGGAATTAGGAGAAGAATAGTGAAATAACAAATAGAATATTTTGTAGAAAACAAAAAACGCTTTGTTCATCACAGGTTTATCATATCATACTACCTTGCGAAAGTAGCCTTAGGCTTTATTCACACCTGGGTATTTTGGTCAAATATTTGTAATAGAATAATATTAAATATGTGGAGACTTTTGAACCACTGTACAGTGGGTATGGAAAGTATTCAGACCCCTTTACATTTTTCACTCTTTGTTTCATTGCAGCCAATTGGTAAGATCAAAAAAGTAAATTTTTTTTTGCTCATTAATATACACTGCACCCCATCTTAACAGAAATATTTAGATGTAGATATTTTTGGTAATTTATTAAACAAAAATAACTGAAATACCATAAGTATTCAGACCCTTTGATGTGACACTCATATTTAACTCAAATGCTGTCCAGTTCCTTCTGATCCTCTTTGAGATGATTTTACTTATTCATTGAGTACTCAATCAATCCAGCTGTGATTAATTAAACTGATTGAACTTGATTAGGAAACACACACACCTGTTTATATAAGACCTCACAGTGCATGCCAGAGCACATAAGAATCATTAGGTCTAAGGAACTGTCCAAGGAGCTCAGAGACAAAATTGTGGCAAGGCACAGATCTGGTGAAGGTTACACAAGAATTTCTGCAGCACTCAAGGTTTCTTAGAGCCCAGTGGCTTCTATAATCCTTAAATGGAATAAGTTTTGGACGACCACAACTCTTCCTCTACCTGGCCATCCAGCCAATCTAAGCAATCGTGGGAGAAGAGTCTTGGTGAGAGAGGTAAATAAGAATCCCAAGACCACTGTGGCTGAATTTCAGAGATGCAGTAGGGAGATGGGAGAAAGTTCCACAAAGTCTGTGCTGACAGATGCTTATCTTCAGTGCAAGACATATGAAATTGTGCACACAGTGTGCAAAGAAAACAGATGAAGGACTCCCAGTCTAGGAGAAATAAGATTCTCTAGTCTGTTGAGAAGCATATTGAACATTTAATTCTAAGCGTAATGTCTGGAGAAAACCAGCCACTGCTCATCACCTGAAAAATACAATCCCAACAGTGACACATGGTGGTGGCAGTATCTTGCTATAGGAACGGGGGGGGGGGGGGGTCAGCTGCAGGGACAGAACAACAGGTTGCAATTGAAAGAAAGATGAATGCTGCCAAGTACAGAGAAGTCCTGGATGAAAACCTCTTCCAGGGTGCTCTGGACCTCAGACTAGGCCGTAGGTTCACCTTCCAGCAAGACAATGACCTTAAGCACACAGCTAAAATAACAAAGCAGTGGCTTCAGAAAAACTCTGACCATTCTTGACTGGCCCAACCATAGCTCTGACCTAAATCTAAGTCTCTTGAGAGACTTGAAAATGGCCTCCACTAATGTTCACCATCCAATTAGAGGGAATGGGAGAGGATCTGCAAGGAAGAATGGCAGAATATCCCCAAATCCAGGTGTGAAAAACTTGTTGCATCATTCCCAAGACGACTTATGGCTGTACTAGATCAAAAGCTGCTTCTACCCAATACCCAAAGGGTCTAAATACTTATGGCCATGTGATATTGCAGTTTTTCTTCTTTCATAAATTAACAATAATATCTACATTTCTCTGTTTTTCTGGGTTGCAGAGTATACATTAATGGCCAAAAAAAAAAAAACTGTTTTCATCTTACCAATTGGCTGCACTGAAACAAAGGGTGAAAAATTTAAGGGGTCTGAATACTGTGTCTACTCTGCAGGCTGGCTGTGAAAAAGTACTACAGTACTTAAATAGGTGCACAAGTACTAATGTACTCGTGGCTAAAGTAATTTGTTGTAATCATAGCCTAGGTGATCAATAAAAGAAACTCATGGAATAACCCTTTGACATAGGAGCCATAAAGATATAACCTTACACTATGTGTAATATATTGTGAATGCGCCAGTTCTTACCACATTATGAGATCACAAAACATCCTTTTATTTCAGTTTCCTAAAGTGGATAGACAGTAATAAAATGATAGTATCACATTGTTTTGCTTTGTAAACACCCCATGTAAAGTGCTTCATGATTTGTGTGTACAGAAATAATAGCTCTGCTTGTTTGCTACACATTATTCTTTCTTGTCTATGTTTGTGGTGACAGAAGCCACCAAGTTAAATGTCAGATACTGCTGATCAGGTGTCACTTGTTGCAACTTAAAGCTAAAGATTTTGCAGAATTCCAGATGGAAGATGTTGGAGTCTTTCCTGTGGGCATGTTAGGCCTTGGGGCCTTTGTTTACTTAGATAAGGTCTAAACAAGGGCTTTGGTTGAGGCCTACTGTGAGCTCTTTCATATGAAACTTGTGGCTACTGGATTATGCAAATGTTGAGTTTCAAAACATCTTGACAGGACATGATGGATTAGACTTCTGTAATAGTTCTAAACTTGCAGGATTGAAACAGGACATTTGCCTCCCTGTCATTGGATCCAGGGTCACTGGTGTACATGCTGATAATCTTATTTGGCTTCCTGTCTATGCTGTATTGGAGGACAATTTTGGAAGAGCAGACTCTTATATATCTCCCAGCAACTTTTGCACAGTTTTAGGCTGGTTTGAACATGTTCAGGTCATGATAACAGACCCACATGTTGGCCTGACATTTGGAGAGAGAAAGATCTGGACCACACATCGACATGCAATGATCTATTGCTGCTAGGCTACATTTTGATCAAATGACATAAGCCGATGAACCACACCTTCACAGAGACCTCATTTTAGTGAATCCCTACAACTACTAACTACTGGCGACGTAGCACATGCAGGGACCTAGACCCAGCGCCCCCCTGCCCCGTTCCCCTGGAGAGAGAAAGATCTGGACCGCTTATCCACATATTATACAGTGATCTATTGCATTAACAAGGTTTTTAGTTACATTTTGGTCAAATTGCTTAAGCCCACTAATCACTTCAGTGTTCCCTTATTTTAGGCGGTCCCTATGCTATACACACTGCACAGGAACAAACTAATTGCAACCTACAGATGAGGATCCAAACTCCAGCACGGGTACATGAGGGAGTGTAGCATTGCTAGCACTGCAATTCGGTTAGGAGACAGGGAGTCCTCTGCAATGTTTGCAGTCTGTGGGATCAGACCAACATCCCAGTTATTATCCACGTGTTGAACATATTTGTGTGCAGCCGGCCTGTAATATTTTAATAGCATAAGATAGTTCTTATAGATGTGTTATGTGGTCCATAGATACTAGATGGGCTGAACCTTCTATCCCAGGCATACCTACGTTTCCAGAAGTCACATACCTCTGTTTTCTAACATCTCTCCAAAATGGACCCATGCATATCCAACACAGGAGGGTGTTCATGCTAATAGTAGCATCTGAGAGTGGCAAGTGGTAATTTAAGGTCTTAGAATATCCACAATGTATGTGTCCAAAGTTCACTGGGAGTAATTGCTGTGGGTTTGACACAGATTTCACTCCTTGCAATGTAAAGGTTAAAATCATCTGCAGAAATCTGCAATATAAATTGAAGTGCCGCAGATTTAAAATTGGCACCAATTTTGTCTGTCATATGTACTTGTTCTCTTTTGTTGCTTTTCTGACATGAACAGCCTAATGGTTATTGCTATGGTTGAAATAAAAATATGAAAGTAGTTAAAAGCTTAAAATAACTTATATGCATTGTAAGAATTGCTTATAAACTCTCCATTTTCACTTGTGCTGACTTGCTCCCCTGTATTTGTATTGGTCATGTGCTGTGTTGCCTACAACTTTATAGCAAATGGGGGTATTGTACAGTAGAATACACATACTGGGCATTGTCCTGTATAGATTGCGGTATGTTAGAAAGTATTTACTGAACATGTTGCTGCTCTGAAACAATGGGAAGCCCAGGACTTAATGAAATTAGTGTTTGTTATTTGTCTTTGTGCTCTGTCATTCAGATTTCCTTTGAAAGCATCCTAATATCTATCCACCCACTTCCCAACCTGAAGTCCACCCACACACCTCAGCATGATTGCAGGAGCCCATCTGCAGCAGAGTTTGCATTCATTCCACAGTAGGTCCAGGCTGGACTGTAGCGCTGAGCTGTCAGTCAACCTGAGGCAGCAGATGATTCTTCAACCATCCATCTTGTCATTGACAGAAAGTGTCTGGTGCAGTAAAGATGCAAATGTGTGTCTGTGAAGCTGCATATGCAGAGACCTTTAATGAATCCATGTAACTACATTGTCTTTAATTGCTTTTTCAAAAATAAATCTCCAAAAGTTTAGCAAATATCACAGCATAACTGTGTCTATCAATAATTACCCAGAAAACATACATTCTTTGAGTGACATGGTAAGACCTAGTCAAATCCAACCCCTGGGGCCACTTCCCTTTTTTAGAATGTTCCTTCCATGTACCTTATCAGGACAAGCTAAATCTCAACAGAACTGAATCTGTACCTAAAATATTAGGAATATGTCCCCATTGTTATTCGTAGAGATTATATTTCCAATTATTATAATTAATACCCATATATATATCCCTATCAGCAATATTGCAAGTGGATCACTTCATTAAATTATTGTGGAGTGTTCGTCCTCCAAAATATCCATTATTGTTGGTTGCACATCCTCTTTGCAGAAGGCAATGATTCTTGGGTAAGGACAAAAGACTTGATAAAGGAGTAAATTATGGATGTTTGCTTTGATATTTTAATATATAATGTAGAACAGTAATTGGAAATTAACATTTGTATAAACATTTGATAATGTGATTATTGCCCCATGTTAAAGGCCCTTACGACCTAACCCCTTTAGGACATGTTTGGCCTTCAGGGTGCTGGCACTTTTTCCTATTTTTCACATTGAATTATAGAATCCATAACTTTTTTTATTTTTCCACGCATGTTGCTGGTGGAGGGCTCATTTTTTGCAAAACAAAATGCAATTTTTGCTGGTATCTGTTTGGGGGTCCATATAATTTATTGATTGAAATTTGTTAATTCTTTAGGCATTTATATTTATATGTTTTTTTTATAAATATCAGTAAAGACCAAGTCCACACAGCATAAATACTTCTCAGAAGGAGGGGTGCAGTGCCCCCATAGGTCCCCTTGTAAAAAGTGGGCAGCACTCCAATGGTCCTAAATGGCGCCTACAATTTCAATAAAGATCACCTCTTTTTGAATTTTAGACCATTGGAGTACTTCCCGCTTTTTACAACATATATATATATATATATATATATATATATAGAGAATGTGAGACACTGAAGGGGTTAACTGTGGATGGGCGGTATGTTTCCCCTAGGTTTTGCTATAATGCAAGGCCTTAGTGCTGAGGTTGTGTTGTCCAGCACCTTGGACACAGGTGGTGGGAACAGCCCAATCAGGCCAATAAAGCCGCTCAGCAGAGCTCAGAGTGTTGTCTCTCTCTGAAAGGAGGCTGGAGAGCACACAGCCCTGACCTCTGTGCCTGGAGCAGCCAAGTGATTTTGTATAGTGGTGAGTTAGTGGAATACGTGTATAGTTAGCACCCTGACGGGTAGGATTTTTGTTTATTTAATGCCTGAGTGTAAAGGCTGTTTTGTTTTGCTGCTGCAATAAACGCAGACGAGACCTGTTTTGGACTAAACCTTGGTGTCACTGTCTTGAACTGCATCACAGCACCCCGCTACCACGGTCTCTACTGGGCCAAATCCCCCCAATATATATATATATATAATATATAACAGGTGGTCCTCTACTTAAGAACACCCGTCTTATGGACGACCCCTAGTTACAATCGGACCTCTATATGTTGGTAATTTACTATACTTTAGCCTTAGGCTACAATTAACAGCTATAATAGTTATTAAAGGTGTCTGTAATTAAGCTTTATTGTTAATCCTGGTTCTCATGACAATCCAACATTTTTAAAATTTAATTGTCACAGAGACCAAAATTTGTCTTGGGTTACAATGATAAAATATACAGTTCCGACTTATAATCAAATTCAACTTAAGAACAAACCTATAGAACCAATCTTGTACACAGCCCAGGGACTGCCTGTATATATATATATATATATAGGTTTTGTTTTGCTTATGTTGTACAGTAAAAAATCTATTCTATAAAACATAATTGGTTGATGCATTGTGTCTTCCTAAAGGCATAACTTTTTTATTTTTCCACCGATGGAGCTAGTTTTTGATTACTTTTTCTGTCAGGAGCAGTCAGTATTTGGCGGGATCCTGCTGATCCTGCTGATCGATCTCTAGGGGCTCCATGGGACTGCAGCAGTGATCCCAAGCTACAAGTGCTGTATCTACTGGTGAGGCAAGTAATATGCCACTTAAATTGTGAGATAACTGAATGTCTGCACCCGCCAAATACTACCCGAGAGAACTGGAACTCCAGTACATCAGAATATGTCCCCAATTCCTGGTAATAATAAGACTTTTTAAATAATGTTATAGCTTAATACTGTTTAGTTTTTAATGACATTTTTTTCAGGTAAGCACAACAGTATTTGACATTGCTTATATTAAATCATTTCTGTTATTTTCTGTTCAATATTGTATTCAGTAAGTTAAAAATAACACAATCTATTTAATTTATTGGTTAACAATATACTGATAAACAAGGACAGGGGGGTATTTGCCATTAGGCACTTCGGGCCCTGGTTAAGGAGGTGATTTCAAGAGCAGTATTTTTTTTATTTCTTACTTGGCCACATAACTGCTGTGTTCCATAAACTACAGGAAAGATGGCCCAGGAGGTCATATTATATATGCATGGAGAAATAGGATTCATAGTATGTATAGGTGGGAACATAGAGCTTAAAGGGAACCTGTCACCAGGAGGCCAATTTTTAGCATTCCCCCAGTCCCCACAGAGCATAGTACATACACTGCCAAAGTGTTTTTGTATAAAAAATTGGTTTTACAGAAAAAAAGGAAAATGTTATATTGTACCTTTCATTAGCATCTGCTGTGTGACTAGGCAGTTGCCCAATGGGAGGGGCTGGTAAGGAGCAATTCCCCCCCACCCTTGGGAAACATGTGACCTTTTCAAATATATGAATAACTCCCCACACTCGGGATTGGCTGTAGAAGAGCAGGGGGCGTCGCTAAGCCAAGTGATGGGTGTTGTCATATATTTGAAAAGGTCACATGGAGTAGCTGTTCCCCAAGGGTGGGGGGAACTGCTCCTTTCCAGCCCCTCCCATTTGGCAACTGCCTAGTCACACAGCACATGCTAATGAAAGGTACAATATAACCAATTTTTAATAAAAAAACACAGCGTATGTACTATGCTCTGTGGGGACTGGGGGAGTGCTAAAAATGGGTTTCCTGGTGACAGGTTCCCTTTAATAGTATTTGAGAGCAGGAGCATAGGGGTGTCATACTATATAGGAGTAGGAGCATAGAGGAATCATATGTTATAGGAGAATGAACAGAGAAGTTCATGGTCTATAGGAGTCATGGGGCAGAGGGGTGCTATAATGTATAGGGAACATAAGGGAGTCATAGAATAGAGGAGTTGGAACACAAGTGGTATTTCTAGAATTGGTGCAACAGGGGGTATAGTATTTTGGAATAGGACACAATTAGTTGTCTCTAAGGCCTTAATACTTCTATTTTCTATCTCACTGCACCGTGACCAAGCCAGGCGGCTATGCCAAAAATTATATAGCAAGTCCCATTCCCTTCTATATTTTTCAGCTCCTATGGAGATGGGAGAGGTAAGCAGTGCTCACCTTTTTATCTCCACATGGCTGAAACGGGCCACAAACATTGGGAGATTTGCATGAGGTCATGTTCATGAGACCTAGTGAGGTATCATTTACAATTATTTATAACTAATGATTATCACTAAGAAATTAATTTAAATTTGATCTCCTTTGTGAACACTGATGAAATATTTTTTATTTATATATTTATTTTTCCAAATTTTGTTGTAAATTGTATTTCAGGATTTGCCTAGATCTTGACCAAAATAGATTTTAATTGCTATTTAAGTCTGCATGGACTATACTCAAATGTATTTTGCAATGTCCTCCATGGAAACTACAAGCAACGCATTTTAATCAACAAAAGTGACTTGCCAGCAACTTCAAGATATAGGTCTTTAGGGACAGCAGTGTTACCTCATTTAACTTAACAAAAGCTGTGCAGTGTCCAGAGTTGGTGGAAGGTCTTTTCTCTGTAACAAAGACTCATTCTGTAGCTCGGATTGCTTTCCCTTATTCTATTCCAGCGGCTTAATGTTGTAACTTACCCTACATATGACTCAAAGAAAGAGAAAAAGAATGACTTGTTTAAACAGGTGCTTGTTGTGGGCAGTAGACTTGTCTGCTATGAGTTTTTGAAACTGAAATCAAACATGGGATCAGAAAATCTCTTCATATGACCACCCAGGAATTATTTCAAAGTTTAACATCTGGTTTTATATAGTTTTCCAGAATATTTTTTTTAAATATTAGATTGTAAGATATGAAAACTTCCCTTTGTTGGATTAACAAAAAAACGGTTGAAATTTATAGATACATTTTACATTGAACTAATTTCTAAGATAATATCTTGCCCTTATTTCCATTTTATACATTTTATAAATGTGATTTGATTGCCAATGTAAGATTAGTAGTCAGTATAAATCTCTATTCATTATAGTCTCATATAAAATGGAAAATGAAGGGATGAAGACTTTATTGTGCCCATAACATGATGTGGTTGGCCCCTTTACATAAAGTTTTCTGTTAAGTGTGGGGGGCAGGATATTATGTAATTTACCAATTTACATGTAAAATTGTTCTGCACAACTTCCTAGAAATGTAAATTAAAGCCCAGGTTCAGAAATGTCTTCTACAGGTCCATCTACACAGGGCCAGCAATAAAGAGTGCAGTGTCTCCAGAGCCTCCAAGTCCAAATGCTGGTGTCTTTAGCTGAATATCTGGGGTATTCTCAAGGGCCTGAAACTGTGTCTAGATCTACTGGGATTTTCATATACAATGATGTCACAGTACATGGATAATAAACATAAAGAATCCACAGAAAATGATAGATACAAAGTCAAGTTCCATTGGTGTACAAGCAGATAGGATGAAGATCATGGCTTACTGATAGGTAAAGTATATATAGTTTTGCTTGTGAAATACTGCAAGTTATTGGAGTGCATCAATTCCTTACCCTGGTCAATACCTTGATATAAAGTAGGTCAATAGTTAATCGCCATATCTCCTAACCATTCCCAATAAACAACCGGATGGCAGGAGGTATGTTCTTCTCTACCTGCGTCTGGAGAAGGAATGCTATGGGGATGTAGTGGTGATGTCATGAAGTCATCGAGCCTACTAGTTTCAGAACAGCAGAAAAGAAGACGGGACTGCTGTAAGGGATGGGGGAAAAAATTGTATGTTCCTTCTCATAGCAAAAAATGAAAGAAGAGGCATGGTGGGGTCTGACAGAAAATGGGGCTGCATAGAGCTACACATTTGGGGCCCTTATGTCATGGTGCTTGATGAAAGGGGACATACATTTTGTGGCTACATAAATTTACAAGAGAAAAAATGACATTCTGAGAAGGAAACTAGAGAAAAGGGGTTTCATACAGTATGAAGGCACATGGGGCATTGTGCAAGTTGGGGGTCAGTAATGGGAGTGGTATTTACTGTGGGGGCACACTTGAGACTGGGATTAGAAACTAAGCTTGTGAATAGAAGATTTTCAGCAGTGTGTTACGTGTGCCAACACGTGTGCCAACTTGTGACAAAAGTTGGTAGTTAGGAAATAAGATTTATAAGAAAAGGTGACACTAAGGCTGCAATCACACTGCTGTATGGGGGGCGTATATACGCCCCCCACGTGCGGCACCGTACCGCTCCGTACCCCCTGAAAACATAGGCTTTTAGCGGCATGCAGCACCGTGCACCATGTTCCTCTATGGAGAGGGGCGGGGGTGAGCAGCCTCCTCCTCCTCCCCCTCCTCCTCTCCCCAGCGCTACGGTACGGTGGACAACGGCAGTGTGAATGTTTAACTGCCAATTTTAATCTAAAGTGTGAATGAAGAGGAATGGTTTACGTGGCTTATATTTTGCCCAAAAATGATTACATGTCATAAGCACTCGCTACGGCCAGTATTAAATTGTAGTGGGCGATTGCTGTCAACATAACATCACCGCTTAGGCTGGCAGTGATGGGACGAGTGGTGCTGGACTGGAGGTAAGGTGGAGGTTTATTCCTCCGGTGTCATGCTTACTCCTCATAGATTGGTAGCTCTTGCAAGCAGGGCCCTCACTCCTATATTTTTTTACTATGTTTTACTCTATAATGCTATATTTCATTTGTATATGTACCCCATGATTTGTACAGAGCTGCAGATCATGAAAGCGCTATATAAATAAAAATGTATTTTATCATTAGAATTCTTTTGTTTTTTATCACCATTTGAGGCCAGTAATACAAAAATCTTGGACAACCCATTTAAGTTAAATGGTCAGTCATATTCGTTTTTGAAGTTTTTGTAAAGTTTGTTTTTGCTACTGCTTATCAAGGGGAAGCACTAGGGGAAAATGCATTCAGTCTTGAAATGTATTTGTGCTGTGACCTTTTGCTTTTGCATCTCAAAGGGTGTTAAAGCAACTTAAAAATAATGAGGGGCATTTATTAATTTTGGCACAGGGTGGGATGTGGTGAAAGAGATTAATGAATTGGTGCACGGACTAAAAGGTTTAGAACTCCCTGGAACAGCTTTTAGCTACTCTCTTTTTGCACCAGAAATTGCACCAAAAAATTAGTCTGAAAAATAGAAGTGCCAGAAAACTGTTGGATTCACAAGCACCGCCACAATTTTGTGCCCAAAATCCGAACAAATCAAGAGTGTCTCCAATGTTTTGTCAAAATAACTGTATGAACCAATAGCAGTATATTCAGCCAGCTTTAGAGCTTGTGGATGAAGAGGATGTAATATTACCCACTGGTTTACCAGTAAAGATGATAAGCCCCTGTAACTATACACTTAATATAGGGATAATTATTTGTAAGAATGGTTGATATTCATACCTTTGTTACTTATATATAAGATGCTGTTTTAGACATTCTAGAAGCAGCAGCATAGCTACTAGATATTTTTCTATGCTTATATTGGTTACTTATTGTTAGTTTTCTGGCATAAGCTATGCATCATTGCCTGTATTATGAAATGTTGGCATATGATGTAGTTTTGTATGGAAGAATCTTCTTTCATAGTCTTCATTTGCAATGTGACTCTTCTGTTTTGGCGTTGATGGGTTTTGGCTGTCTGTCAGTTCTTAAAGTAACGTGTCTTGCCCTGCACCCAGTCTCGGTGAACTTTTTTTCTAGTAAACCTGTAATGACAGCCAGGACTAGAGTCAGCAGGAGGACTTGATTTAGTTAAGTCTGATTTAGATAAAGTTCTTTCTAAGTTTGCCAGGGCACTAAGCCAATGCTTCTCATACCAGCTGTGTCTTGGTTAGAATTCTCACAGTGAGAAAAGGCCGCAGCCGTTGCTGTGCGCAGTGGCATTCACATAACTTTGCCTTTCTTCAGTAACGCATAACCTGTGGCATCCTGCAATTGTTTCACTGTGCCTTTACCAAGCTATTTAAAAGCTAAATAAAAACAAGAAAGTCGCACACCCCTGGCATGGCTGAAAGTCATAAAATCTGACTATTCAAACTAAACTAAATAAAGACAAAGGGGGTTATTTATCATTAGGCCGGCTCCTTGGGACAGTTCTATGTCTATTTTTGGAGCTCCACTGCTCATCAGATTCATTAAAGTGGCTTCGGCTCTTTAATAATTGTTCTTATGGTCTACTCAAAAAGTCCCAAAAATGCATAACAAGTCCCAACACATACACCAGCATGTGACTTGAGCAACTATGAGACTTTTCCCAAGTCATGAATCTAGCTTTGCATGGTGTTGCACTAGCAGTATTTCTATGTTTCCACTAGAATAATGAAGAGGTGTAAATAGCCCAGCGAGACTTATTAAGACTGAAAAGTCTCAAAAAACCTCAATGCGACTACTTTTAGACTTTTTTTACGCCAAAAAGCCCAGCAAAACCAATGATAAATAACCCCAAAATGGTCTAAATACAATCTGGTAGATTTATCAATCTGCTTATGCCAAAATTCAGTTGTAATTTTCTCCATTTATCAAGGGGTTTTTACAGTTTGGATAGTTTTATGACTAGTTTGATAAAAATGTGGTGGCTTTGGATGGTCAAGGTTTTGCAGGGAAATGAATACATATCATAAAATACCCCTCTGTGTTGCAGTGTTCCTGCGTTCCAGTTCCTGTGCTCCCGTGTTCCCATGATCCTGTTCCCATGTTCCAGTCTGTTCCGTGTTCCTGCTCCCGTGTTCCTGCTGTGAGTTCCAGTTTTCCTCCCAGCACTGTTCTCCCGCTGTCCCCCCAGTCTCGGACTGTATCCAGCATTTCCACCTTGGCTGCCACCGCGGGCTAGTCGCACCTGTGGAACGACCTGGTGGTACCCCGCCGCAGCAAGACCATCCAGCTTTGTGGCGGGCTCTGGTGAAGACCAGGTGCCACTTAGACTCCGGTCCCAGGTGTCGGCTAGCACCATCTCCCGCGGTGGTCCAGAGGGTCCAGAGACCTACAACTCCTAGGACCTAGAACATATTGCAAATGCACCAAAATTTTGGCACAGTTTTCCAGCCTAAACTAAGACAACTAAAATGATAACAGATTATCATCCAGCATTAGACATTTTGATAAATTTGTTGCAGCATAAGACTGTCTAGTCTAACCCTTTACTGTCTTAATTTGCATTGCTTTTGATAAATCTGCCCCTTTATGTGCACTAAGATCCACTGCACAGTATGTGCTCTGCTACTGTTGTCTGAGCCAAAAGCATGCAATCTGTCTCTCAGCTCTACCTGGCAGCCAATAATTTATGTAGGTTGTCCCCAAGCTCTCTTGACTGTACTCTCTTGATCAAAGATTAAGGACTGTGAATCAAGCACACTGACATACTGATGTGTACCCACTCTGGAAGGATCTGCTCTTCTTTAAGCTTCCTATGTTTTTAGGAAAAAGGCTATAAAAAGTATGCAAATCCAGGCTCCATTAACACCTATTACATAATCTTAAAAGCCTTTTTTTTGTAAAAACCAGGGTATAAGAAGCTAAGAGAAGAGAAGATCCTGCCAGAGGGGGTGGACACCAGTATGTCAGTGTGCTTGGTTTACAATCCTTCATCCTGGTGGTAGATGTCTTTTAATATCTTTGCACAAATTATAAAGAGACGTACATTTTAAAAGAATTTCTTTTAACAGTGAAAAACGTGCGATTTAAAACTGTATTTGAATCTGCATTGCTCCTTACTATCACATGTCACTAGAATATGCTTGTGCAGGTATACTGAGGTCTGACCACTGAAAACCTTTAAAATGCCTGTTGCCATTTCTAACCAGACCCTGTGCAGAGATGTGTGAAAAAATATCAAATCAAATTCCCTGTGGTCATTGTTATAAATCCGGAACACTTACTCATAGATACTGTGGTAATCTTCTTATATTTATTATCCACTGGCTCCTTCCTTCTTGTAAAATAATGCTACAAAGCCTGGGGGGCTCCAGAGTTTCCAGAGCCCCTCTGATATCTTTTCACAGACTGTTACAATGAGAAGAGAAGGTCTCCCCTTTTCTGCTCATTGTAACAGGCTGTGAAAATACAGCACTGAGGGGCTATGGAAACACCTACCAGAGCCTTTCAGACTCATTAGCATAATTTTAAAAGTTTATTTTAGAATGAATGGATAACCAATATAAGAAGGTTACCACAGTCACTGTGCCTGGATCTATGAGTAAGTGTCCCTGGTTTATCATGATGGATTTTGATGGCAGATTTCCAAACTATCAGACGAAAGCAGATGAATAACATAATAGATATATTTACATATGTATGTCATCATTTATAGAAGAATCCATTAAATATCTCCTTCTGAAGGGCTTCATTGGTTGTAGGGACATCTGCATTACCATTAGCAGCCACATTTTGGAATATGAAATGTATGTTTAGATATTGAATCGCTGTTTATACCAGTACTTGAAACAGTAAAAAGAAAAAAAAAGTCCTGAAAACACTTGAAGTTAAGAAGAAAATAAAGCCTCTTACATTTCACGACATTAAGCCACAAACATCTTGCACATGAGCATTTTATTCATCCACTTCTGGCCTGTAACATGGTATTCTTGTGTGACGACTGTAAACTATATAGATTGCCCACATTAATAGGCTGATGTTAAACCGCATGTAATTTTCTATGTAGACTTGCGTCCTGTTAGCGGAGGTCACACCCTTACAATTTATCATGTTTTTGATGAGCTGCGGCTTCCGGAAACAATGCCAAACAGAGAGAGAATGGCAAGACAGTGACTCACACTAACATTATTCTCTGGCCACTGGGGACTTCAGAAATAGGAGAAGCTTTGTGTTGTGTGCCTACATTTGATCTATGAGACTGCTATGAATGTAATTACAACAGACCACCACCATCATGGGAAACCAGAACTGTATAAAAGGGCAGTAGTACTAAAGTGGCGGTACTAAAGTGGCGACTACTGATGCAACATTCGCTTACATGAAAAGTTTGAAGTGCTAAATAGTGATACTTATTATTACTTGTTATTTTCTCCCATTGGCGCATCAGGGATATATATTAATATCAGCTTTTTAGAAATCTAATGGATCTTTTGTAATTAGTTATGGTAGTAGTAGTTATCCATATATATATATATGTATATATATGTATATATATATATATATATATATATATATATATATATATATATATATGAGCAACCATGCTTCGCAGTTTACCATACCACCTTCCCAGGAATATGAGATCTTTCTAAATATACTTCACTGAAAGAGTTAACAAAAGTTCACCAGCAGGGCATATGAAACCCAAAATTTAGCTAATACAAACTGCATTTCACCCGTAAAAAAACCATGACCCTATAGCAGTGGTGGCGAACCTATGGAATGGGTGCCAGAGGTGGCACTCAGAGCCCTTTCTGTGGACACCCAGGCCATCACCAGAGATGACTCCAGGTATCTTCCTGCAGTCCCAGACATCCCAGGACTTGCTGTGCAGAGCTATATTAAAATGAGAACGCTACCTGGAACTACTGGAGGAGTGGGAAGGTGTGGACGGATCTGGATTATCATTGTAGCTCCTGCTCCAGCCCGGACAATTCTTCCTGTTTATGGGAACCTAAGGGAAGCTACAATGATCATCCAAATTTCTTCTATTTTCTGCTTTATTGGTGTGCTTAGGGTGGTGAAATGAATGAAAGCTGTGACAGATCAGGGAGTGTAAATCACAAATCACATTTCTGTGTTGGCACTTTGCAATAAATAAGTGGGTCTTGGTTGTCGTTTGGGCACTCGGTCTCTAAAAGGTTCACCATCACTGCCCTATAGTGACCAAAAAAAAAGTTTTATAGCTCGGTGAAGGAATTGAAGAAAAAAAACAGAAAAAGGTCCTGGGCATAATAATAATAATTCTTTATTTATATAGTGCACACAGGTTATGCAGTGCTGCACAAAGCATGTCAAGTTGGTCCCTGTCCCCATGGGCTCACAATCTAAACAACCTAACAGTATGTTTTTGTAGTGTGGGAGGAAACCAGAGTACCCGGAGGAAACCCACACAAACATGGAGAGAACATACAAACTCTTTGCAAACCCAGGACCCCAGTGCTGCAAGGCAGAAGTGCTACTCACTCAGCCACCGTGCCGCCCTTGGCAGTGACATGGAAAACGGGTGCGGAGATACGGAGTTAAAAGGAAACAAACCCAAGAGGTCTAACTCCTTTAATAAAAAAATATTTAAAGACAATTTGTGTTTCAACCCCATTAGAGCTTAATAGATCACGAGTAGTGAGTAATGAATTAGTGTCACCCCATTTTTGTAACGATAATCCTCCATAAAAAGAGCTATTTAAACCAAAATTTGTTCATGTCCTTTTGTATGTGTTTAAACTGCACGGATCTTACAATGTAGTCCATTCCCCCAATGTCCACAAAGCACAGAGGCCAAATAAAATCACAGCAGATCCATAGGGCAGAACACTAAAGCAGGTAAGTATTACAATGTTTTTTTAAAAAATATATATTTTACTATAAGGTTTTGAATAGTATAAAAGGAGTAATTGTGCTAGCTAGAGACATGACCCAGAAGAAGCCTGAATTGGTGAAACCTTGGCCGGGTAACATGCTTTCTGGCTTTTTACTTGTTCATATTTAACAGGTTTTTTATTGGAAAATTTGTGAGTAAGATAGACTATTTTAACTTTTTTAAAGGGGTTTTCCCACGAAGGAAAGTTGGGCCCTATCCACTGGATAAGGCCTAACTTGCTCATCAGTGGGGGTCTCAGTGCTGAGACCTCCACAGATCGCAAAAACAGGGTCCACAGTCAGATTAATGGAGCAGATGGCTGCGCATGACCGCTTCATTAATCTCTATGGAGGAAATTGCAGAGCGCCTCACCAATCTCCGTCAGCTCCATAGAGATTAATGGAGCAGAACGGTCATGCGCGGCTGTCTGCTCCATTAAGCGACGGAGCGACTAGGGGTCCTTGTTTTCGCGATCTGTGGGGGTCTATCCCTTTAGACGCAACCATTTTTAGCTTAAAGGGGCATTCCCACAAAGGTAAAATTCTTTAAAGGCTCAGAATGGTAAAATAACATATTCTGTAATTTTATTACTTAGGAAAAATACGCATTTAACAGATATATTCCAACCTTTCTCTATCGTCCCGATGCGTGTGTGATTTGGTTGTCCCTGATACGGCTGTAAATTCGGTCCTGTCTATGGTCCGCAGGTTATTTCTCTGGTGGGATTCCCAGACATCTTTGGTATGGAGCATGCGCATCGTGTTCCCTCCCCTCACTACTAGCGGATCAGCGCCAGTGGCTGTGCTGCTCTTCATCCCTGTGCCCAGTGCTATGGGTAATAAAACACTGCAGGAGCTGGTCTGCACAGGACATAATGTACTACAGGCTCCTCTTCCTGCCCCTGCCTTCTCAGACACTTGTCACTGAGGTCAACATGACTGTGAACCGGCTGAAGTTCCTTGAGGTGAAGGATGACTGTGGTATGAGGTGAATAGATGTCTTTCTTCTGTGGTTCTCAGTGTGATGGGGGGCTGTGAAGGGCACAGTAAGCATGGTAGTCCTTGCACCCTGTGATAGGTGGCCACATGTAGTTACAAGCTCTGTATAGGTTCTGCTGGGCTGTCATTTCCATGTCTCCAATTCCCAGCCAAGAGTGTATGGACAATCCCCTCTCCTTGTAATAACCCTAAGGCTATATTCACACTGCCGTTGCCCCCGTACCGTACCGTAGCGGCACGGCAGTGTACGGGGAGAGGAGGAGGAGGTGAGCGCAGCTCACCCCGCGCCCTCTCCATAGCAACCTATGGCGCACGGCGCCGTATTACGGGAAAAGATAGGACATGTCCTATCTTTTTCCGCGGTACGGAACGGTACGGTGCCCACGTGTCGGCACCGTACCGCTCCCTGTAGGGTGCCGTGCGCCCATAGAAGTGTATGGGGACGTATATCGGCCTTATATATAGCGGCTGTATATACGTCCCCCATCGTTCGTGTGAATATAGCCCTATATGGAGTTACCCCTGTGAGGGCAAATGCACATGGAGGCCACACATCAGAATCTTATACTTCCCATCATGGGGATGTATATACGATGCAAATAAGACGGCTAGGGGACCCAGGGCGGTCGGTGCCATACTTGTGCTATCTTTTCCCATATGTACCACCAGACACGGCTATTTCCTATGGAGAGGGGAGTTGTCACAACCTCTTCAAGTAGGGGACTGCCTGTACCTATTTTCTTCCTCCTCTGTTCTTATTTGAGTCTTTACATTGAAAAAACAACAATAAAAGTCAATTTTGAACCTGGACAATTGGTTTCATATGCCTTTTGGCAAATATGGTGTGTGACCTTTATATTAAAGAACATCATGTGATTGCATGAGAGCAGCCATTGAGGAGATGTATTAATGTGCCTGTCATTAGACCAGTGCAGAGTAGAACAGGACAGATCTCTCGCTGCACAGATTAATCATTGTGTCTTGTTCTGGATGATTGATCTGGTGCAGTATAAGACTGGCGAGTTGTACTCTGCACCCGGTTAGTTGTCTTAGTTCTCTAGTTTGCTGCAACACAATATTTATTTCTGGCACACCGGTTATATATTGGTGCACCATGTCCCCTTTTACAAAAACACACCCTTTTGGAGATAAGATGAAAACTAAAATAAAATTGATGCATCAATCCCATTGAGTCCTCGTGAAATTCGGACACCTCTAACACAACTGCTAACCCCTTTGTGTTACTATTTTGTTTGTGTGACCTTGATCTAATTCATTCCTTGTAGGACGCCTTTAAGGAACACACATGGAAGAGTACTGACGATTCTACTATCTGAAGCTGAATACAAGTCTTTCAGTGCTGCCACACTGATGTGGATTCAGTTATTATAAGGCAGTGATGAAGCCTGGACTACAGGTATGTTTACTGCCATTCCAGGAACTGTATTGTACAGACATAACTGATATAACCACATTATGCAGGGCTTTTAATGTTTCATGGTTCTTTGAGTGTGAGTAAAACATCACAAGTTTTGCAAGTAAGGCCAGAAAGTGCACAAAAATGTTTACACCTTTTGACAGAATTCTGGGGGCAGGTCTTGATACAAAAAGTGTGATGGTGAAAATGTACCGGTAAGTACTCTTCAACACATCTTCTGGACGTGCCCATTGTTGCAGCCTTTTTGGCAGGCAGTAAAGACTCTCCTTCGGGAGGTCGTAGAGGTGGATATCCCACTCTCCCCATTATTTCACTTGCTGAACGTCTCTCCACACCCCATGGCCAAGGCAACCACAAAACTGAGCTTACACATTCTACACAGCTGCGAGATGTCTGATAGCGCAGTTTGGAAGAGACAAGCCCCCCCTCCCGAATGGATCTTCTCTCTAGGGTTAGAGAAACTCGCAGTATGGAATATCTGACGCTTCCCTGAATAATCGTATTCCACAGTTTGACAAAACCTGGGATCGATGGGACCGCTACTGGATTGAGGAACGAGCAAAGAGGAGAGAGGACAGGGCCATCCTTTAGTGTCTTCCCAAGTGGTAATTTTTGTCGTAGTGAGTAGAATGACTTTTGTCTTTGTCCGTACCTTTTTTCCCCACTCTTCAGCATGGTTAAGCATTGATATGATGCCATCTTGGTATTTGTTTTAATATGTAGGCATATGTTACGTGGATTTTGCATTATGAACCAAACAGGATATTTACACTGTTGATACTCCACGGGGAAATGGATCCCTTCTCTTTGTCTTTAATTATTTTATTATTGGAAAATTTTATGTGATATTTGTACATGATAACTTGTTTGTTAAATATTTTTGAAAATAATAATAAAAACAACATTAATAAAAAAAAAAAAATGTACCGGTAATTTCATCATTAAAATAACTTAGTGTGACCTAAAAATTTAATAAGAAAATATTAAAATAAAATTAATTAGATTTAATTTTGAACCAAGTGCTACTTTGTTGGTTTTATCATATGTAATACTATTTTGTAATTTTGGTAGCTTTCTCTACTTCTTATTGTAGATGGTCTGTATTTTCAGTATTACCGTTCCCAATTATTCAGAGAGATTTCATGTACATGGTGCAGATTTTATAATATGAATTTGGTGATACAATGTGGTGATTCTTCAGTAATGATACAATTTTCACTATAGATTTTCTACTGGATTTTTGCAGCAAATTTGGTATGGAGGGTTCTGCAACGGTGTACACTGTATACTCTCCATTGCTGCAGTTTTATGCTCTTGTGTGTACAGAGCTGGTGTGTGACTGTAGATTCAGGTATATGATGAGAGAATAGTTAATGTGAGGCCTAGTTAAGACAAACCTGTCCCCAGGAATGTAATTTTTAGCTGGTGACAGGTTCTATGTGCTATGGTGATTTTAAAAATACCTTTGTCAGCTTTCTGAATCATTTCAGTATTTTAGATAAGTTTAATAAGGCTGCATTCACATGAACTTGTGATTTCTCCAGTCCTGCATTTCCGTGCTGTATGGGACCATATATATGTGATGTTTTTCCTTAATATGCAGCTCGTTTTTAACCCATATTTATATGTCCCCATAGACTTCTAAGGGCATTCGGAACTGAAATATGGGAGAAAATAGGACATGCTCTATATTTTAATACGGCTAGTATACAGAGCCAGGTCATGTGAATTAAGGTTATCTAAAGTAATGAAATTATTCAGAATGCTGGCCTTTTTAAAATCAGCATAGCATAGGCTTTTGGAACCTGTCAACAGCTAAAAATTACAATCCTGGTGACGGATTCATTTTAAAGACATGTTTATACATTTTCGGCATGTAACGAATGAACACCCCCATTGGTTAACCACTGCTGTCTGCAATATTAGTAAGCTATAGTGAATGTAAACCTTCTTCCCTCCTGTGTATAGAGGTAGGAGCTGGTCCAGACTGGTTCTAAGTAAAGATGTAGAGGATCACTGATGGCTGTACTGATATTACTGCTGAAGTGTGCCGGCCGCCTGCTGAGATATCACCTTATATTCCAAGTCAACTACTAGTCAGGGGGGTGGGCTTGGGGGTCGACTAGCCAAGCGTGAACCCAGCCTCCGACCAGATTCGTCATCAGAACACCGCCTACATTTCTCTTTTCAGGCAATTCCTGCCCTGCCTCCATTGCCTCCCCGTCCTCTGTGATCTTGTCCGAAATCTTGGACATGCGTAGTGCGTTTAGGATCTCCTCTACAGCCCTGCGCGTATCCAGGGGGAGAAACGCACACAGCGCATGTGCCGCAGGCTGCGCACCTCGTCGTCGCTATTATCTAGCTATGCGCGTTTCTCCCTCCGCATACTCGCAGCGCACATGCAGCGGCACTGTACCGCTCTGTACACGGGGAAAAGATAGGACGTGTCTTATCTTTCCCCATTATACAGCACTGTGTGCAATGGTTTGCATTGGACAGGGGAGGTGTCAACCCTCCTCCTCTCCATGGTGGCAGACATATGCCCTATGCACATGAATGTATATGGCGTTGGTATGCTAGCTGTTCAAACAACAGCTAGCATATGACCGCCATAGAAGTGCGTTGTGCACTGCTCACTATGGAGAGAGGAGGGGTGAGGAGCGATCCCCCCTGCCCTTCTCCAGCCAACAGTATGCTACACCCTGCATAGCATATGTCCATGTGTAATGGGCCTATGTCTGTGTATTTGTATGTGTATATAATTCCAAAATAAGCATCAGGGTTCACTAAAAGGACATTTACCACCAAGATGAAGGATTGTAAACCAAGCATACTTGCATGGCAGCTTCTTATGTCCTTGTTTTTTAATGAAAAAGATAGCAGATCTGC
This sequence comes from Engystomops pustulosus, assembly GCA_019512145.1. Taxonomy (NCBI): domain Eukaryota; kingdom Metazoa; phylum Chordata; class Amphibia; order Anura; family Leptodactylidae; genus Engystomops; species Engystomops pustulosus. The sequence continues at coordinate 69,309,365 of CM033643.1, read as the reverse complement.
CCAGAGGGGCAGAAAGATTATTTAAATGTGTTTTTAAACACATGTATTTTTCATGTTACCATTTCTTTGGCTGGGTGGAATGCATTTTTCCTTTGGGGCATGTCACACGGAGGCGTTTTTTAACACATGCATTTTTTGACGGACTGCTTAAAAATGGGCCAAAAACGCGTTCAAAACGCAACTTGTGCCATTACCCTAAGAGCACCCAAGTCTCATTTACATAGTTATATTTAGGAATTTTCTCTAAGGCCGGTGGCACACGTAGCATTTTGAACCCGTTTTTGGTCCGTTTTTAAGCAGTCCATTAAAAAACGCATGTGTTTTTGACCGGTTTTACCAATTATCTTAATTAAAATGGGTCAAAAATGGATGCTTTTTTTAATGCATGCGTTTTTTAACAAACTGCTTAAAAACGGACCAAAAACGGGTTCAAAACGCCACGTTTGCCGGCTGCCTCAATGTAATGTTTTTCAGCACTAGTGAGGATAAGATCCTGCTTCATGTATGCCTCCTCCTATTCTATCCCATTGTAGCTTAAGGTGATGCCACACATGTCGTTTTGAACCCGTTGAACCCGGTTCAAAACTCCATGTGTGGCATCACCCTTAGGCTGTATCCATACTTGGCGTTTATATTGTGTTTTGAAACACAATACAACGGCTGAGGAGAGGAGATTTCCCTAATTACATTGCTATTAGTATTGGCAACGAAAGTGACCAAGGTGTTGTCTAAGACACCAAAATACCTTGTCCTCGCCCTTTTGGTACAGATTCTATCATGTGGCTGTGTTGTCTGTGTTTTAATTGAAAGGGAACCTGTCACCAGGTACCTCATTAAGGATAGGTTGCAGATTCCCATTAAACCTGCATTGCAAAGATGCATTTCTGCCTTCTCTTATCATTTGCATTTCAATTTAAAGTTTTAACGTACCTGGCTTCCTGACAAAATCCTGTGTGAGTTCAGGGGTTTGCTTTGGTTTGGATGCATTTAAAAAAAGGGTCTTGTGTGTGCTGCTCAATCACTGCTCAGCTATCACCCCCACCTTTCTACTTGTGTACAACTCCTCCCTCCTGCTCCTTCACTCATACAAGGACAGAGCTCAGCGCCTGGTGAGCTGACATCAGTTGAGGAGGGAGGAGTTGGGGGCTGAGAGCTGAGGAGTGAGCAGCACATACAAGGCACGTGTTTCTTTTCAAATGCTTCTAAAAAAAGCCCTACGCTGGGATTCATAACTTAGGGTACATTCACACACAGTATGCCTGCCGTGCAGGCATACCGCCGTGTGCTGGAGAGGAGGAGGAGGTGACCCCTCCTCCCTCCATAGGAAACAGCGGCGCAAAGCCCCAGACTTGCAAAAAGATAGAGCATAGCCTATCTATTTGTGGTGTATGGCGCGGATCGGTGCCACACATGTCCATGTGTAACACCCCCGGGCCGCCATTGCTGTCTATGGGGATGTATATGCGCCCGCATATTTGCGGCCCCATGTACGTCCCCATGAACGGCCATGTGAATGAGCCTTTACCCGGCTTCCTGCCAGAATCATGTGCTAGCACAGCGTTGTATATATATTGCCAATAAGTTAAACTACAACCGATCGCATAGACAATATAATATTCGGCCACTGTGAAGATCAACAGTGGCTTATGAAATTAAAATGAAAAAATTGTGAATAAAAATAAATATAACCACACAAAGTCCCTTCCCCCTACAACTATCGCTACTTCATTGTGAAATATACCTACATGAAAAATAATAATCACCCACTCCAAAGTTTTTAAAAACTTTGTTTGTAGTAATGTGTGTAGTATAAAGTTCTGCAGCAGCTGATGTCAGTTCATGGTAACGAATCTGCAGAAACCATTCAGCCTTGGGTCAGACGAAGACCCAAGGCTGTCATGGCAACCAATCGCCGCCCCCTGATGACGTTCGGGGCAGCGACGATTGGAGGTAACATGGCAGTGCCCATGCGGAGGCATGTTTTAAGTGCCGCCGTCGACTTTGCCGGCGGCAAAGAAGAGGTTAACACTCGCGATTGGTGCAAGCACCGACCGCGGGTGATAGCGGTGGGTCTTTGCCACAATATGCAGCAAAGCCCATTTCTGTATGAAGAGGGCTCAGCCCGTAAGCCCTCTTCATACACCCTTCATAGCTCTGCGGCGGATATATCTCTGGCTAGACTCATGTTCATATAACCTAAATTGGTGCCAAAATCAATAATTAGCCTTTTTCTATACTCTATTCCCTGTAATACCCAGGACTACACTTTAGTGTTTCTGCCTTCTTGTAGCTCCCTATATTTTCTTGGTAGAAAAGAAAGAGCTTGGGCAAATTCTATCATTAACACCAAATTAGTGGAAGTTTGGGATGGTATTGCCACCTAATTATGAATAGAACATAGCTAAATTTACTACTGAAAACATTTTCTATGTAATGAGCAGGTTTCCTCCAATGATCGGCCACTGGGGATACTAGAGGTTGATCTCTTGACCACTTCAGGGTAATCCAGGGCAGGGACGTGAACTAATAACCTTGTGAGTTGCACATGAACTTATGTTTCCCAGTCACATTAATCAATCCCATGGCCCCTGCACATGAATAGAAGAGAGAGCGGTTTCTTTTCTGCACAATTATTTGGCAAAAAGTATGTGAATCACAAATCTGTAACCATCTTCTCATCCTTGACATGGGAAAATTGTGCCAAAGAATGGTCAAACTTGTGGTGCCATTCATTTCCTAATGGATGACTTAAAATAACAAATTGGGAAGGTTCGAGGTATACAAGTGATAACATCCCACTGCAAGGTCAAGAAAATGAAAACTGAGAACTATAATGGCCAGTCCGGCAGTTATAATTTTGGTCAATCTAGAACTTCAATAAGGCAATTCGATAATCTTCTGACTAAACTCTAAACCTAAATCTAAAATGATATGAGAAAACAGGGGCAGTCAGATATATTCCTGCTTGTGATGTGTTAATGGGAAACTCACTTTCAGGCTTCGATAAATAATCCAGAAGAGAATGACATTGTTGTAGTTGTCATGAAAGAAATAAAACATTCTAGAGAAGAACATCTCACTGAATGACAAATGCCAGAACACAAGGTCACTATACAAAGCAGAATTTCAGATGACCAAGTCACAAAACATAAGCGAATGTCCTTTTAAAAAGGATGTTCAATGATTGAATAGTGTCCATGCAAAGGTGGTGGAGGCCATTGCAGGAAGGCAATTAAAATTGATAGAAATAAGGCCTTCCTCTGTATAGAAAACCAGAGCATTATGTACATTGACTGATCATGGGAAAATAGAAGGCTCAATAGTCTTTGCAATTTATTTATTACATACATTTTTACTGTCATCTTTGCCCTACTCATGGGTCAAGTTAGGGTCAAGGTTGACAAACTATTTTTTTCTGGAGAACATGGCCAAAAACTATAGAGAGAAAGTATTTTATGCCCAAATTGGAAAAGTAGCCTGGGCCATTCATAGAATACTTTGGTACACTAGTGTGTAGATCAGACTGAAGGCCATTGCCCCTAACACAAAAATCAGTAAACTTTAACAAGCTAAAGTATATCAAAATATGACAGAGACTTCTTGTTGGGGGAAAATTTAGGCCATAGCTTTATTTTTATATATATATATAGTAACCATTAATATCCAAAAATCAGGCACTTGGGATACATTGTTAATAATAATAATAATATTAATAATTCTTTATTTATATAGAACCCACAGATTACACAGCGCTGCACGAAGCATGTCAAATTGGTCCCTGTCCCCATGAGGATCACAATCTAAACAACCTAACAGTATGTTTTGGAGTGTGGCAGGAAACCAGAGGACCAGGAGGAAACCCAAGCAAACACAGAGAGAACATACAAACTCTTTGCAGATGTTGACCTGGGTGGGAGTGTTGAGCTCTGGAAGCTGTATGCCCAGCTGGGCTTCCAGCTGGCAAGTCGGCCAACCGAGCAACCACCATCTCAAATCTTCTACCATTCCATCTGCTGTGACTTGAAATATAAAATACAATAGGAATAAGATTTAAAAAAACATAACATCTCAATAACATAGTGAGAATAATTTCGTCTGCCTGACTAGAAACGTTTAAAATTTGATAATCTTTATTTAGAAGTATATTAAAATTTGTAAATATAAATTGCCGTGGGGGGAAATGCTACTGGTGTGATATGACACTATGTCACACCTTACAAACAAAATCAAAGCACCTCTGAGGACGCATCTAATCACATTACTATAGATGCAGAAGCGCGTTAGGTGTGACTTTTATGAAAATTAGCTGAGTTTTCCAGCATTTTTTCTTGGTCTAGTGACAGGCAATATTGATCCTATAGACCGCAATATATGGGCTCATTAGCCGGGACAGTGTATAAGCACGATATCGCACTGCACTGTCTATAGACCATACACTTGTATGTAAAATCATTCACGGACCAAGGCCTGAATGTATTGCATTTATATTTACAAATTTTAATATACTTCTAAATAAAGATTATCAAATTTTAAACGTTTCTAGTCAGGCAGACGAAATTATTTTCAATATCTATAGGGGAACGTAAACTAGCTACTATTCACATTTGTGTTTTTCAATAACATAGTGAGGGAGGGACAGTTTGAGTATTGCCTCAAAGAGGGAGAGAAAAAATGAGTGATCAGCCGTATAAACCCCACGTCTCTAACTTTTATTCTTCTACGTTAGTTGCTATCACGTAATAGCAAACTTGAATTATCCAGTGATTACTAGTTTTAAAGACCCAGGTCCCATTGTTTCAATTCAGTTACTCATGGTGCACTTCCTGTGTCAGCACATCAAAACGTTGCAAGGTCATCTATAGACTAAGAAGGAACACGACTTATACACAGAATTGATGACATTAGTGTAATGGAAAGTTGTACAATCTTCCGATATACTTTGATTCCTCATGGTTTTCTAGATCTCTGCTTGCTGTAATTCTATAGAAAGCTTAATTGTTTATTTCAAGTGGATAAACACTGATCCCTGATCATGCAATGTCACATTTATGCCCAAAACAAGCTGGTAAATAAAAAGTTAAGGAGATTTAATATGACTACACAATAGTGAAAATATGATTAGTTGGTAGAGAAGGAGAGATGCGAGCCTGAGATGCAGACTCACTTGAGTTTAGGACAAGGAGAGTTATAGGGAAATCTATAGGCATAATACACACAATGAAGTCGCAATACAGAGATAATAAATATAATAATATCACTTTACAAGGATTATGCATGCAGTGATATCACAGCACAAGAATAGTGCACAATATTATGTCACAGTACAGAGATAATTTACACAGTAATGTCACAGTACAAGGATAATAAACACAGTGATGTCACAGTACAGGGATAATAAACACAGTGATGTCACAGTACAGAGATAATTTACACAGTAATGTCACAGTACAAGGATAATAAACACAGTGATGTCACCGTACAGGGATAATAAACACAGTGATGTCACAGTACAGGGATAATAAACACAGTGATGTCACAGTACAGGGATACTAAACACAGGGATGTCACAATACAGAGATAAAAAACACAGTGATGTCACAGTACAGGGATAATAAACAAAGTGATGTCACAATACAGAGATAATAAACACAGTGATGTCATAGTACAGGGATAATAAACACAGTGATGTCACAGTACAGGGATAATAAACACAGTGATGTCACAGTACAGGGATAATAAACAAAGTGATGTCACAATACAGAGATAATAAACACAGTGATTTCACAGTACAGGGATAATAAACAAAGTGATGTCACAATACAGAGATAATAAATATAATGATGTCAGTACAAGATTTATGTTTGCAATTATATCACAGTACAGGGATAATGCACATAGTGATCTTACAGTACAGGGTTAATAAACACAGAAATGTCACATTACCGGGTTAATACGAACAGTAATGTCACAGTAAGAGGGTAATACATACAGGGATGTCACAGTACAGGTATAATGAACACAGAGATATCACAGTGCAGTGACAATACACACAGTAATGACACAGTACAGCCATAATACACTCAGTGCTGTCACTATACAGAGATATTAAACACTGATGTTACAATAAACTCTGTGATGCCCCACTACTGTCAGCATAGCAATTTTTCTCACATACTCACCAGTTGTCACACCACATCAATAATGTACAACATGATATCAAAGTACATACCGGTAAATATAATAAAATAAACATTACTGCTGTGGTGAAGGGATAACTTTATGCTAAAAGGATAATTTTATAGAACTAAGTTATATTTTATACTTTCACTGCCATCACTTACTGATCCCTATGAATTCATTGAAATGGGCCCCATTGGTTATTGAGCCCATAGCAGCAACTTGGTCTGCTACCCTGGTAGTTACACCAATGAATCTGTTTTTTTCAACCTTATAACCACATAACTATATTCATTGTAATGTAGAAAGGGTAGCACTCCAAAACCTGGTGGTCCTTCTTGTTCCATAAGAAAATGTACAGCAGCGTTTCAAGTAAAGTGCTGGGAGATAGATGTATATACAAAAAATACAATCACATGACTGCATGGTTCCACCCCCCTTATTAACATATTCCACTATCAAACATCATAAGATAAGTGAAAAGTGTACATCTCAATATACAGGCGGCCCCCTACTTAAGGACACCCGACTTACAGACGGACCCCACTGCCCACTGTGACCTCTGGTGAAGCTCTCTGCATGCTTTACTATAGTCCCAGACTGCAATGATCTGCTGTAAGGTGTCTGTAATGAAGCTTTATTGATAATCCTTGGTCCAATTACAGCAAAAAAATTTTGAAACTCCAATTGTCACTGGGGCCAGAAAAATGTTTTGTCTGGATCTACCATTATAAAATATACAGTTCCGACTTACATACAAATTTAACATAAGAACAAACCTACGGACCCTATCTTGTATGTAACCCGGGGACTGCCTGTACCATATATATGACCATAGTAAAAACAATTTGTTACATACAAATACAGTATATAGAAGAAGACCAGTTCGAGTATCGTAGACATGGGTTTCATAACAGAAATCTATACAATATATCTATAAGGATTTGATCATAGCAAGTGGGTGATGGCTTTCATATCAAATCCGTGGGTTTTATATATACCGTAGATCTGTTTCCAGCATTCCAGTTTTTTGCAATACAAGAACGCAAAACAAGAATTGCAAAACAGCAAAAACAAATAGTAATGGAGATGGTCAAGATATCCACAAATGGCTTTAGTCATTCGTCCAATATAGTGAATATTCCACTTATTTTATAGTCTACATTTAAGCCCTTGGGTTTAAGGGTATCTAAAGTAAATATCCATTCTAATTTAGAATTTTAAGGTAATCTTGCCTATGTACAAAGGCCACATGGACACGTAAGTAAGTAAACAACATATGGGGACATAGATGGCAGCCTCCTCCAGTGGATTTTTACTCTTGTTAAAAAGGGCTTAAATGTAGACTATAAATTAAGTGACATATAGGGTTTCCTGTACGCTGGCATCATGCTTCAACTTGCTTTGTTTTCTTTACTCTACAATGTATAGATTTACTGTGATTTAAGCGTATTAACATATTCGCTTTTGATTGGATAAATAACTGAAGCCATTTGTGGATATCTTCACCATCTCCATCTCTTGTTTTTGCTATTTTTCAATTTTTACATATTGAATATTTGCATGTAACAAAATGTTTTTATTATGGTCATAATGAATGTGACTTTTCATAAAATAGTTTTATTTTGGGGGTCACACTTTTAATTCTCTCCAGGACCCCATTTTGTCTAAAACTGGCCTTGGCCCCCTATTAATAAGAGCAGTTTTGTCTCATCTTCTGAGGTACTTTGTCCTTCCAGTGTTTACATTCTCCCTTAGGAGCTGGAATTAATGTTAACATTATTAAGTATTCAGTGTGAATCATATTCCAATGTCAATTGATACTTACCTGTCTTTATAGCATCCAGCGAGGAGTCTCTATCTGGACTGTGTTCCACCTATGTGTGTCACACCTGCTTTTGTTAGGCTGTATTATCAAATGTAAGAGAGTTATCCAAATACCCTTTTGGTTCATTTTAACATGTATTGATGCCCTTCCTTCAACTCATAATTAATTTGGTGACTAATTTGGTGCACTTTACTACTCTGGCACTTTATATTTGTACTATATAACTATCTAATATGAATTTTTGCACTTTAACAGGAAACATTGTCTACTGAGATTTTGCACTGATCTTATCACATTTGTGGAATATGTTAATGAGGGGGATGCAACCATGCAGTCATGTGACTGTATTTTTTTGTGTGTATATATATATATATATATATATATATATACATATATATGTTTCTTACACTTACCAGTTAGATTGAGAAAGGCTCACAATGCTGAGCCAAAACATTGTTGTACATTGTGTTATAGAATAGGAGCACCACCACTTTTTCTAAACCTGGATGTTTTAGGGTGCTACTTTTTTTCCATTTATATTAATGAAGGACCTGGAGCCCGAACCTGTTAGGCGTGCACCTACCATTTTTCTTCATTGTGTGCTGCTTGGACTTTCCTTTAGTGTAATTAGTGTAAATGATAATAATTACTTATTAAATGGATGCTAAGATTATCAGTGGTAAGTGTGTCCTGGATGAAGTTATCATGTGCCCTGCAAAGGGGCATCAATTAGATTCAATTTGCAGACAAATTTCTAGCAGCAGGACATGAGAGCTTTCCTGCGAGGCTGGATAAAGGATACCTGTAACCCCTCTCCAACCTCCCATCTCCCCCATGCTGAGAGACCCCCCCCCCCTATGCAGCGTCTTCCATTTATAACATGTAAGTATATAAGAATGATTCTAAATATACTGAATGTATGTAGAAGAAACGACTAGAATTCCAATGTCCTTTTCCATGCTGAATGATGTAATCAAATCCGGACAAATTGCATGATGTGTAGCATGCTACTTCAGCCTGTCTTCCTATATGCTTCCTAATGCATATGTATAGCTTAAACTGTTTGTACAGCCCAAGTCTCTGTGCTGCATAGAATTGGTGTGGGGGTAAACAAAGCCCCTATTCTTATAGAGGACTTGTGAAAGAAGAAAGATACAGCATAATGTAATAAATCTGATTAATATACCTTGTGACAATTCTAACAAAAAGCAAAGGGTCAGCGACTGAACTGGGCTGTGACCTTTCACCTGTAGTTACATGGCCACAATAGGGTCTTGAGTTAGTCAGCAGAGTGACCCAGCTTTTCAAAGCTACCTGCTGCTCATTACAAAGAGATTGGACACAGTTTTCAACATGATGGAGGCACCTTCAGAGCAAAGGCCCTATCGCCTTTACTCTTGGGTGGGGAGGGTTCACCCCGTAGTGCCTTGGCCATTTAGAAGTCATGCTTGCTCAACGCTTGTGTCTATGAGCGGAAATCCCTCCAAAATGTCTTTGATAAGATACCATTGATGGACAGTGCAACGCTACTTCTTCTGAAAATAGGGCCATCTGTGGTACAAGCTCCCAAAGCTTTATCCATCCAGGGATACCAGCTTCACGGTGATCTGCTGCACTATTTTATCCCTTTAGATCAATGTTTCACTAAAGCCTATGTGACTGGATTGTAAATACATGTAATTTCTTTGGGCCACGTAGATAAACATGATTAATGGTGCAGCTGACAGATAAAAGAATCCGATTCTTATAGGCCTAAAATGAATCCTCCTTCTGCTGGGCTAGCAGTACGCCAACTTCAAAGCCATGAAGGGTTTCTTAACGTTACATTTGCACATCTGTTCTGAAAAATGTAGCTTATGGCAAATCACAATGAGAGCCGTATCACAATGGCAGGGCACATATTTTACTAAAGCTTGTAGCTCTGTCATAGTTTATAAAGTACACAACGCAAGTTACATATATGTTAAAAATGCAGATTGCTACATTTCCAGTGATATTATACTCGATAAGTTATATGTATCAGTAGAAATCTGAGCATGGAAGTTGATGCTAAATTCTTTATTGTGGTGAATACAGTGTAAAATGAGATGAAGTTCTGGCAAAATCTGCCATCATCAGACACTGTACATGGGAACAAAACAACACAAAATTACTGTTGAGAAGTAATTTAAGATATACATGTATGTACAGGAATATACAATTTATGACATATAATATCATAATATCCACTAAACTAACATCATAAAAATTATACAACACATTTCAGATGCCATCCAGTTGGCATGGAAACATAGTGGAGAGATCATTTATATCTATATATATGGGCTATATTCAGTAATGCATAGGTCAAATTTTAAACATAGCTATTGGTACATTTATATGCAGTACGTTGCAAAGTAAAATAATAACTTTCGTAGCAGCCTTCGAATCATAGGGATGATCTCAGGTTACAGGATACAGTCTCAGAGCTGTAAAAGAACATGGACATAAGCTGACCAGTGTTACAGGTAAAGTATCTGGTGCTGGGTATGGTGCGGCTGCTGGAGAGTGTGCTGCTCGGTGTATATAAGTAGCCGGTGAACCGCCCCATAGGCGAACCCAATGTTTATGTGTGATCCACAGGAATACTGAGCTATGGACCAAACCAGCATCCACATCTGTTATACGAAATAAAGCACCCATGTATATCCCTGTTATTTGTCCTCTGTGTGGAATAGTACTACTCTATTGGATTGTAGGGAAAGGATAGGACCTATGAAAACAAACTTGATTTAAGGTACAATAAACATACAATATGTTGCAAGGCTAGAACTATGTGTAGAATTTACATCTTACTATTGGTACCGGATATGAGAGCTAACGGATCTGTAAAGAAAATGCTAAAAATTCCGTTAGCACATAGCCACAAAGTTTTGACTCGATCGCCCCCTCGTCTTGGTCTTGGTATATGTTCGATAATTTGGTACTTGAGATGTGAAATGTTGTGTTGCATATTCAGAAAATGGCCAACACAGGCACTTTATGAGTTACATCTCAAGAACTCTCTTATAGGGAACTGTTCGCCCGTGGTAGTATAGGGTTAATAAATTCTTCTATGTAAGGGAATGATTTAGTTAGAATGTGCCAATGTCCTTGCAGTATATATATCTTTTATAAAGTGGACCCTACGTATGTGAAGAGGGGACACCAGATACATAGTGGGGATGTGATCCATCTCCACCTGCATCCAAAGTGAATCCTCACCCAATAATGGAAATAAAACATCCCCAATATGTATCTAGTGTCCCTCTTCACATACGTGGTCCACCTTTATAAAAGAGGACCCAGCGCACTGTGACCCACATTTTTGTGGTCCTTCCTCTATAATTGGTGACATTCTTTAACAGCCGTCATCCCCTTTGAGCCCTTATTTTGTGTTACAGCATGTTACCATATCGATACTCTATCTAGGGTGACAACATTATAATGTCACATCTTGGCTGTAGGTCCGTTCTGTTGAAATATATTCTGATAGTTATGCCAGTATAATATACCACAATTATGACTATGGTGGCTAAGCGATGATGCTTTTCGCAAACATATCATATCCCCGTAAGCAGTAATATGCAATAGTGTCTTCTGTATATGTGGCCACTTACCCTTAACCAAGATGGCGCCGAGCACTACAAAGTAGTCTTTGCACATGCGCGGCATGCGCACTAGAATATCTGTCCTCCATAACCTTTCGCAGACATGCGCAGTAGCGAGACAGAGACGAGCATAGTGTCTGTCTACACTAACCTGATCAGTAGGAGGAGTCCACAGGTGATTTATGAATTTCTTATGTATACAAATGCATTTATTAACGTTGTTATCACGATCATGCATATTATGATTGTCACAGCACAGTTTGTTAATTCACGAGTATATATGATGTAATCACAGTAATCATGTATTAGATTTGTATATATCACTGTTATTTATTAACTTCACATATGATGTCATCAAATTGTGACTATAAGTACTTACCATGTTGTTTGACACACACTGCTTGAAAAAGGCTGGGATACAGCTGAACATTGCAAGAGGTGAATAAACACCACTTAATTCCACTATAGGAGTGCTGCCGTTTTTCGATTTTTAATATAGGAACCCTAGAATGCTGACCATAAAAATCTACACTTTTACATACCTGGGGCCTTTTAGGCCGTGTGCAAATAACATGGAATAACTCAAATAAAAATACTTTTCAAAGTTATTTGGAAAATGCTAAGTAAGGATGCATTCCAACTAGCGTGGTGTCTGCCGGGAGGGATCGTGTAATGGATCTGACCTCCTGGTGTCCCTAGCTAAGGCTGGTAGGATCCGGGCATTCCGGCAGCTTAACTGGAGGTACCAAGAGATTCATATCCATTACGGATCACCTCCTGGCAGACACCAGGCTAGTGAGGATGCATCCTAAGATGTGAATAATCCAAAACATTTTGTGCAAAAAAAAACCCAAAGCAACTGAACGGGCTTAAACGCACAATATACATCATTTTGTATAACTCTTTATAATAATGTTTTTTTTGTCTAAAAGTTTTTTTTATATATATAACGTTGCAGTAAACATGCTGCAGCGAATTTCCCTTTTCAAAGTTCCTTCGAATTACTAATGACCGCAGCATCTTTACATGTTTCTTTCGGAAGAATGGACCTTGCAGGCATTTTGTCCACAAGTGGTACAGACACGCTCGATTCCTGTCCTTCTTTGCTGGACAAAGTAGCATCGCTTTCTTTTTTGTCTCTTGGCTCTGGATGGTTCCTGTAAACGTATACCACATCTGATCATAGCTTACGAAAATCTCTCTTTTGGACAGAATTGTGGAATTCCTACATTCCTGAGCAACTCTTACAATATATGTGATGGGGGGCACCCAAGAACCTAGGAGTACTGTCCCAAAACATTGTTTGGTTTGTACTTTCTGTGGATCCATTTCTTCGTCATCATTGAAGAATCACTCAATGATGAAGTAGAGACATTAGCTGGTTTCATGTACTCTTCATCAGACAAAGAAAGTTCACTATCTTATCACTATCAAAAATGATTGCTTTGATTTCTGGTCAGTCAAACCCTGGTTGTAGACGTGCCATTGTAACCTTAGAAGTCAGGAAATAATGAAAAAAAATTTACAATAAGGGTTGTAGACTCTTTGTTAGTGTCTGTGCACTCACCTGTTTCACCTCAGCAGGTCACCACTTTCTTTAGGTGAAGTGGAAATCTTTGGATTTTTGGGATCAGAGTTCTTTTTCAAGAAACAAGAAAGCTGACTCCTTCCTCCTTCCTGTTCAGGAAACTATGATGATGTCAGAGACGCATGACATCAGAGGTAGCCTCCTTCCAAGATCACAGGACCATGTAGTCAGACACAACCACACTCTGTGCAGCAAAAGCAGGTCATAAAGACTAAGGCTCCATTCACCACGTCATTTCTCCATTTTCCCCAGCAACAGAAAGACAAAAGACTTAGGATCACATGTAAACCTGTACGGCCTAAAAGGCCCCAGGTAATGTAATATGGGGTATTCACAAAAAACAGTTTATATACCAAAATGCCTGTAACAATATATATAGTTACAATATATGACCAACTGGAAATGACTAATAATATATAACTGAGGAATACCTAGATTTCAGAATTCTAACTAAATAATCAGTAATCAGGAATCAGTAAAAAGTAAAAAGAAAACAAACTAAAGAGCGGGCCTGCGAGGCCCAGGTATGCATTCTAGGGATATATATATATATATATAATTATATCATCCAACTATTTATACTATTTAGAACCATATGAAATCCCCCATCAGTCTATTCCCAGTTTAAGGAGTATATGAATATATATGACCCCATACCCCCTTTTAATAGTCCTTTGCCAATAAAAAATATAAAAAATTATGATACAGTCCATTTGCTCCCACGCCATCTTCTTCCGGCTCCCGTCTTCTCCGGTACTCCCGGTACAATCCTCTCCCAGCTCCCATCTTCTCCAGGCACTCCGGCTACCATCTTCATCCGACTCACCGTCTTCTCCCGGCACTCTGGTCTTCCATCTTCTCCGGCTCCCAATCTTTCCAGACACTCTGGTCCAGTTTCTCCGAGTCCCGTTTCTCGCTCCTGTCTTCTCCGTTTTGCGCAAAGACACAGCAGCGTGAATCATCACCGCTGCCTGTGTCCACTGAATCGATGGAGCGAGGCAGAAGGCCGGAAAGTTGGCTTTTACTCGGTGGGCGATTAGGGCGGTAAAGGTGCCTAAATTGCCCACCATATTATATGCAGCTCCCCAAAGGGCCTGCATTATGCCGCTGAAGCAAGATTTTCCTCGCCTCATGGCAGATGCGGCCCTGTAAGACAGAGTTGAACCATATGCCCCACATTTATATAAAGTGTTGCACCGTTTTTTGTTTTATTACTTGCACGATCTATTAGGTGGCACATGTATTTATAAAAGTTTCCTTCTCCAGTTTTGGTGTGGCGGCCCTGTGTCCAAAAGACAGAAAAAAATCTGCATCTAAATGCTAGTGTAGTGCTTTGTCGGACACATGGCCACAATTCTTGTGTGACGTGCACCACAAATTTGAAGCATGAACAAGTGCATTAAAAATGGTGCCCATTTCCAGATTGTGTGAGACATTTCATGAATCTGATGCCACCCTGCAAACTCACAGGCAAACTGTGAGTACTATGTGCAGTTTGCACTGTTTCGATAAATGTGGGCCAATGTCATTTGAAATTAATCCAGATTGCTGTGGGATTAGACAATGTATGCCACATTGTAAAACTCCTTGGCCGCCCAGTTGTCAGAGTTACTGCTAATTAAGAATTTATGTGATAGCTAGTACGACAAAATTCAGCAACTATGCCTATGAGAGAACAACCATACTATGTCTATACTTCATCGGTCAGGTCTATTGTATATATTATCATATTAACCTTTTATATAGTTGCATGGGTGTTTTTGAATGTGCTGGTTTTGTTGTGTTAATCAAAACATGGGCTATTTGGTAAAAAAAACTCTCTCTATTTTTAATAAAAGAAGTTTCATTATAATAAGGCAATTTAGCACTCAGATGCATAATATTATAGTCTCCACAGATAATGTGAATACTACCATAAAGCCAAAAGAAGAGGCGGAAAAGCGCCTGAACTGCCTAAGCATATTTATTTAACAGTATTTACAAACAATTTTATAACATTTCATTGTCATTATGGTCAATTTATTTGAAATCATAACTTTTGCACTTAGTAGAAAGCAAGTGTATGCCATAGGTCAAGGTTATATCTTAGATGGCGTTTATATTATATCACTGCTTGTTACTCTAGAGTGGGAAAAGGGCAGGAGGCAAATAGGTGATACTTAAAGATTGAATGAGAACATAATGTATCTTACAGAAAGGCAATCTAAGCTGAAAAAAGATTTAGTTAAACATGTATTATTATTTTCACAATATTGTTTAAGAGTCTTTATAATCTGAATTATTCAGAGTGATATTATACTGTACAACTAAATACAGCTGTATGTGATAATCCATCAGGGGCAGGACCATCAGTGTCAGCCTAGATCGCCTGCACCGTGCCAATACATTAGTATGATTAGATGAGCTTGTTCAAGTCCCAGAGTGGGACAAAGAAAGTAAGAAAAAGTAAACTAAAAATTGAACAAAAAAAAAAGTTCATAAAGCCCATAAATATAACTCTAACCACATAAAAGGTTATTAAGTATTATCAGTAAGATAAGTATATAAGTAAGATAAGTAGTATTGCTATATCATATACAACCTTATCTAAGGGAATCTCCTCTTATTGTTTTTCGTATTGAGCCCTAGGTGAACGTTGTGAAACATAAATTAAAAACATACCAACCTAGTTTTTGAGCACCATCCAAAACCCAAAAAAAGTGTAAAAAAGTTACATTACCGATATGATAATAAGAATTAGAGTAGACATAATCCCTAAGTGTAATCAACCCCCAAACCGGTAGAGGACCGATGAAGGATGGATCACATCCCACTATGTATCTGGTGTCCCCTCTTCACATACTTAGGGTCCACTTTATAAAGATATATTAAACTGGCAAGGACATTGGCCACATTCAACTAAAATCATTCCCTTACATAGAAGATTTATTAACCCTATACTACCACGGGCGAACAGTTCCCTATAGAGAGTTCTTGAGATGTAACTCATAAAGTGCCTGTGTGGCCATTTTTCTGAAATGCAACACAACATTTCACATCTCAAGTACCAAATTAATCGACAATACCAAGACCAGACGAGGGGGCGATCGAGTCAAAACTTTGTGGCTATGTGCTAACGGTAATTTTTACATTTTTCTTTAGCAGATCCGTTAGCTCTCATATCCGGTACCAATAGTAAAGATGTAATTCTACCATAGTTCTAGCCTTGCAACATATGTAGTGTTTATTGTACCTTAAATCAAGTTTGTTTTCATAGGTCCTATCCTTTCCCTACAATCCAATAGAGTAGTACTATTCCACACAGAGACAAATACAGGGATATACATGGGTGCTTTATTTCGTATAACAATGTGGATGCTGGTTTGGTCCATAGCTCTATTCCTGGGATCACACATAAACATTGGTTCGCCTATGGGGCTTTTCACCGGTACTTATATACACCGGAGCATCACACTCTCCAGCAGCCGAACACCCACCATACCCACACCAGATACTTTACCTTAACACTGGTCCAGCTTATGTCCATGTTCTTTTACAGCTTGAGACTGTATCTGTACCTAGATCATCCCTATGATTCGAAGGCTGCTACGAAGTTATTATTTTACTTTGCAACGTACTGCATATAAATGTACCATAGCTTATGTTTAAAATTTGACCTATGCATTACTGATATAGCCCATATATATAGTAAATATCTCTCCACTAGTTTTTCCATGCCAACTGGATGGCATCTGAAATGTGTTGTATAATTTTTATGTGTTAGTTTAGTGGATATTATGATATTATATGTCATAAATTGTATATTCCTGTACATACTGATATATTAATTACTTCTCAACAGTAATTTTGTTGTTGTTTTGTTCCCATGTACAGTGTCTGATGATGGCAGATTTGCCAGAACTTCACTCATTTTACACTGTATTCACCACAATAAAGAATTTAGCATCAACTTCCATGCTCAGATTTCTACTGATACATATAACTTATCGAGTATAATATCACTGGAAATGTAGCAATCTGCATTTTTAACATATATGTAACTTGCGTTGTGTACTTTATAAACTATGACAGAGCTACAAGCTTTAGTAAATATGTGCCCTGCCATTGTGATACGGCTCTCATTGTGATTTGCCATAAGCTACATTTTTAGAACAGATGTCAAATGTAACGTTAAGAAACCCTTCATGGCTTTGAGTTGGCGTACGGCTAGCCCAGCAGAAGGAGGATTCATTTAGGCCTATAAGAATCGGATTCTTTTATCTGTCAGCTGCACCATTAATCATGTTTATCTACGTGGCCCAAAGAAATTACATGTATTTACAATCCAGTCACATAGGCTTTAGTGAACATTGTTAAAGGATAAATAAGCAGCAGATTCACCGTGAAGCTGTTCCCTCTGGATATTAAGCTTTGGGAGCTTGTACCACAGATGGCCCTATTTTCAGAAGAGTAGCGTTGCAACTGTCCTCATGGTATCTTATCAAAGACATTTTGGAGGGATTTCCGCTCATAGACACAAGCGTTGAGCAAGCATGACTTCTAAATGGCCAAGGCACTACGGGGTGAACCCTCCCCACCAAGAGTAAAGGTCGATAGGGCCTTGCTCTGAAGGTCCTCCATGTTGAAAACTGTGTCCAATCTCTTTGTAATGAGCACAGTAGCTTTGAAAAGGTGGGTCACTCTGCTGACTAACTCAGAGCCTATTGTGCCATGTACATACTACAGGTGGAAAGGTCACAGCCCAGTTCAGTCGCTGACCTTTCTTTGCTTTTGTAGAATTGTCACAAGGTATATTAATCAGATTTATTACATTAGCTGTATCTTTCTTCTTTCACAAGTCTCTATAAGAAAGAGTGGCTTTGTTTACCCCCACCAATCTATGCAGGCACAGAGACTTGGGCTGTACAAACAGTTTAAGCTATCATATGCATTAGGAAGCATATAGGAACGGCTGAAGTACATGCCTACACATCATGCATTTTCCGGATTTGATTTCACATCATTCAGCATGGAAAAGGACATTGGAATTCTAGTCGTTTCTTCTATACATTCAGTATATTTAGAATCATTCTTATATACTTACATGTTATCAATGGAAACGTCTGCATAGGGGGGGGGGGTCTCTCAGCATGGGGGAGATGGAGGGTTGGAGAGGGTTACAGGTATCCTTTTCCAGCCTCGCGGAAAGCTCTCATGTCCTGCGTCTAGAAATTTGTCTGCCAATTGAATCTAATTGATGCCCCTTTGCAGGGCACATGATAACTTCATCCAGGACACACTTACCACTGATAATCTTAGCATCCATTATAAGTAATTATTATCATTACACTAATTACACTAAGGAAGTCAAGCAGCACACAATGAAAAAAATGGTAGGTGCACGCCTAACAGGTTCGGGCTCCAGGTCCTTCATTAATATAAATGGAAAAAAAGTAGCACCCTAAAACATCCAGGTTTAGAAAAGTGGTGGTGCTCCTATTCTATAACACAATGTACAACAATGTTTGGCTCAGCATTGTGACCTTTCTCAATCTAACTGGTAAGTGGTCAACATATATATGTATATATATATATATAATATATATATATACACACAAAAAATACAGTCACATGCCTGCATGGTTGCATCCCCCTCATTAACATATTCCACAAATGTGATAATCAGTGCAATCTCCGTAGACAATGTTTCCCTGTTAAAGTGCAAAAAATTCATATAGATAGTTATATAGTACAATATAAAGTGCCAGAGTAGTAAAGTGCACCAATTAGTCACCAAATTAATTATGAGTTGAAGGAAGGGCAATCAATACATGTTAAATGAACCAAAAGGGTATTTGGATAACTCTCTTACATTGATTAATACAGCCTACCCAAAGCAGGTGTGTACACACTAGTGGAACACAGTCCAGATAGAACTCCTCGCTGATGTCATAAAGACGGTAAGTATCAATTTGACATTGGAAATGATTCACCAATGAATACTAATAATTTTAACTTAATCCAGCTCCTAAGGGAGAATGTAAAACACTGGAAGGACAAAGTTACACTCAGAGATGAGACAGAAACTGCTCTTATTATTAGGAGGGCCAAGGCCGATTTTAGACAAAGTGGGTCCTGGAGAGAATTAAAAAAGTGTGACCCCCAAATAAAACTATTTTATGAAAAGTCACTTCAATTAGACCATAAAAAAACATTTGTTACATGCAAATATTCATATGTAAAATAATTGAAAATAGCAAAACACAGAGATGGGAATGTGAAGATATCCACAAATGGCTTCAGTTATTTATCCAATCAAAAGCGAATATTTAATACGCTTAAATCACGTAAATCTATACATTGTAGAGTAAAGAAAACAAAGCAAGTTGAACATGAATGCCAGCGTACAGGAAACCCTATATGTCACTTAATTTATAGTCTAACATTTAAGCTCTTTTTAAACAAGAGTAAAATCCACTGGAGGAGGCTGCCATTATGTCCCCATATGTTGTTTACTTACTTACGTGTCCATGTGGCCTTTGTACATAGGCAAGATTACCTTAAAATTCTAAATTAGAATGGATATTTACTTTAAGATAACCCTTAAACCCAAGGGCTTAAATGTAACTATAAAATAAGTGGATATTCACTATTTTGATGAATGACTAAAGCCATTTGTGGATATCTTGACCATCTCATCCTATTTGTTTTTGCTGTTTTGCAAGTGTATTACGTTCTTGTATTGCAAAAAACTGGAATGCTGGAAACAGATCTACGTGTATATATAAACCCACTATTTGATTAAGCCATCACCCACTGCTAGAATCAAATCTTATAGATATATTGTATATATTTCTGTTATAAACCCATGTCTACGATACTGAAACTGGTCTTCTCTATATACGTATTTGTATGTAACAAAATGTTTTTACTATGGTCATATTTATGGTACAGGCAGTCCCTGGGTTCATACAAGATAGGGTCCGTAGGTTTGTTCTTATGTTAAATTTGTATGTAACGTCGGAACTGTATATTTTTAATGGTAGATCCGACAAAACATTTTTTCTGCCCCAGTGACAATTGGAGTTTCAAATTTTTTTTTGCTGTAATTGGACCAAGGATTATCAATAAGCTTCATTACAGACCCCTTACAGCAGATCATGCCGTCTGGACTATAGAAGCATGCAGAGGCTTCACCAGAGGTACAGTGGGCAGTGGGTCCGTCTGAAGTCGGGTGTCCTTAGTAGGAGGGCCCTCCTGTATATTGAGATGTTACACTTTTCACTTATCTTATGATTTGATAGTGGAATATTTAATAAGGGGGTGGAACCATGCAGTCATGTGATTGTATTTTTTGTATATACATCTATCTCCCCACTTTACTTGAAACGCTGCTGTACATTTTCTTATGGAACAAGAAGGGACCCACCAGTTTTGGAGTGTCTACCTTTCTACATTACAATGAATATAGTTATGTGGTTATAAGGTTGAAAAAAACAGATTCATTGGTGTAACACAGGGTAGCAGACCAAGTTGCTGCTATGGCTTCAATAACCATGGTGGCCCATTTCAATGAATTCATAGGATCAGTAAGTGATGGCAGTGAAAGTATAAAATATAACTTAGTTCTATAAAATTATCCTTGTAGCATAAAGTTATCCTCACCACAGCAGTAATGTGTTATTTTATTATATTTACGTTTGTACTTGTATCATGTTGTACATTATTGATGTGGTGTGACAACGGTGAGTCTGTGAGAAAAAATTGCTATGCTGACATATTGGGCATCACGAGTTTATTGTAACATCAGTGTTAATATCTCTGGTATAGTGACAGCACTGAGGTATTATGGCTGTACTGGTGTCATTACTGTGTGATTGTCACTGCACTGTGATATCTCTGTTCATTATACCTGTACTGTGACATCCTGTATGTATTACCCTCTTCTACTGTGACATTACTGTTCGTATTAACCCGGTAATGTGACATTGCTGTGTTTTTATAACCCTGTACCTGTAAGATCACCTTAGGTTGCATTATCCCTGTACTGTGATATAATTGCAAACATAAATCTTGTCTGTACATCATTATATTTATTATCTCTGTATTGTGACATCACTTTGTTTATTATCCCTGTACTGTGAAATCACTGTTTTATATCTCTGTAATTGTGACAATCACTTTGTTTTTATCCCTGTAACGTGACACCACTGTGTTTATTATCTCTGTATTGTGACATCCCTGTTTAGTAATCCCTGTACTGTGACATCACTGTGTTTCTTAGCCTTACGTGACACACTGTGTTTATTATCCCTGTACTATGACATCACTGTGTTTATTATCATCGTATTGTGACATCACTTTGTTTATTATCCCTGTACTGTGGACATCACTGTGTTGTTTTAATCTCTGTATTGTGACATCCCTGTGTTTATAATCCCTGTACTGTGACATCACTGTGTTTATTATCCTTACTGTGACATCACTGTGTTATTATCCTGTACGGTGACATCACTGTGTTTATTATCCTTGTACTGTGGACATTACTGTTTAAATATCTCTGTACTGTGACATCACTGTTTTTATTTCCCTGTACTGTGACCATCACTGTGTTTATATCCTTGTACTGTGACATTACTGTTGTAAATATCTCTGTACTGTGACATAATATTGCACTATTCTGTGTGCTGTGATATCACTGCATGCATAATCCTTGTAGTATATTATTATATTTATATCTCTGTATTGTGACTCAATTGGTGTGTATTATGCCTATAGATTTCCCTATACTCTCCTGTCTAAAACTCAAGTGATTCTGCATCTCAGGTCGCATCTCCCTTCTCTACCACTAATCAATTTTCTCACTATTGTGTATCATATTAATCTCTTAACTTTTTATTACAAGCTTGGTTTGGGCATAAATGGACATTGCATGATCAGGGATCAGTGTTTATCATCCATTGAAATAAACAATTAAGCTTTCTATAGAATTACAGCAAGCAGAGATCTAGAAAACCATGAGGAACAAAGTATATCGGAAGATTGTAACTTTCCCATTACACTATGTCATCAATTCTGTGTATAAGTCGTGTTCCTTCCTTCAGTCTATAGATGACCTTCAACGTTTTGATGTGCTGACACAGGAATGCACCATGAGTAACTGAATTGAAACAATGGGACCTGGGTCTTTAACTAGTAATCATGATAATTCAAGTTTGCTATTACGTGATAGCAACTAACGTCGAAGAATAAAGTTAGAAGACGTGGGGTTATACGGGCGATCACTCATTTTTTCTCTCCCCTCTTTTGGCAATACTCAAACTGTCCCTCCCTCCATATGTTATTGAAAAACACAAATGTGATAGTAGCTAGTTTACGTTCCCCTTATATATTGAAAAAATTTCGTCTGCTGACTAGAAACGTTTAAAATTTGATAATCTTTATTTAGAAGTATATTAAAATTTGTAAATATAAATGCAATACATTCAGGCCTTGGTCCTGAAATGATTTTTACATAAACGTGTATGGTCTATAGACAGTGCAGTGCGATATCGTGCTATACACTTGTCCCGGGCAATGACCCATATATTGGCGGTTCTATAGGAATCAATATTGCCTGCACTAGACCAGAAAAAATGCTGAAACTCAGCTAATTTTCAATAAAAGTCACACCTAACGCGCTTCTGCATCTATAGTAATGTGCTAGATGCGTCCTCAGAGTGCTTGATTTTGTTTGTAAGTGTGACATAGTGTCATATCACACCAGTAGCATTTCCCCCCCCACGGCAAATTATATTTACAATATTTTAAATATTCTAAATAAAGATATCAAATTTTAAACGTTTCTAGTCAGGCAGACGAAATTATTCTCCACTATGTTATGAGATGTTTGTTTTTTAAAATCTCTTATTCTATGTATTTTTATTTCAAGTCACAGCAGATGGAATGGTAAGAAGATTGAGATGGTGGTTGCTCGGTTGGCCGACTGCCAGCTGGAACCCAGCTGGCATACAGCTTCCAGAGCTCAACACTCCCACCCAGGTCAACATCTGCAAAAGTTTGTATGTTCTCTCTGTGTTCTTTGCTTGTGTTTCCTCCTGGTCCCTGGTTTCCTGCCACACTCCAAAACATACTGTTAGGTTGTTTGATTTGATCCTCATGGGACAGGGACCAATTTGACATGCTTCGTGCAGCGCTGTGTAATCTGTGTGGGTTCTATATAAATAAAGAATTATTAATATTATTATTATTATTAACAATGATCCCAAGTGCCTGATTTTGGGATATTATGGTTACTATATTATAATATAAAAATAAGCTATGGCCCTAATTTTCCCCCAACAAAGTCTCTGTCATATTTTGATATACTTTACTTGTTAAGTTTCTGATTTTTGTGTTAGGGGCAATGGCCTTCATTCTGATCACACACTAGTGTACCAAAGTATTCTATGAATGGCCCGGCTACTTTTCCAATTTGGCATAAATACTTTCTCTCTATAGTTTTTGGCCATGTTCTCCAGAAAAAAAATAGTTTGTCAACCTTGACCCTAACTTGACCCATGAGTAGTGGCAAAGATGACAGTAATGTATGTATAATAAAAATTGCAAAGACTATGAGCCTCTATTTCCCTGATAGTCATGTACATAATGCTGCTGGTTTTCTATACAGAGGAAGGCCTTATTTCTATCAATTTTTATTGCCTTCCGCAATGGCCTCCACCGACCTTTGCATGGAGCACTATTCAATCATTGAACATCCCTTTTTAAAGGACATTCGCTTATGTTTGTGACTTGGTCCATCTGAAATTCTGGCTTTGTATAGTGACCTTGTTTCTGGCATTTGTCTTCAGTGAGATGTTCTTCTCTAGAATGTTTATTTTCTTCATGACAACTACATACAACCATGTTCATCTCCACCTGCATCCAAAGTGAATCCTCACCCAATAATGGAAATAAAACATCCCCACTATGTATCTAGTGTCCCCTCTTCACATACGTAGGGTCCACTTTATAAAAGAGGACCCAGCGCACTGTGACCCACATTTTTTGTGGTCCTTCTCTCTATAATTGGTGACATTCTTTAACAGCCGTCATCCCCTTTGAGCCCTTATTTTGTGTACAGCATGTTACCATATCGACACTCTATCTAGGGTGCCAACATTATAATGTCACATCTTGGCTGTAGGTCCGCTCTGTTGAAATATATTTCTGATAGTTATGCCAGTATAATATACCACAATTATGACTATGGTGGCTAAGCGATGATGCTTTTCGCAAATATATCATTATCCCCGTAAGCAGTAATATGCAAATAGTGTCTTCTGTATATGTGGCCACTTACCCTTAACCAAGATGGCGCCGAGCACTACAAGTAGTCTTTGCACATGCGCGACATGCGCACTAGAATATCTGTCCTCCATAACCTTTCGCAGACATGCGCAGTAGCGAGACAGAGACGAGCATAGTGTCTGTCTACACTAACCTGATCAGTAGGAGGTATCCACAGGTGATTTATGAATTTTCTTATGTATACAAATGCATTTATTAACGTTTGTTATCACGATCATGCATATTTATGATTGTCACAGCACAGTTTGTAATTCACGATGTATATATTGATGTAATCACATGTAATCATGTATTAGATTTGTATATATCACTGTTATTTATTTACTTCACATATGATGTCATCAAATTGTGACTATAAGTACTTCCATGTTGTTTGACACACACTGCTTGAAAAAGGCTGGGATACAGCTGAAACATTGCAAGAGGTGAAATAAACACCACTTAATTTCCACTAATAGGAGTGCTGCCGTTTTTCGATTTTTAATATAGTTAACCCTAGAATGCTTGACCATAAAAATCTACACTTTTACATACCTGGGGCCTTTTAGGCCCGTGTGCAAATAACATGGAATAACTCAAATAAAAATACTTTTCAAAGTTTATTTGAAAAATGCTAAGTAAGGATGCATTCCAACTAGCGCTGGTGTCTGCCGGGAGGGGATCTGTAATGGATCTGACCTCCTGGTGTCCCTAGCTAAGGCTGGTAGGATCCGGGCATTCCGGCAGCCTTAACTGGAGTTACCAAGAGATCATATCCATTACGGATCACCTCCTGGCAGACACCAGCGCTAGTGAGGATGCATCCTAAGATGTGAATAATTCAAAACATTTTGTGCAAAAAAAACCCAAAGCAACTGAACGGGCTTAAAACGCACAATATACTCATTTGATATAACTCTTTATAATAATGTTTTTTTGTCTAAAAGTTTTTTTTTATATAGTTGCAGTAAACATGCCTGCGAATTTCCCTTTTCAAAGTTTCTTTCGAATTTACTACTGACCGCAGCATCTTTGGAAGAATGATCCTTGCAGGCATTTTGTCCACAAGTGGTACAGACACGCTCCGATTTCCTGTCCTTCTTTGCTGGACAAATGTAGCATCGCTTTCTTTTTTTGTCTCTTGGCTCTGGATGTTCCTGTAAACGTATACCACATCTGATCATAGCTTACAGAAAATCTCTCTTTTGGACAAGAATTGTGGAATTCCTACAGTTCCTTGAGCAACTCTTACAATATTATGTGATGGGGTGCACCCAAGAACCCTAGGAGTACTGTCCCAAAAAACATTTGTTCTGGTTGTACTTTCTGCTGGATCCATTTCTTCTTCATCATCTGAAGAATCACTCAATGATGAAGTAGAGACATTAGCTGGTTTCATGTACTCTTCATCAGACAAAGAAAGTTCACTATCTTCATCACTATCAAAAATGATTGCTTTGATTTCTTGGTCAGTCAAACCCCTGGTTGTAGACTGTGCCATTGTAACCTTAGAAGTCAGTAAACTATAATGAAAAAAAATTATTACAATAAGGGTTGTAGACTCTTTGTTAGTGTCTGTGCACTTCACCTGTCTCACCTTCAGCAGGTCACCACTTTCTTTTAGGTGAAGTGGAAATCTTTGGATTTTTGGAGCTCAGAGTTTCTTTTTCAAGAAACAAGAAAGCTGACTCCTTCCTCCTTCCTGTTCAGGAACTATGATGATGTCAGAGACGCATGACATCATGAGGTAGCCTCCTTCCCAAGATCACATGACCATGTAGTCAGACACAATCCACACTCTGTGCAGCAACAGCAGAGTCATAAAGACTAAGGCTCCATTCACACGTCCATTTCTCCATTTTCCCCAGCAACAGAAAAGACAAAAAGACTTAGGATCACATGTAAACCTAGTACGGGCCTAAAAGGCCCCAGGTATGTAAATATGGGGTATTCACAAAAAACAGTTTATATACCAAAATGCCTGTAACATATATATATGTTACAAATATATGAACAACTGGAAATGACTAATAACTATATAACTGAGGAATACCTAGATTTCAGAATTCTAACTAAAGTAATCAGTAATCAGTAATCAGTAAAAAGTAAAAAGAAAACAACTAACAGAGCGGGCCTGCGAGGCCCCAGGTATGCATTCTAGGGATATATATATATATATATATATATCTCCAACTTATTTATACTATTTAGAACCATATTGAAATCCCCCATCAAGTCTAATTCCCAGTTTAAGGAGTATATGAATATATATAGACCCCATACCCCCTTTTAATAGTCCTTTGCCAATAAAAATAATAAAACTTATACTATATACAGTCCATTTGCTCCCACGCCATCTTCTTCCGGCTCCCGTCTTCTCCCGGTACTCCCGGCTACCATCCTCTCCCAGCTCCCATCTTCTCCAGGCACTCCCGGCTACCATCTTCTCCCGACTCCCGTCTTCTCCCGGCACTCTGGTCTTCCATCTTCTCCCGGCTCCCATCTTCTCCAGACACTCCTGGCTCCAGTCTTCTCCCGAGTCCCATATTCTCCCGCTCCTGTCTTCTCCCAGTTTTGCGCAAAGACACAGGCAGCGTGAAGTCATCACCCGCTGCCTGTGTCACTGCATCGTATGGAGCGAGGCAGAAGGCCGGAAAGTTGCTTTTACGCTCGGTGGGCGATTAGGGCGGTAAAGGGTGCCTAAATTGCCCACCATATTATAATGCAGCTCCCCAAAGGGCTCTGCATTATGCCGCCTGAAGCAAGATTTTCCTCTCGCCTCATGGCAGATGCGGCCCTGTAAGACAGAGTTGAACCATGTTGCCCCACATTTATTAAAGTGTTTGCTCCAGTTTTCTGTTTATACTTTGCACGATCTATTAGGTGTCACATGTATTTATAAAGTTCCTTCTCCAGTTTTGCGTTGCGGCTGCCCTGTGTCCAACAAGACAGAAAAAATCTGCATCTAAATGCTAGTGCTAGTGCTTTGTCGGACCGTGGCCACAATTCTGTCTGACGTGCACCACATTTCTGAAGCATGAACAAAGTGCATTAAAAAATGGTGCCCATTTCCAGATTGTGTGAGACATTTCATGAATCTGATGCACCCTGCACACTTCACAGGCAAACTGTGAGTACTATGTGCAGTTTGCACTGTTTTCGATAAATGTGGGCCAATGTCATTTGAAATTAATCCAGATTCTGTTTTGGGATTAGACAATGTATGCCACATTGTAAAACTTCCTTGGCCTGCCCAGTTGTCAGAGTTACTGCTAATTAAGAATTTATGTGATAAGCTAGTACGACAACTTCAGCAACCTATGCCTATAGAGAACAACCTATATCTACGTCTATACTGTCATCAGGTCAGGTCTATTGTATATTATTATCATTATTATAACCTTTTATATAGTTGCATGGGTGTTTTTGAATGTGTGTTTGGTGTTAATCAATACATGGGCTATTTGGTTAAAAAAATCTCTCTTCTATTTTTAATAAAAGAAGTTCATTATATAATAAGGGCAATTTAGCACTCAGATGCATATAATATTAATAGTCTCAGAAGTAAATGTTGAATACTACAATAAAGCCAAAAGAAGAGGCGGAAAAGCGCCTGAACTGCCTAAGCATATTTCATTTACAGTATTTACAAGACAATTTTATGATACATTTCATTGTCATTTATGGTCAATTTATTTGAAATCATAATTTTGCACTTAGTAGAAAGCAATGTTATGCCAGTGTCAAGGTTATATCCTTTAGATGGCAGTTTATATTATATCACTGCCTGTTACTCTAGAGTGGAAAAGGGCAGGAGGCAAATAGGTGATACTTAAAGATTGATGAAGAATACATAATGTATCTTACATAAAGGCAATCTAAGCTGAAAAAAGATTTAGTTAAAACATTGTATTATTATCTTTCACAATATTGTATAAGAGCTCTTTATAATCTGAATTATTCAGTTGATATTATTATACTGTACAACTAAATACAGCTGTATGTGCTATATCCATCAGGGGCAGGACCATCAGTGTCAGCCTATGCATCTGCATACAGTGCCATACATTAGTATGATTAGATGATCGCTTGTTCAAGTCCCAGAGTGGGACAAAGAAATGTAAAGAAAAAAGTAAACTAAAAATTGAACAAAAAAATAAAAGTCCCATAAATGCCCCATAAATTATAACTCCCTAACCACATAAAAAGGTTATTAAGTATTATCAGTAAGATAAGTATTATAAGTAAGATAAGTTAAGTATTGCTATATCTATAACAACCCTTATATTAAAGTAGAATCACTATTGAAGCCCTAAGGTGAACGTTGTGAAAACAATAAAATTAAAAACATACCAAAACTAGTTTTTTGTGCATCCATCCAAACAACACAAAAAAAGTGATAAAAAATTTACATTTACCGCATCATGATAATAATAATTAATAGTACAGAAAATAATCCCTAAAAGAGCTTAATCAACAAAAAAATGCAGTAGATGGACCCAGATGAAGATATTGGAAGTTCGGAGGTTGCCAAGCCGAAACGCGTTGCAAAATTTAATAAAAGATCCTCATCTGAACCTGGACTGAGGAACCTTTACTAGTGTGAATGCCGGCAACCTCCGAACTTCCAATATCTTCATCTGGGTTCATCTACTGCACAGTGGATGCGGCTTTGGTCCCCTTGGAGCATACTCCCGCTTGGAAGTGGATGTCGGCAAACGCCCTGGAATTCTATCCAAAGCGTGATACAAGCGCTAGAAGGTGAGAGCATTTACCTTCTTAAACACTTATTCGCTCATCCAACTTACTACATTAGGACAGTGCTCTTGTGTCTTTTCCTTTCTCTCTGACCGTATACTTTGGAGTACTACTGCACTCCATCGGCGGTCTCCAGGTGTTATACCTCAGCAAGAAGACGGTGATACTAAAACAAATGATTTTTCTCTCCAAGTGGCTAAAGTAATATCTTCATGTGTCCTTCATTTATGTTTGTCTTTCTTCCATATTTAAATGCATTATAAAAATCAGCTTTCGGTTCTGTATCCACTGACAGCTCAAAAGTAAAGGAACCTGATAAAGTGTCTCCAGACAGTCCCCGGATACTGTAATATCCTCAGAGAGCTGAATTATCAAGTGAAATACTCTGTAGGTATGAAAATATTTGCCTCCTAATGTGTCTGAAGGGAATGTATTGCAGAATTCTTCCCAATGCACTGCTCAATACAAGAGGAAAAAAGCTGAAAGAGTTGCAGTGAAGGTGTTTTACTTAATAAAGTATATGAGAAAGTTTGCTATTATGACCAACTTTTGCAAAGATTAGTGGATAAAGGACCTTAGATGACATCATCTTGGTCACATGACATGAAGTGCTGAAAGGTGAGATAGAGGCTTGGGGTATGGGGAGGAGAAGTAGTGAGTGAGGATGAGAGGACATCTGACTCACTGCTGGATTTAGCTTTATGCCATGTATGATAACAAAGTGGATTTATGAGGAAGGGTGTCATTTATTTAAAAGGGCTCTTTGGGTCACTAGCTGTATTTATGAAAAATGTTGCGTCAGGTTCCCTTTAAGGTTTTTTTGGACTCAAAATATTAAGGCCCTAACCTATGAATAGATCATCATTATCCGGTCAAGATGGGTACCACTCAATTAGCCATCGTCAGCAGCTGATAACCAAAAACTGACTGCTCGGTTTTCTGTACAGTTGCTGTACCGAATCACTGTAGCTTGTCTCCTATTTAAAAGAATTGGTCATGATTGACTATAACCTTGTTGGTATTTACAAATTTGGAATGGCACAGATGTATTTAGAGAGCCTTTGCACCAAAAGACTACATAAGTGCAAATAAAGAATAAGGCTAAGGCAATAATAGGCTAATGTCTCTGGATAGATACAATTATTACAATTAATTCTATCTGGAGACATTAGCCTGTTATTGCACCACTTTGTTCTTCTTTATTTGCAGTTGTATAACTTTGTCTGACCTCTACACTGAGAATAGAGTTGTTTGCTTTCTGTAGCATTCTCTGATCAGTGGGGGGATGCAGTGTTGTACCCTGAAAAATCTGATATATGATATGTTGTTAACATTTTTAGCCTAGAAAACCCTGTTAATGTCAGTTTAGGAAGGAAAGGAAAAAACTATATAAGTAGAGAAAAATGCATTATTCTCTGTTAATATATTTTACATAATTTCTTATATTCACAATTTTTTATGCTACATTTTATGAAAAGTTTTGGATGAGTGTTATTGCCTGCTATATAAATCCATTAGAGGAAATGTCCATCAGAATCAAGCAAGGATAAACCAAGGACATTTAATCTTCTTATATTTGTTATCCTTTGCCTTCGTTCTTCTAAAATTAACTATTATAATTATGCCAGACAGGCTTTCAGGGCTGTTACCAGAACCCCTCCATGCTTAGACTGTCTCACGCTCCACTCTACTGCCTTCCCCTGCCTGATGTTATCTTATACAAAGTGGTCTTTGCACACTGTAACAGCATGTTAATCTGCATCCCGGAGATGCTGTTGATTTTAGAAGGAAGGAGGCCATGGATAACAAATATGAGAAGATTAACACATCATGAATTTTTATGGTAGATTTCCTTTAAGTAATTATTTACTACTATTCCCATTAAATATTAAAAATCACCCTTTCCTTTTACCTTTTCTTGCTTTATTTAAACAGATATAAAATTTTGATGGATTTTGATTTCATATCGATGTGTGACATATCTGTACATCCCACGTCAGCTTCAGTTGTATGGAGAGTCCTCTCCATACAAAGTGGGTGTTTGCTGCAGCAAAAGCCAGCAGTCAGACTCCAGCAGCATGTTGGCGCCACCATCTTTGTTCAGAACTTCGCTTCTTGTGACTTCAACATCGAGCAACGATCTGTATCCATGACAGCTTTGGGTCTTTGTAAGACCCTTGGCTGTATAGTTTCTGAGCATATGTTACAATGTGCCAGTGTAACAGACGATCTATAAAATCCCCATATACCACCATACTGTAGTACTGAAATACGGTCTGAAACAAAAAGTTTTAAAAAAAAAATACAGCTAATGCAAAAACCTAAATATTCTAATCACCTCCCTTTCGCTATAACTGATACAAAAATAAAAAGTACAAATCATGTTAAGTATTGCCGCTTCCCAAAATATCCAATCTATGATAGGTTGATCTCAGTAATGGAAAATAGCACCCAAATGTCCAAAAAGTCACTTTTTTTTATAAATTGCAAAATGTCAAAAATTTAATAAAAAAGTTTCTAAAGGTTATACAATCCACAAAATGGTAGCTCCGTATGCTGAAGTATGAAAATGTTATTAGTGCCAGAAACAAATACATTTTTTTTTAGTACAGAAGGTTTTCATTTTTGTAAATGTATTAAAACACAATAAAACCTATACAAATTTAGTATCCCAGTGATTGTACCGACCCAAGGAATAAATGGGACATGTAATTTGGGCTGCACAGTAAAAGCAGTAAATACCAAGCCCACAAAAAATGGTGTAAATGCATTTTTGACCAATTTCACTGCATTTGGAATTTTTTTCCCACTTCCCAGTACATGGAATATAAAATACTGTCACTATGAAATGCAATTTGTTACGCAGAAAACAAGCCCTCACATAGCTATTTACATGAAGAATAAAAACACCCTCATTTAGGGGTTAAAAAAAATGTCTTTTAAGGCAAACATATTAACACAATTATAGCTTGTCATAAATGGTACTCTGGCATAGTATAGGGAATTACAATATGTGGATATGTTAGTATACATCAGGCACGTGTAATGTCATAGCCATGATGGTCAGCAAATGATAAATGTCACTGTCTACAAGTAACACCTCATTGCACCTTAATCATTTTGACCTCTACAAGTAGAGTAAATGGAGACAAGCCTTCCTTACAAAGTTTCATGTACAGTCTCCAAGTTTTGTTTGAAACAATTTAAGAAAAATAATAATATTTTAAGCCTTCTCTGCTGCATCCCCTGGAGTGTGCATTGGGTAATGGGCCAAAGCAAATCAATTGGACGCTGGTGTTCAAAGATAGAGATTGTAGGCTTTATTTCTATGTAGACCCCAATGACCCCAATCAATCTATGTCGCTGAATCTTTTAATCATCCACTCCTCTAATTAACCCATACTTTACTACTGGATCCCACTTGCATTTTTCCTTAGATGATCGCTAGGGAATTGTAATGTTGCAATGGTTCAGAACATTTCAAACTTGTGACAGATGTTCCAATAAAATCTGGTTTATTAACTGTTTATTTGCTAATATCTATCACAAAACAGCTTTCTGGGGATCTCTCCCTGTAATTAATAAAACAAGTCCCCTTTATGTGGTGCAAATAGTGGAAAATGCCTTCAAATGATGAATGTAGCTTTTAAGATGGTGCTTTGAAGTTTGCATGGGGGACATTGCCTTGATAGGTGAGTGTGTGCGTGTGCTCTTTTGATGGATAGCTTAGATGCCCTCTAATTATACAGAAGAAGGCACATGTCATGTACAACCCCAGTGTCACCTCCTAACACTGCTTTGTTTTCTTCCTCACTAAAATGTGCTTAGCCCACTGTGCACAATGCAGACTCTGCCGGCAGCTTGTAAATCATCATTAATCCCTATGTTGTTCCTTCTTCATTTATAAGGAGCAACTTTCTGTCGCCAAGTCACCTTTGGTGGGGGTCTAAATTCAATCTTTGCATTGCAATAATTGACATGAGATGATGCTGATTCTAAACCCATAGCATTGATCATTCTACACTGTATAAATATTCACTGTGCGCTAATGTAAATCGCTGTTGGGTAACCACCTGCAAGTCTGCTGACAATAGCCCACAGTGATTTTGCTACGTGTGTCCTGGCTTTAACCACTTCCTTACTACTATATACTATATACTGTACGCCATACAGCAGTAAGGGGCTGTATGAAGAGGGCTTACGGGCTAAACCCTCTCCATACGGGGCAGTTGTCAGTTGCAGCGATTGCAGCAGTTAACCAGTTAGCTGCCACCGTCAAACCTGACAGCAGCACCTAACAGTGATTGGCCTGGGTGCTGCCATCTTGAAATAGCTGTTATTAGCATTTCTGTATAACACTTGTCTGAGACAAACTGTGATGTAGAAGCACTATATCTACAATAAACTGCAATAAAGTTGTATTGCAGTATATTGTATGAGTGACAAGACTCCCTAGGGTTAAAGTATAAGCCGACCCGAGTATTAGCCAGCCCCCTGTAGTATATAGCTAGCCAGCACCCTATAGTATATAGCCTGCCAGTCCCTGTACTATGTAGTAAAAGAGATTGAAACAAACCACGGTAGGGAAAAGAGTAACAAAGTATGTAATAATGCATTAGAGCCTATCCCTATCCCTACATAGTGTGATACCATGTGGCTTGTTGGAAAACTAATATATAACCTATTGTTCTTCCTTTGAAAGAGAGGAAGAAAAAAATCCAACAATGTAGCACAGTTTGAAATAAAAAGAAACTAATGATAATAAAAATGAATGCTTTATTTAGATCAAAAGACAAATAACAACACTGGTTAAAATGATTCTACCCCAAAGGGGACACAAGATAAGGTTGCACTCCAGACAATCAGATCATAAGAAAAACAATCAAGTATTAGGTAAAGGCACCAGTGGCCATATCTCTTAGTTAGGTAATAATGGGAAGCATGGAACAAATGACAGTTAGGTAGTGAAAAATGATGGACATTACAGATGAGCACAGTGTAGCTTACCCATATTAGAGATGATCGTTGCCTTGAATGACAACAACCCGACGCGCGTTTCGGCTGGTTTGCAGCCTTCGTCCCACCCCCAGGGTGGGACGAAAAAATTTACCCAGGGTGGGTAAAAAAATTTACCGTATATACTCGTGTATAAGCCGAGATTTTCAGCACAAAAAATGTGCTGAAAAACCTCACCTCGGCTTATACACGAGTCAATAAAAAAATACTAATAATAATACTCACCCTCCGGTGCCCGGATCCACCGACGGCGGCTCCCGATACCTGGCGGCGGCTCCCAAAGTTCAGGACATTAAATAAATAAACGTAGTTCTCACCTTTCCGGCGATACTCACCCCCGATCCTCTGCGCCGGCTTCCGATCCTCGGCGGTGGCTCTCGATCCCCGGTGGCGGCTGTCTTCTTTTGCCGACGGAGTCGCGATCTCCCCGCCGGTGTTCACTATGATGCGGCGGTGTGACGTCATCAGCGGCGACACCGCCGCATCATAGTGAGCGCCGGCGGGCTGGCTGTATACATTAGTGGGGCAGGCTGGCTGTATACATTAGTGGGGCAGGCTGTATACATGAGGGGCAGGCTGGCTGTATACATTAGGGGAGCTGGCTGGCTGTATACCACTTGGGGCTGGCTGTATACTACACCCTCGGCTTATACTTGAGTCAATAGGTTTTCCCAGTTTTGGTGGTAAAATTTGTTGTCTCGGCTTATACTCGGGTCCGGCTTATACTTGAGTATATACGGTAATAAAAATTTGTCAAAGGGTTTTAAAATCCCCAAAACGATAACAATGAAAACATTAGCTAGTCTCTCAAAAAATGACACCTTAAACTTTTTTTCAGACAAAAGATTGCAATTTTTTTACATTTAAAACATAATAAAGCCTATATGAATTTGGTACCTCCGTGTTCATACCAACACATTGAATAAAGGGGAGGTGTTATTTGGACTGCGCAGGAAACGATGCAAAAACAAAGTGTGTAGGAATATGGCGCAAATATGGTATGTTTTTTTGGCTATTCTACTACATTTGGAATTTTATTCCATATTCCATGCACAATAAAGAAAATATAAAATGGTGCCACTAGAAAGTACAATTTGTCCTTCAGATATTAAGCCATATACATGGAAAAATATAAAAAATATGGCTTGTGGAAAGAGAGGAGTATAAAATTGAAACGCAAAAATGGAAAAACTGCTTACTGACAAAGGTCTACCAATGCCAAATACATGGCACATATTTGTGAGTAATTTGTTGTGGTATCTTCTTTGTATGAATTCTTCTTTCATTTCTGTAATTCTATTGAATTGTTGGTGCTGATGTGAGACTATTCTTTTCATTTTAAAGTGCCTTTTTGCAAGCCATGTGATGACAACTTAGTGGAGTAGGCCATTTCTGTCTGTGGGCTTGGTATAGAGATCCGTAGATAAGTTGCTTGATTGGTCTTTAATAACCATATTGAATAAAGATACAGCAGCACTCCAATTAGTGAAAACAAACCTGGTGTTTATTCCACCTTTTTGTTTTCCACGTTTGTTTTCACTAATTGTAGTGAGAGTACAGGATAGCACCCATAACTCAAAACTTTATTTCTAAAAGACTGTGCTGCTATTATATATATATATATGTAGTAAACACCAGTGGAGACATGCTCCCCCATCTCCAACGCACAAACCTGCTATCAGGGAGTCCATTGCTCTTTTCTCTTTGCCATATCGTTTAACTGTACTGGCATCTTAGCAGACAATAATACAATTTATTGGTGTGGAAGGGATATGGGTCAGCTGCCCGTATCTCCTTGGATCCACAAACTGGCTCTGTTGGGCTAAGCTGATCTATGAAATCACCTGATATGTAATGGGCAAATTTGCTTCTGGCAATAAATATGCTAAATTAGGCTGTATATCCAGATTTAACCCCTTACCGACATGTGACGTATTAGTATGTCACATGCCGGGTCCCGGTGCATGGAAAGGGCTCGTGGGCCGAGCCCTCTCCATAGCCGGTAAGTCTTTGCTGCATATTGCAGCAAAGGCTTACCGGTAACACCTGCGTATTCTCCTGCTGATCACCACTGGCAAAGCTGCCGGCGGCTTCAAAAAGATGGCGGCACATGGGCTTTAATTTTTATAAAACCTATATAAATTTGTTATCCCCGTAATCATACTGACCCAAAGAATAAAGTAGACCAGTCCGTAAAATCCAAGGCCACAAGAATACGGCACAAATGCGCTTTTTTACCAATTTCACTGCATTTGGAATTTTTTGCCTGCTTCCCAGTACACGGCATGGAATATTAAATACCACCATTTTGAAGTGTAATTTGTTAAAATAAAATAATTTGTTAAAATAAAAAAGTTACAGATTTTTGAATGTGGGGAGTGAAAAATGAAAAGGCAAAAAAGAAAAAGGGCTGCGGTGGGAAGGGGTTAAAGATGCAGATGACCAAGGTATTCCCCAAAAAGGAAGGACCATGCATAATACAATAGTAATGTCATATATCTATTATTTCAAAGTTATAGTTTGTATTTGTATCCAATACAAATACAGTACAAGAGACTGCTGCAGTTTCTGCTTGAACACTGTACTATGTTCCATATGTTGGCCACTGCATTTGGTACCTTTTCTCCATGACCTTAATTGTTTTGCATTGGGGGACCACAATTCTGTAAACTCCTATATTAAACTCCTAACTACAGGGAGAATCTTCCTTTACTTCCCGGATGCATGTTTGCCCAGCTGTAATCTGATCTGTATACTGTACGATGTTTGCTTGTCCTTTAGGTGGCCACTCAGTAGGACAGTGATGGCTAACCTATGACACGCGTGTCAGTGCTGACACGCCTCGCCATTTTCAGTGACACGCGGCCGCCGGAGAGCTAAGTTTCATCCTCGGCTCCTACACGGCCAGGTACAGTAGCCGGGAGGCTGAGAGATTGTCATGCACTGAGCTCACAGCACTTCCTCCTCCTCTTCCTCCACCGGGCCGGCCTCTCCCCCTGTGTGAGCTGTGCCTTGTGTCTCCAGTCAGCACAGGTATCATCCCGGGGCTCAGCACCAGGAGAGGGGACCCGACCATCAACTCCAGAAACTCCTCTGCAGCTCCTGATAGTTGTGCTGGGGGGAGTCGTTGTGGTAGGTCACCTCTACACTGACCATCTCCACAGCAGGGATGAGGGAGGACAACCACTCTCATCATACATACAAGACATCATACAGTGAGTAATGTCAGTGTACTGTATGATGAAAGACAGTTGTGTGTCGTTGTTTTGTGACGTACAAGCCCTGAAATAATCATAACGCCTTGCAAATCGTCAGACATTGCGATTATTTTGCTCCTCATGAAGGAGATGCAGACAGCGGCACCTGCGTCCTCACTATAACCTGTGAACTTTCATGACAAAGTTTGCAGGTTACTAAGCATTTCCACACATGTCTGATTGAAACGAACTATTACAATGTGCGATTTGCACATTGTAATAAATAGATGATGTGGAAAATCCCCATATACTGCCATACTGTAGTATGGAAGTACATGGTATGATCAATCACACAACCTAGGGTTAAAGTACCCTAGAAGTTAAATAATTATACATATTTGTTATTTAAACTATAAATATCACAAAATTATGTTTTTTTTTCTCAAGGTGACACCCCACCCGAGTTATGCTCGGTTTTTTGGTGATTTTGACACACCAAGCTCAAAAGGTTGCCCATCACTGCAGTAGGATAAGACATCATGGCTTGCACTTGGGGATTAGTTATGTGCCTGAACATTTCCCTTAATCACATTTGTACCTGTTTTATATCAGACAGACCTCTGGGGAGAGGAATATGGGCCTAGCTTGACTTGCTCCCACATAAGGTAAAGTATGAAAAGCGGCAGCATATTACCCATCTATGCTTAAATATTCATGGCAGGTTGATAGTTAAAACAAAAATTTGGTATGGTTCCTACTCTAAAACATTGTGCACCCATGTCACTGTTGCATGGCTGGGCTATGGTTGTCTCTGAAAGATGCTTGGCATTTCCATTGAGGTTGAAGTAATACAAATGAATACATAGATATATTTGCAGTCAAGTGTCCATGTCAGTCACTCTTATTGGGGGCTCCTAGTGCAGGTCGGTTGGTATTACCATATCCAGTTGCTCTTCCCCCACCATGTCTTCATTCCATGTATCCTTCAATCCACTGTCAATGTCTCTGCCCATCAGTCACATATGCTAAAAATACAAGTGTGTGTTAGAGTCTTGGATGTCCATTGTCTCAGTACATGGTGTAATATTGTTATTCATCATATTTATCAAGGCAAAATTAGGGGGTATATTCATATATATTTTAGAGAATCATCAGCATAATCATTCAAAACAGCTTCAAAAAATATTAAACTTAGAATATATCCTCGAGATAAAAGTTAGAGTTACATTTATGGACCTTATAACTTCCTGCCCCACAAGTGCTCCTAAAATAGTGCCCTGTATTTGTGCTCATTTTCCAGTCTTCAGACCGTCAGCCCACTAAGAATGTGCCTCTTAATTTGTTGTGGTACCTGTCACACACATTCCTATTCTCTCTAAGTTCAAAGCTTTCTAGACGAAAAGAATATCCCTTGGCATTTATGTTGCTGGACAATATGTCGCTGGCTGCTTCCTAATCTGCAGCAGTAGCATAGTTGCACTCAGTCTCTTTGTGTCTGCCTGGAAAATGCCTCCAAATGAATGTCAAGTAGGCCTGTTTGACTTCAGACTGGATTTGGTTTTGTTTCGGTTCCTGAGAGTACTCCTAGTTGACTTCAGACTTTGTTCTGCTAGTTATAAACTAAGTCTGAAGAATAACGGAAAGGAATTTTTGCTAATCCAGTATTATTCAATACTAAATAAGTAAGTCCATTTTTTTTTAACTTATGTCCTGACTTGATCTAAGAGGCATAGCCAGAAAGGCAGCTGCATCTGAAGGGGATTTCAGACCCAATTACTGAACTCAAACTCAATGTAACATGGCTTTCATTCTCTTTGGGTCTTAAGCTTTCCAATAAGACTCCAAAGTCTTTCTCCATTCACCCTGACTTATAGCAACAACGAATACAAAGTTCTACTTGTGGAACAAAAAGCTATTTTCCCACTGTCAGGAGAAAAAAAACATCTGTGGGCTGATCTGTTCTAGAAGCCCAATAATAAGCTTCTTATTTCTCATATGTCTAAAAAAGCTAATGTTTATAGATGTGGCCTTGTGGAGCCATACAGCCCATAGTTGTCTAGTGAAATGAACACTTTGGGGGACATGTATCATTATTTCTCCTAGTCAAATTGTCTCATTTTACACCATGGTCTGCACCTTGTGCAGTGTGCCTTTTGTATCTTAGTTTCCCAGATGTTCTGTGTGACTTTTCACTTATGTATCACTTAGGCTGCATTCACACACATGTATGGGGGACGTATATACAGCCGACGTATATATGGTCGATATATACGTCCCCCATACACTTCTATGGGCTCACGGCCCAGTACAGGAGTGGTACGGTACAGCACACGTGCGGCACCATACCTCTCCGTAGCGTATTACGGCGCCGTGGCCCATATGTTCCTATGGAGAGGGGCGGGGTAAGCAGCGCTCACCTCCTCCTCCTCTCCCGGCGCGCTGCCGTTTGCCCGCTGTGCTACGGTGCAGCGGGCAACGGCAGTGTTCATGTAGCCTTACTTTGCTTATTTTTGCAACTGGTCCAGGGCAGGTGCAAAGGAGGGATTTTTTCATGGACCCTATTTTAACATGTAAATTGGAATTATTTCACATGCTTTAAATCTTTAAAATTTTGCACAGTAACCAGTTTTTTTGAAAATTCAGAAATTTTTGCATTTACATGGTTTTTTTTTTAATTTATTGGTTACTTCTAAGGGTGAGGTCACAGGTAGCATTTTAATTGCGCTTTATTTGCATTTTGAAACCTATTACAACAGCTGAGGAGAGGTGATTTGCCTAATTACATTGCTGTTAACATTTGCGTTTACAAAATGCAATCTAAATGCAACATTAACGCATCTGTTAACATTGCATTTACTATGCATTTTGTAAATGCAAATGTTAATAGTAATGAAATTAGGCAAATCACCTCTCCTCAGCTGTTGTAATAGGTATCAAAACGCAACGTGTGACCGCACCCTTAACACCATGTGGGACGGCAGCCTCATATGTCATCATCTCCCTGGGGTGTGACTACAGTGCTCAAAAATACACAGCCTCAAATCCAAAATTAACAGTAGTGTCCACTCCTGCATATAACCCCTCACATGGCTTGTGTCCATGTGGTTTTGAAACATTTGCAAAAAAAAAGTTTCAAACTGAAGCCAAAGTTGGCACCTGCCAGGATACTAAAACCTAAACATGCATCTCAAGTAAAAAGACATGTTCATACTTAAAGGAGTATTCTCGTCTGGGCACTCACATTCAGTTTCATTAATCTGCCATATATAAACATTTCTTCAATTAGATGTAATTAAAAAAAATGTTCCTGTGTGAAGATAATTTCTCATAAATGTAGTCATGTTGTCCCTTAGTAACAAGATAGCTTCCTCGGATACGGCCACCTCTGCTGGAGTGAGTGCACAAAGAAACAAAAAGTTTTTGTATATGAAATGTCCTGGAGTTACTGTATATCCCACAGCCGTCCTGTGGTAATGATTGCTGAATCCTGGTGGTCCGGCAGGGCTCAATAGTACATGTCTGGCCACCGCTGCCAGAGTTTGACGTGGTCGTATCCGAGGAAGCTATCTGGTTTCTAAGGGACAACATGGCTACATTTATAGGAAATTATCTTCACACAGGAAAAAATTTTTTTATTAACATCCAATTGAAGAAATGTTTATATATGGCAAATGAATTTAATTAAATGTAAATCCTCTGATGGGAATACCCCTTTAAGGTGCAAAAAAGTGCTGCCAAATGCCTCCAAAGAGAGACCACACTATGACAAAACTATGAGAGACAAAACTATGATAAATGTCCCCCTTTGTCGAGTATATGTTGACAAACAAATTCTAGTGAATGTTTTTAATATATGGTTGGGGAGAGGGATGTAAAAATAATAAACCACTTATACTCCCGTTCAGTTGCATCATCACCTATTACTGATGGCCTCTGTTTGTTTAGAGAGGCTGGAAATGAAGTCACTTCAGTTACCGTGTATACCTGCCACAGCCTGAAACTACTTCTGTAGCAGGTGCTATGCTGTGGACGCTGCATCACCGCTGGCCTCTGTGAAGGAGCACAGAGAGAGACGAGTATAAGCAGTTTACTTTATTTACAAACCCCACCCCCTACTAAACCATATCTTGGATGACCCCTTTAAGTTGGATATTGGTAACTGGTGTCTTATAATAATTTGCAATGGTATAAAGAGTCCTGTGAATTGGTCTACATACAATGCTTCATCCTAAATTATCATCTATATTTAGTACATCAAAGACAGTGACCACTATTCCCATATACAATATCAGACTTTTATGTAATGTGTGTTCAATGGGCAGAATGAACTAACCTGAAATCCTGAACAATACATCAAACAACATAGAAGAAGGCAAAACTGTTCTCGTTTTATTGTACTGTATGGTTTTTACTTTGACCTATGTAACCTATGATGTATAATAGTATACCTGACATAATGTGTGGTTTGTCTTCCCTTCACTACATTTATTATACTATGCTCTGCAATGGTGAAATCATGAGTAAAAGTATAATATACATGACAATATACATAACAATGAAAAAGATGTGTAAAAAAATGGCACTCTATCTAGCAAAGGTCATAAATGTAGAAGAAATAACAGTTTAGGCCATGTTAGGTCCCTTCTACACTCGCAAGTGTCATGCAATGAACTTGCACCACACTCGCAACGCATGCTGCTCGGATTGCACGGCCCGAACGCTGCAAACCGGTACTGAACTCAGCATGTCAGCGTTGCAGCGTTCGGGCCGTGCGATCTGGGAAGCACGTGTTGCGAGTATGATGCGAGTTCATTGCATCACACTCGCGAGTGTAGAAGGGTCCTAATTAAAAAAAATTAAAGGAGCCCTACCATGAGGATACTACTATCAGATATAGACCTAATGGTAGATTCCTCCTGTCTGCCTATTCCCTAATCTGTAATTTAATTATCCTATAACGTAACCCAACTTGTTTAAAGAAACCTTTATATGGGCGGCACAGTGGCTGAGAGGGTAGCACTTCTGCCTTGCAGTGCTGGGGTCCTTGGTTTCATCCCACCCAGGTCAACATCTGCAAAGAGTTTGTGATTTTCTCTCCGTATTTGCGTGGGTTTCCTCTGGGTACTCCGGTTTCCTCCCACACTCAAAAACATACTGTTAGGTTGTTTAGATTATGAGCCCCATGGGGCCAGGGACCACCATGACCTGCTTTGTGCAGCGCTGTCTTATCTGTGTGCGCTGTATAAATAAAGAATTATTATTTTAGTAATATGTAAATTGAGTTCAGGGGCATGTACTAGCCTGAGCTTCCAGTGCCCGTCCTGGCTAGTCCCGCCCAGAAGCTTCTGTGGTTCATTTACATATTACTAAAATAAAGTTTATAACAAGTTAGGTTAGGTTCCAGGATTATTAAATTACAGATTAGGGCAGAGGCAGGCAGGAGGGATCTACCATCAGGTCTACTTCTGATAGTAGAATCCTCATGGTAGGTTTCCTTTAAGTCAAAAATTGGGGAAGCTGTTAACCCACCCTGCTTGTAGAGATTATGTCAAAACTGAGCAGTTCTAGGTATTGGTAACATGCTGACATTGAAAAATAATAAGACTTAAGAAACATAAAAACATAGGGAAACATTAGCATCTTAAAAAGTCACAAAATTGTTGGTTTGGGGAAAAAAGGGCCATTTTAGTTTTTCCCTTAAACAGCCACATTTCTAGCTTTTTTGTTGTTAAGGCTTATGTAACCTGATAGCAGGTATCACAAATGACTGTAAATGTGTGTTCCTTTGGGGATCAGTACCAAATTAAAATCTAGAGGAAATCCAGAGCAGGAAGAACATCAGAAATCCACTGTAATCAAACATGAGGTGACAATGTCCCCAAGCATACCCTGCTGAGGTTAATCCCATCATTAGAATGTTCCTGGGGAGCAGGAACGCTGCTCTCTGTGAGGTCTTAATCTCTATCAAGACATACAAAGTCTTTGCTTCGTACATAATTGGGATCAGGCCGATGGATTTGTCTCCAGTAATTGAGCTGCTGGAATGGTGACCAAAAACTGACATGGGTTTTCTCTGCAGGTGCAAGTTACTGTAGGTTCCTCTCAATGTTAAAATGTTCCTTGGACATAAATGCTATCAATACGTGTTAATTGAGAACTTAATTTATTATAAATTAGCTGTTTTGATTGATTATAGGACAGTGGTTAGTTGTGTGTCATTAAAATCATCTCGCCTGCACTTTCCTTCTCAGGGCTGATGGACCTTTTCAGCTGTGAGATGCCATTCAGGGCAGGTTAGAATCGAAGCTAATCATTGGCCACAATCGTAACCTTAAAACAAAGAGCATAAGATCCTTACCATGACCCAAACAACCGCATTAAAGGGTCACTGTCACCAGCTTTTCCACCACTAAACTACCTGCTTAGGTAGGGTGTAAAATCTCCTTTTCACCATTACCTCATTAATATAAAAACATGCCTATTATACCTATTATTAATGCAAACCCATATGCAAATGAGCAGTGAACAGTCACTTTTCGCCTGAGCTAAGTCACTTATCAAAAATGGAAGTAGTACCTCACTTTAGAGGCTCAATAGTATCTACAAGCATTCCTTTGACATTATAAAGATAAGAATAATTGCGTTATCCCAGGCAAAAAGTGTCTCTTCTCAGCATATGACGGGGGAGTGACCTTTAATTCCCTGCTGATAGTTTAGTTGGGTAACATTTTGTGACACGTTCCCTTTAAGAAGGATGTGAATTTTACTTTGTTTTATAACCACTGACTTTAAATGGGTTTACATTTATGAATTTGTGTTAAGATTATACACAAAATATAATTTTTGTAGTTGGTGCATGAAAACTGTACTTAGAAAGGAATTTTATAACTACTAAGATCATGGGGCAGATTT
The DNA here is from genome assembly GCA_019512145.1 of Engystomops pustulosus. Classification (NCBI taxonomy): domain Eukaryota; kingdom Metazoa; phylum Chordata; class Amphibia; order Anura; family Leptodactylidae; genus Engystomops; species Engystomops pustulosus. Next base: position 69,264,953 of record CM033643.1, on the reverse strand, counting down.
ATCAAAAGTGTCCTCAGGTAAGACAGCTGGAAAGTTATGTGACACAGCCTTATACTGCTCCAGCTTTATCAAAGTGTCTGATGCTGGATGATAAATCTGGAGTAGTGTAAGATTGTCTAGTTATACTGTGTACCTCCTATTAGTAATGCAAAAAGAAGAATATGGTATCGAAAGTCCAGCTCACCTGACAGTGGTTAGTTTATAGCTGTTTTGTTGGGGCCGTGCAAATGGAGCAGTACCGGTTCCAGGAATGATGATAGTCGATATTGGGGCAGATTTATCAAGCTGTCGGAAAGTCAGAATATTTTCTAGTTGCCCATGGCAACCAATCACAGCTCAGCTTTCATTTTACCAGTGTTCATGAATATTTTAAAGGGGAGCTGTGATTGGTTGCCATGGGCAACTAGAAATATTCTGACTTTCAGACAGCTTAATAAATCTGCCCAATGTGATGCTTTACTTTACTTCGCTTTGAAACACACATTTTTCGGACTGTGCCCGTTCTTCAATGTTAAAACGGCTTGCACAGGTATTTAAGTAGTGGGTGCGCTGCGATTGTGTCGCACACAACCCTTTTTGTAGCGCAGTTGGACTTTCAAATGTTTGTCTTATAAAGTCTAAAAAGTCAAAAATGTTGTGATTATTTTTGGTAAGGGTTAGTGCTAGAATCAGGCAGTACAAAGCATGTTATATCCACACCTATACCTCAACTATTGATTCTGGGGTGTTTTTTAACTTTGACTGAAGGCAGATAAATATTTAAAGGCACTTCTTTTAGCTCACTGACAAACCAAGAGGTTAGTATGGATTTTAATAGAACATTCTAGAATTATTGTACTATAGTATAGCATATTTCAGTGTGGTGCTATATAATACCCTATATGTACCCTACATCTGCCCCACACATCTGCATCTTTGTGTTGCTAGACCAAGTCTAGGGATGAGATACATTTTCCACAGTTGCAGATGTAAATGCCTACAGTGAAGTTCATGACAAATTTAGCAACAGAAAGGAAAGTGTCTTAGACTGACCAATGTATAACAATATACCCAGAGACATGATGTCATTGAACTTTTTAAAAGGTGTTTTAGCTGGAAAACACGTTCAGCTGTACGTCAGGCCTTACATATTTTATAATCGTGATTTATTTGCTCTCACCATACGGTATGCTAGAAGTTAAAACCTCTGTTGGCAATACAGTATTGCTAAAATCCCCCATTTCGGTTTCCATGTGAAAATTCCACATTTTTTTCAGTAATCACCTCTGCAAAATGAACTACTGTTAGATCTTTCCAACATCTCCAGAAAGCTGTGGGAATAACACACTCTTATTTCAATAGTAGTAAAAATTTTATTAAGAAGGCATAACCAAGCAAGCCAATATGGTGGGTGCTTGCAGTTAGTCAATCCTGGTCCAGGGTAAAATATACAAAAGATAAGAAGATAGAAACTGCAGCACAGGGACCATTTAAACTCCCAAGGAGTGATTTATTCTATCAAAATACAACATTTCGATATCAAAGTGATCTTTATTAAACATGGTGCTTGATAAAGATTGCTTTGCGATCACATTCTTATTTCAATTTTTTCACCACATGTAATATTTGCCATAAATGTTTTCCTTTGTGGTTCATGTGCAATTCTGCTGGCTTGACAAGTCAAGAAAAATGTATATTAAAAAGACAAAAACTTTTATGTTGCATATTTGCAATTTTAGGACCAAAATTGAGGTATAAATGGGAACTTAAAGACTGGGACCTTATTCACACATTGCATTTTTAGTCACTATTTTTTCATCAATATTGGAAGCCAGAATCTGGGCTTCCTTCTGGCTCTGGCTTCTCAGTGCTGATGAAGAATACTGAATAAATATGCAATTAATCTGATTTTTTTAGGGTGCCTCAACTGAGAAGTGAACAAAAGAAAGTTTTTACCTTGTTTATTCTTATAGATTATTTCTTGTAGATAATGATAATGTGACATAGTGTGATGTTTTGCTACTAGCAAAACAATCTTAAAGCTTAGGCCACATGAGACTGAGAGATCCTTTGTTGATATCAAAAAAGATACATCCTCACCAAAGACAAGTAACCATAGCAATGATCTAACAAAACTTAAAAGTGAATATCAGTTGTTCCAATTACAGGGAGTCAGGGCAATTTGGCATTATTCACTATCCTATACAAATATAATTTAGATTAAGCTAAATGAATAAAAGACAAGGATTTCGGTGACCAACTAGAATTAGTTGAGGTTCAGTTGCCACGACATGCCATACCATCAGCTGTATGTTATCAAGGATCCAGTTGGTATAAAAAAAAATACTTGCTGTGCATACAGCCAATGCAGCAATGGTGACCGTTCTGTTTTAGTCGAAGAAAGAAGAGATCTAAAGTGCTATTGGTTTGTTGTTAGCTGATTGGCACTCGAATCAAAGAGTTTTAAATTGGTCCACCGCCCTTTTAAAACAGGACCCCAACTTTGAATGAACTCCACTCAATGGGCCAGATTTACTTACCCGGTCCTGTCGCAATCCCGCGGTGCGTTGTCCGACGAGGATTCGGGTCTGTCGCGATTCACTAAGGTCGTGCGTCTAATTTCCTGCATGTGTCGCTTCCGCGCTGAGAGTTCACCTTCTTCTTCCTGGTGAATGTGAGTGCATGTGAGTACTTGATCTTGCGACACAATTTCGTTTTTAAATTCTGCGCTTTTTCCGAATCCGTCGGGTTGTCCGATGGCACGACCCCCGATTTATGTCACATGCAAGCCGGCGCCGATGCGCCGCAATCCACGATCGCGTGCGCCAAAAGCCCAGGGCAATTTGGCGCAAAACTGTAATATTCGGGAAACCAGACGGAATCGCGGTCTGCGGACCCTTCCTAAATGAGCCCCAATATGTTCAGGTATTTGTTGTACATACTGAGGGGTTATTTAGCATAGACCTGCGCTTGATGTATCCTGCAGGGGTCCTGAGCGGCGTTTACCCCTACGGCAGGCAAATAAACGCAGCCAGCAAAGTTTCACCTATGAAAATATTTGCTCCAGCAAGTGTGCATGTGCGGGGACAGTGAGCTAGCATTTGCAATTATTTCAGGGCTCCTACGCCATTGGCTTAAATACCCCCGATATGTGTATATTTTGTGACTTTTTCCAGAGGAGTTATCCCCCAACTGCTGCCATGAGGCGAACCTAATTACCTTTGTCACAGAAATACTGGAGGACAATGTTGCTGTACATATCTTAAACTTTTGCCTTCTGCGTTTCAGCCTTGTTTCTCCCATTGTTATGGGTGAGCTTGCAATGAGTCAAAGTTTGTAAAAGTGCTTAAAACCATGTATCACTGCCTGACCTACCTGAATACTATTGTTCTCTGAAAATGGAGGCTGGTGTTGTCTATTGCAAATTGACTCAGCTGTACACTAGGCAAACAGATTCAGATGTCCAGCTCTCTGGCCGGATTTCTGGAGTAATGTGATGAACAATTTGGTTAAGCCTAAGCTGCAGAGTTATAGAGTTGTGGTCTTTGTCATAATATGTTGTAACTAAACAGATTGCAATCCCTAAACAAATTCTTATCTTGTAAGCCTTGGACTTTGAGCTAATATTCTTAAAAATCTTTAAATCTGTGTGCTGTCTGGATATCAACTGTGTGGTATCAGGACAATGCTTGGTATCATATTAGATGAGCTGACACACATAGCATGTGACTTTACAGATTTTATTATTGCCTGAAATTGATTGAAATGTGCAATTTAATTGTTATTGCTCATAGTTATTGGCTGGTGACTGCCATATGCAGCACTATTGTATCACCTAAATAATTAGTACCACAGGTATACTAGGAAAGGAATACTGGAGCAATAGACAAGCACTTATACTTCTTATGGTACCCCCATTTTCTCAAAGACTGCGTGCCTGTGGTGACTGTACCCTTTAATTATTATTAATAATAGATTGATATGCTGATATTTGATGTAGACTTGTAAGGAATGGCATGAAACACCATAGGCCCCTCCACTACGTATAAATGAATACAAGCAATAGAAAAAACACATGACTAGTATTGTCTCGGGTCTGACATAACATTCAATAGAGGGAAAAGAAGAAAGAGTCCTGGCACTCACAGGTTTGTTTCCAAAACCTTTATTCATGTCATGCGGTAAGAGTAGACATGCCATGCACGCACGGTGCTATGAGCCTTTTAGCCCAGCAATTGCTTCTTCCATTTAAGTCCAGTCCAAGGTCTAATTACAACTACATGCATTGTAGTAGGGCTCCAGTACCAAGGTATTTTTAGTTGATTATAGAGATAAGGTTCTAATTTACACAACATATCTCCAATAGTTCCAATACTGCAAAAAATATTTGCAGTAGAAAAAAAAGAAAGAAAGTAATATTTGATATAGAAGCCTGTGTTTGCAATTACGGAGGTCAGACATTTCTTGTATTTCTTTAACAAGTTTGCACACACTGCAGCAAGGATTTTGGCCCAGTCCTCCATACAGATCTTCTGCAGATTCATTAGGTTTCGGCACTCAATGGGCAACATTGAGTTTCAACTTCAGCCTCCAAAGATTTTTTGTTGTGTTCAGTTCAGTTCAGTTCTAATGACTTTCTAGGCCACTCCAGGACTTTGAAATGCTTTTTACGTTGGTACTCCTAGTTGCCCTGATTGTGTGACCCAGCCACATACTATCATTAATTCTCTTATAGAGTATACATGGCCCCATAGTCGTTTCCCCTTTGCAGAAAAGCAACCCGAAGGATGATTTTTCCAACCCCATGCTTCTTGTTGGGGTTGTGTTCATCTTTTTTGTTCCACCAAACACAGTGAATGGAGTTGTGACCAAAAAGTTCTTGGTGACAGCTGACAAACTAAGGCTACTTTCACACCGCCGTAGTGGGGACGCATATATATGGCCGACGTCTATACGCCGTATATACGGCACCAAAGATGACAATGGGCGCATGGCATTTTACGGTAGAGGTCCAGTTCAGCATACGTGCGACACCATATTGTCCCATAGCCAGGAAAAAGATAGGACATGTCCTATCTTTCCCCATAATATGACGCCATGCACCATATATCGTTGTGATGAGAATCGGGGGGTGAGCTCCTCCTCTCCTGGGTGCTGACGTGTTATGGCACGGTGAGCGCAACGTCGTGTGAATGTAGCCTAAGAAAGTTGCGGTTATCTTAGCCTGCAAAGTCTATATGGACTTGGGCGCCAGACACTCTAACAGTAGCCCACCAGATCGCATTGTAATCGCTGGGTTAGTTTGGGCAGCATTTTCTAATCTTTATACTTTCCTCTGGGGGCTTGTCAATCTAACTTTAGTGACACGGCAATTTATACACAGATAATACATGTATGCACTTTTACGTGTGCAAACAGAACACATGAGTGCTTGATCTAACTTTAACCTCTAATTATTCCCCTTAGTACAGATCAATCCTATCTAGTTGCACAGTAGAATTTCTGCATGTAAAATACCTTAGTGGTTTCTTATAATCTTTATTTCCCACCATGATGGCTTACCCTTTAACAAATAAAGATGAGTGTGATCATACATGCTCAGCTCAGTTACCTCAGCCCTTTCATCACTGATGTGGTAAAGCTCAAAGCAACAGGTGCAGGGGTTCAAATTCTGCCTCAACATCAGTCCTTCTCTGCAAGGTACTAAGATCAAAGGACTTAGCCATGAGCAAGACTGGCTATTTCGTGTCACACCAACGCTGCTTGCCGGTGGTTCAAAAGAAGCAACCTGAAGCTCAAATAATAGATTAATCTTCCTGATGCAGATGCTTTAACGTCTATTTTGTGTGCCGTTGAAACGTACAGAAGATGCTAGACCCGGAAGACTGATGCATGTTCAAAAGCACCAGTGAAATAGCTAGCCAATTTACTGATGAATTTTCCCAGAAACACTGGGAAAATTAGACACCTGTGGCTATGAGAAAGATTGTCAAAACCTTCACTGTTATAGATGAAGAATTTCTAGATTTGAATTGGAAAATACCAGAGGTCTGTGACTGCATGTGCAGATGGCGAAGTTAAGACAAATCTCTCCATTCATCGTGCTTGGATATTATTCTCTTAGTTACAGGAAGTATCTCACACATACATTTATAGTATATAATAGAAAGCATGTCTGTTGTAAAATATATGTAGTGTTCTTGTGCATCTTGGGGCAATGTCCTAAAGTATATTCAATAGATGTCTCTAAGAAAATGGCATTCTTCGCCATCGCCTAACAAATGCATTTTTGGACAAGTGAATTAGCACATCTCACCAATATGGCATTTCCGCGTTGTTCCATAAACAATCATTTCTTGTGGGTGAGTTTATTGTCTATTGTGAATGATCTCTAAAATAGAAGAGTGTGTTAACATTGAATGGAAGCTGGGCAATTAAATGTATTTGCATCTCTAGAAGATCCACTAACAAGCTGCCAATTTGCATTGCAAATGTATTAACAAAGGACCCTATGTTATGTCTTACTGCCATTTTCCAGCATCTTTCTGTCTCTTCTTGTAAGATTATGCATCCTACTTTGAGAATTTACAACAACCACATTTTATTACAGTCTTCATTTAATGGTCGATACCTCTGAATCAAAATAAGTTGGTAAAGTTGTAAACTTTATACATAGACTTACCGTGATTACACAAATAAGTCACCTGAGTGTATGGGATCTTTGTATTGGCCAAAGTCAGTTAATGGTATTAATGTTACAAGTATTATCATAGTACAGGCGGTCCCCTACTTAGAAACACCCGACTTACAGACGACCCCTAGTTATAAACGGACCTCTGGATATTGGTAAATTACTGTACTTTATCCTTAGGCTACAATAAAGAGCTATAACCGTTATCACAGGTGTCTACAAGTAAGATTTATTATTAATCCTGGTTCTTATGACAATATTTTTAAAATCCAATGGTCACTGAGACCGAAAAAATTCTGGCTGGGGTTACAATGATAAAATATACAGTTTCGACTTACATACAAATTCAACTTAAGAACAAACCTAGAGAACTTGTATCTTGAATCTTGTATGTAACCCGGGGACTGCCTGTACATGGTATCAGGGTACTCCTATCAGGTGGCCAAACCTTTTTCTGATTAGAAGGTCATTGAACACCCAATGGCTGTGCCAAAACTTAAAGTGAGTTTTAGCTATAAAAAAAATGTCTTCTAAATCCACAGCATTGAGGATACATGTCTAAATGGGCATCTGACAGCTAGACAATTAGCCAATAGGCAGAATGGAAGATGTCACATCCCAATGAGACACCCTATACTCTATAGGACCTCTTTGTCGGTTCCCCTGTAAGCCATCCAGAATGCCCTCTCCATATCAGTGTTTCACGGCATCCCATATAATGAGTTATTTATGTATGTTATGAGATAAATCCCTTTAGAAAAGTTCCCACATGTTAAATATTTATGGGTTATTGAGCTCCATTCTGCATAAATCTGGTGGCCCCATAGTTGGCCTCATAGTGAAGACTCACACTCTATATTAGTGATGGCAAACCTTTTAGACACAGAGTGCCCAAACTATAACCAAAACCCACATATTTTTCGCAAAGTGCCAATGCAACAATTTAAGCAGTAACTTATTACTCCCTGTTCTATCACAGATATAAATTGTATAGGCACCTGAGGACACCAATACAGTAGAAAGAAGGAGAAGAAGTTTGGATTATCATTGTAGCTTCCTTCTGGGTTCCTGGGCTGCCTGGGACTGCAAGACGCCTTGAGTCCTGTTTGGCAAACTCTACCCTGGGGTGATGGCAAGGGTGCCCATTTAGAGGGCTCTGAGTGCCACCTCTGGCACCCGTGCCATAGGTTCGCCACCACTGCTCTATATGATGCTTTTCTTCACCTATGCATGGGCATAAGAATAGACATCAGAAAATAACAAGCACCACATTTTCCACACACTTGGGGACACACAAGGTTATTCATACCTGCCTTAAAATCTTTAATGATCTTATCTATTATGATGAAAACAATAAAGGATCTTCAAATACAACATGACTTTATATGAACTGATGCATTGTGAGTCAGTTGAAGAGCTTCTTCCGAAATTTCACATTGATGGTTCTTTACAAGATGAAAGGCAGGATACTTGTCATTAACCACTGTTCCCACAAACCCAAACAAGTGAAATGTATTCTTATTCGTGTGCATATTTTCTATCAGACCCTCCTCACCCAATAAAACCTCTGTCTCTTCTACATGAAGGATTTCTTTCTATGATCTTTTAGGCTTTTACAGCATTTTACAAGAAAATACAGTTCTTACTTACAAAGCCATCTGTAGATCCGAAATGTAGGACAAGATAAATAGAAGGGTCTGTGACAATGAACGCCATGTTAATGATTTGATAGCAGTCTAAATAAAAAAGCCAACATAAAGCTACAGGAGATCTTTACCGGCTCTACAAGGCAATAAATTTGTATTAACTCAGTAACTACAGCAATTAAAGGATAGTTTGGGAGCAGTTAAGGGAGACAAAGAGACATTATTATTCTTGGAAATGGGTGCAGTAAAAAAGGAATTCATTTCATTTAACTAATGAGCAGCTGGCTAGCCATGTAAATGGAGTAGCTTCTCCTAAGAAGTGCTTTATATCTCTTATAGAGGATGGCAGAAGATGTCCAAGTTAGGTGAAGGCTCACCAGGTCTATTAGGTCTTCTGTTGAAATGCAAATGAGAGTCAGTTTTGTTTTGGTTTGTTTATCGGCCAGTTAAAAGAGTATCAGTTCAGTTCCTATGAATGGGATAAGCACAGACCAATGACTTCTAATAGGCGAGCTTCACTTTCAAAGGTTTATTTGAAGCAGACAGTAAGGTGAAAAGTGCATAGTTTACAGAGACTGTTGTGAGCAACAAGGCAGCTTTATGCTAAATATGCAAATGATAAAACTATACTTAATTCATCATACAGTCTGATGCTGGCAACTCTTTAACCCTCTAACGACCAGGCCCTTTTTCGATTTAGTATTTTCATTTTTCATTCCCCACATTCAAAAATCTAAAACATTTTTATTTTTCCATGTAAAGAGCTGTGTATAACAAATTGCACCTTGAAGCAACAGTATTTAATATTCCATGCCGTGTACTGGGAAACAGGAAAATAATTCCAAATGCAGTGAAAAGCGTTTTCACCATTTTCTTGAGCTTGGTTTTTACAGCTCCCACTGTGCGCCCCAAATGACATGTCTCCTTTATTCTTTGGGTCAGTAAGATCACAAGGATACTAAATTTATATAGGCTTTACTGTATTTTAATACATTTAGAAAAATTAAAACATTCTGTACAAAAAAAATCTTCATTTTTCCATCTTCTGGTGCTAATAACGTATTCATACTCAGTGTACGGAGTTGTGTGACATGACATTTTTTTGCAAAATGCTATGACATTTTCATTGCTACCACATTGAGGGCTGTACAGACTTTTTAGTAAATTTTTTTATATGTTGCACAATGGCAAGAAAGTGGCATTTCAGACATTTGGGTGCTACTTTCCTTTACAGTGTTAAAGGCAGGAATAACAATTTCCTCTTAGCTACATTGAAAAGCAGCCACCTTAACATCAAGCATGACTTTTTCAGAAAGTTTACTGACATGTTGCAGGATAATAGCTAAACCAGCGTGTCTATTCCGATAGGAACAGATTCCCAACTGTAGACAGCACAGTTTCATTGTGTTTGCACCTCTTCAGTACAGTTTAGGGAACTGTTTTAGCTGAGTGAGAGGTGACTAGGTCGGGAAAATAGAGATTTACTTACAGGGATGCAAACAAATCGAAACAGTGCTGTCTACAGTTGAGAATATGTAGGTTTATTGGTTTGGCTTTTATCCCGTAATGATGTCATTAAGCTTTCTAATAAAAAAGTCATGCTTGATATTAAGGGGCTGCTTTACAAGGTAGCCCAGAAGCAATGTTTTCCTTATTCCATTCTGGAAAATGTATTTGCATATTTCCCAAATCCTCCACTGGAGCATCAATGGCTGCAAGACTCCATACACCAGCATGAAGACCTTGTCAAAGTCTTTACGAAAAGAGCTCTTACTTCCCGATTACTATATTCATTTCAGTACTTTCAAACTAACCATACATGTCTTTTTAGATCCCTGGTGTGCCCGATGAACAGTCTTTCTTGGTGAGTTATTTACATTATCTAAAGTACTAAATACTTTGTCTATTTTCTATAATGTGTCATTTGGTTCCCCTAAACAAGCTTCCCAGTGCTATGATTCCTGCATCCTTGTTCCATAATACATACTTCATCTGCATTATACATTCATCTGTATTCCTGAAAATACTGTCTCCGACCCGGTTGTTCGATTTGTATCTAGCTTCTGCAGAGAATTCTGTGGTCGTCTGGGTATCTCTCTGTCTTTCTCCTCTGCACACCATCCAGAAACAAAGGGACACACAGCAAGACTTAACCAAACTCTTGAACATGTTCTGTTTCTGATTCTTAAGAAAAGTGGAGACAATTCCTTCCTCTCGCAGAACTAACTAGGAACAATAGGGTAAACTCTTCCTCCAGTGTCTTGTAGGGACACTGAATTACTTAACCCTTCACTGTATCAACATTTCAATGACTTGCATCTTACAGTTCAGTCTGGAAAATTTGACTCCCCCCGCCCCCCCTGACGCTATGTGGGTCCATATGTGATAACCAAGTTTATTAATTGTGTGTCATTTCGATTGCAGTAGCCTGGTACCCTCCATTTAGTCACTGTTGAAAAAATACAGATACAAATATTTCTGTCTGTCTGCAATTATTGCTCTGAACCTGCAAGCATTAAGGTTCTCACACTTTCAGATCTTTGCCACTCTCACCTTTAGCATACATGATACACTGTGTGTTCTACCTCCATTGCTAGCTTTCTTCTGTACCTGCTTGTAATTCAATTGTACTCCACTTTTTTTTTCTATTTGGCTTTTGTTCTTGACTATTCTTTTGTTTATAAGATCCTGTACTTTATATGCTATCTCAGTTGTGGACCTGCCCTTTGTGTTATTTGTTTCTCTGTCTTTTTATATGTCCACAGTTTGTCTTCATGGTTGTCCTGTGTTGCCTTGGAAACACAGAGCCAAGCAGGCAGGGCTTTTGGGGGCTGGGGTTTTAAGGTTCATTGTCCTATTTTTTGTCCCATAGTCCAGTGTCCCCATTACAGTCATATTAACCCCTTCCCGCCGCGGCCCTTTTTCGATTTTGCGTTTTCATTTTTCACTCCCTACATTCAAAAATCTGTAACTTTTTTATTTTTCCATGTACAGAGCTGTGTGATGGCTTATTTTCTGTGTAACAAATTACACTTCATAGTGATGGTATTGAATATTCCATGCCGTGTACCTGGAAGCGGGAAAAAAATTCCAAATGCAGTGAAATTGGTAAAAAAACGCATTTGTGCCGTATTCTTGTGGGCTTGGATTTTTACGGATTTCACTGCGCCCCCCAAATGACATGTCTACTTTATTCTTTGGGTCGTTACGATTCCGGGGATACCAAATTTGTACAGGTTTTCTAATGTTTTCATACATTTAAAAAAAATAAAACCTCCTGTACAAAATTTTTTTGGGGGATTTTGCCATCTTCTGGCGCTAATAACTTTTTCATACTTTGGTGTACGGAGCTGTGGGTGGTGTCGTTTTTTGCGGATTTTGATGACGTTTACGTACTATTACGTCACATGTCGGTAAGGGGTTAAATAATAATCTCTATTTATTTAGAGACATCATATTCCATAGCGCTTGAAAAATCATAGGATTGAGGGTCCTGCTTGCAAGAGCTTAAATAAAATATAAAAGATAAGATTTTGAGCCAGAGAACCCCACTGCCAGTTAAAGACATAGTTGGAAATGTGACCAGCAGGTGAAGAACTAGTTCACGCCTGTTTCTTTAAGCTCCAGTATCTCAGATGATTAGATACACAGAACCACAAGAGATTCTTATCTATAATATGACACCAAAAGCATCAAAGACACCAAACCTGGTTTCTCCCAGAACCTCTAAACTTGACTCATCTCTCATATTGAGATTATTTTACAATATTTTTACAATTTTTTAATTTTTTTTTTAAAGGTACACATGTGAAACTTTACATAAATGAAGGAACTCTAGAAATTACATTCCAAACCTAACCTGATGTAGTCCCTATAATATTTCTTAGTTATAATTTCCATGATTATATTTCAATGTAATAGTTTGTCATTCAATACTCCAAAGCAGATGGACAAGAAGTACTGTAGGCATGAAACAAGACTATTAAAGATTAAGAAACATATACTCTGTATATATAATAATATCTGCAGGTCTAAACACATAAATTTGCATTGCCGTTTATAAGACCTAAGAAAGGGTTTAGTACCTCCAGTAAAATTCAGGCCAGGGTGGTCACTGAAAAAAATGCAGGTTCCTTCCCTAGAGCACTCTATAACTTCAAACAGTTGGGGCCCTGAAGCAGCCATGAGCAATTACAGTGGCATGTTATAGAATGTGAATATCCTTTTATCTACAGCTTCAGGAAATGGGCATCAGAGGCAGACTTAGGGGAAAGTATATACATTTTCAGATATTCTAATAACCTGAAATGGAGCTGTAGCATGAGGGTTTATTTTTATGAGCAATAATAGTATCTTTTTATTCTGTTCTATAACATTTTAGAGACTGACAGTCAAAGCTTTCCCTTTATTCTGAAATTTCTTTTATGTCTAAAACATAACACAAGATATCATGGTAGATTAGCACTGGAGGTAAGGACCTCTACACCAGTAAAGTCTCATTATGCACAATTCAGACAGCACACATAAAATATAAAGTGCCGGAGCCTATGTCTCTGTGGAGTCTGATTGTTCTTCTCTTTTTTGTGCTGTTGATTTTAATATAAAGACTTAATAATTAGAATTATAAAGAAGGCAGAGGAAATCAAGCAATGTATAGGAAATTGAAAAAGCTGAAATAATCAAGTACAGAAATTGTCGTTTAGACTGAAGTGAGCTAAACCACCATAGAATGATGACAATGGTCTGCTGATCGATCGTTCCAACAAGGCAGCTCCTAGATACAAGTTATTCCATTTGTTGCATTTGTTTTACCGTATTCATATACCGTATGTCATATATGTCTTTTGAACAAAGATGACTATTGGATGAAAATCTTAGACTTGTCAAACTCCTTCAAAGACCATGATGTTCTGTCCTTGGACAGATAAAAAAAATACCTGATGAAATTTCATTGTGGCTGGATTTCTCAGTTGCACCAATAGTCTAGTATGTATAGGCACCTTTAGATAAGTGATCTTCCAGAAAGCCATAAATCTAAATGTATACATTGATTCTTTACCTATGCACAGGCAACTCTGCCGATGTCCATTATTTTCTACATGACTAGTATGTACTCACACTGTAATTGGAATGTATAACTGTATTACTGAAATTCATTAATAGATGCTTGTTGTTTATTCATATTGTGGGATTAATATTGAGTCTCTATTCTTAACCATTTTGATTATCTCAAATTCATAAATATAGTTCAATGTTGTCATTAATGGCATCTTAATGACCCTTAATAACTGATTAATGATTAAATATTAATAAGAAATCCAGCTAGTACCATAAATAAAACGTAACTTTTAATAATTACTGATAAAACAAGTTCACAGTGAATTGCAATAATATGCACATCAACCATCTAGTCAGCAAAAACACATCAGAAAGGAAGCTCATTCAGACCTCTAATAAATTTCGTCTGACACAGTCCCCATTACCCCCCCTCACCGTGTCTTAGTGCATTCCTGTATAGCATATGACAGGGTGCATCATCTCAAAACCACGGACCAACATTAATCCCGACCATAAGGAATAATAGGGTGGATCTCACCAGTATTCGATGCGCCGTCTCCTGGTCGAGCGGTACTGGTTCGGAGGTACAGGACCCATTAGGCCCTACAGTCGGTTAGTATTCTGACCCCGCAATATTGCTCCTGCCCTGACAAGGATGGTCCCAGTACTGTCCCTTACAGATTCTGTTAGACCCTTACAGAACCTACGCGTTTCATATGTCGTGTGACGCACAATTATCAGGGGAATAAAGTAATGTAGTGGACTATGCAGCCTTGCAAAAGCTCTACATCAAGGGGTTAAAATTAATAAAAAATGAGCAGTGGCCCGTATAATACAAGTTATACTAGTATGGTGGCTAGATGTATTGGCATGGGCGCCACAATCTGGTGCTCTCACACTTTTAAAGTTGATGCTGCCCCCGACACTGAAGTTGCAAACTTATTTCAGGCTATCGATAGATGCTAATCATGGATGCAAAAATATGGAATGTGTCAGTCACCTTTCTCCGAGCTGTTGTAAGGTAGCAATGGGAGTTCTCTAAGAAAATGTGGGAATCTGTAATCTTGTGAAAAGTTTTCCAACAAGTATAGAAGCTACGGCTGCATTATTGTATGAAAGGAAGGGCACACATCATAACAACGGCCATAGTTTTCAAATTAAAAGTTCAACAAGGACAGCAAATGTACAAGGCTACATATTAGGTTCATGCTTCAAAAGACATGCCTGCCAGTAATATGCATCATTAATGCCTTTAAAAGGGGAGAAGGTTATATGACCCTTAGCCTTTGCTCTGGACACTCTCTAGTGGAGCATATCCCTTGGGCCACTATAATCAATCAAATCATAATTGAAGGGTTAGGCATAATGTAGGATTTTGTGTAAATGTTACAATAAATTGGTAATGTTAATTTTGCAGTTGTCTTTGCAGATTTTATGATATTTAGGCCATCATTTCTATAGTAATCCTTATCAATCCAAGTATGATTTATTCCAGGGCGTTGTACATGTGAAAAGGAGCTATGAACACAAAATAAAATAGTTTAATAACACATGCTAGCACAGAGGGATAGTTCACACTGCCCAATTCTGAGGGTCTATTGTCATGTGTCAGTATTGGGTTTTTTTATGAAATATTTTTGTTTATGACCTCCTGGCTTGCTTACAGAGTAGAATCTCAGCATTTGTAGATAACACTGTAAACTACCTTCAGTACTAATACTGTAGATAGTTCTGTAAACTTATCAACATAAATCACTATAGTTTAACATTACAGATGTATTTGGAGAAGCTGGGCAGATAAATGGAAAATTAAGTTTAATGTAGATAAATGTAAGGTTATGCACCTGAGCTGAGGAAATAAAAAGTACTATTGTATATTGATGGTAAAACACTGTTTTACTGGCATACAAGGCTTGAAAAAGTCACAATTCCTCGTGCAAGACCAGGAATTACAAATCCCCCAAGTCAATATTTTTCTCTTTATTGTAGTATACCATATATACTTGTGTATTAGCCAAGTTTTTCTGCGAGCACTGGCTATATACTGGGGGCTGGCACTGGCTATAAACTGGGGGAAGGCACTGGGTATATACTGTGGGCAGGCACTGGCTATACTGAGGGGCAGCCACTGGATTTATACTGAGGGGCAAGAACTGGCTACATACTGGGGGGCAGGCACTGGCTATATACTAGGGGGAACTGTGTGGCTATATAAAAGGGGGCTGCTGGCTATATACTGGGGCAGGCACTGGCTATATACTATTGGGCTATATAGTGCGGGCAGGGGGCTACTGGCTTTATACTAGGGAGTAGAGGCTGGCTGTATAGTGGGGGCCTGCTGGATATATACTGGGGGGCTGCTGAATATATACTGGGGGGGCATGTGACCAATGCATTTTCCACCCTTGGCTTATACTCGAGTCAATATGTTTTGCCAGTTTTTTGTGTTAAAATTAGGTGCTTATACTCGGGTATATACTTACATTTACAGGAATAAGTGTGCATATAAATTCAGTCATGCATATAACATCCATCAAGAGCCATCAATTGCCAACCCAGAGTTTCACCTGGGATGCTCGATGCATGATTGAGTTTAGATGCACATTTTTACTACATACTACACTAAAGACAAAACCATTTCTATATACAGACTACTCTATGTTATATTATTCTGTATAGAAAATATGATGGAAGAATGAGGAGGAAAATAGTGTTTAAGGTCTGAATGAGGACCTATTCTCTGAGTGAACTTTTGGGATTTTTTCACAACATCTTATTGCTAGATTTGAGCATGCTCAAAAGAGTGGCATCAGAGCCTGGAACTGAGCTTACTATTACAATTAAGTATACAATACTTTAGGATAAGTTCAGAATTGTGTAGATACAAGGTAACAGGTACGTGTGGAGACACATATACAATTTTATACAATTATAGGCAACCTTGGTCCTTATTACTTGATTTCTCACAGGCTGGCCATGTGAAGCTGGAAACTTACTATCTTCCGTATGGCCACTTTCAAAGGCTGGTTAACTTTTGTCAAAAATAGAAGCTAAGACATTCCAAGTTAAAGGGAACCTGTAACCAGGGACCTAATTTTCACTACAGACAGGTTACAGAAAGGAGCTGTACAGGAGCACAAAGAGAGCTGAGAGCTTAGGAGTGAGCAGCACAGACAAGTCACATGTTGCTTTTTTGAAATGCATCCACACTAAAGCCCAACCCCTAGGACTAAACAGAGGATTCTGTCAGGGTGCAGGTAAGTTATAACACACAATTATATTGTAATGCAAATGCTTAGAAAAGGCAGAAAGTCATATTTGCACTGCAGCTGTAATGGGCTTTTGCAACCTGTCTTTAGTGTAAATGAGGTCCCTGGTGACAGGTTCCCTTTAAAAACCTTATTCTCCAATGCAATGAATCTCCAATAACATTTATTTTAAAATCATATATGTTTATTCTACCTATTTTACCAGCAGTGCACCATGTAAAGGAGAGAATCTCATCACACCATTATCTCCATTATCATTATAGTAAAAACAAAAATTATGCGTAGGAGCCTTGATAAAGACACAATTCTTGGCAAATGGCCAGAACTTATGACTAATTTCCCCCTTACACTACCTCTATGTCAACTGGACATGGAAGGGCATGTATTGGGCAGTTCCCGGCCAAGGTTCCTGGTGCAGGTTATAGTGCAATTCTGCACTAGTCAGGACCTGGCATAAAATTGTTTGCTGGTCCGTTGGATATACTAATAGGCCAGAGCCTCTTGGGATATCTGGTGCAAGCAAAGGGACAGAGGGGACATCAAGTGGTGGCACACAGTGTGCCAGTGCTTGATAAATCCCTCAATGGGTCTAAGATACACTTTGCCAGGCTATTTATTTAATAGATGAACACATGAAGGACTCTTATTGGTTGCTGGATGCTTGAATCTTATTACAATGTCCTTACTTTCTAAAAGTATGCATATTCTGCAACCCCATACTCTGCTCTCTTTCTGAGACTCCATTCTCATATAGTCAATTTTATTTCAAAACATAAACCTTCCCTGGTGACTCTCCAGCTTCCTAAACTGGAGGGAAGAAAAGCCTTACCAGGCCTGCACCTATATGTTTTGGCTGGCCAGTTGAGATATCTGAAATCTTGAGACCTGCCTTGCCTTTTTTTTAGTACTAAACCACCATATTACAGGGAAAGATAGAACATGTCCTATCTTTCTCCTGGCTATGAAACGGTACCGTGCCGCACGTGTACTCCCGTACAGCGCAAATATACGGCAAATATACTTCAGCCATATATTTGTCCTGCATATGGCCGTGTGAATGTAGCCGAAATGCGGTATGCTTTGCATGCTCAGTTCCTAAGGCCAGGCATCCACATTTTCCCATAAAGTGCGGTTTTGAGGACGCAGGGCTCAAGTGGCTTTATTTTCGCTTTATATACCAATCTTCTCAGGTCTAAACCTCTACATGTGGAAGCACAGTGTAGGATATGTATACCCACCATGTATGAGGAGCAATGCACTGAGGCTTTGGAGTTCCTGCTTAATGTATCTCCAGTAGCCATCAATAAAATGACATAGCTGTTTATTCTCCACTAATGCTATCTCTCACAATAACGTTTATACAAGGTGGGTCACTTGTCGCACTCCAGATGCTAATTTTGTAACCAAAAAGCGGCTGGGTTTTGGCACCTTATGTGGGATTTCACCTATATAAGCCCATTCTGGAGGGAAGTATGTGACCTCATGTCTGAAATTAGCCTTGCTCTTGTCTCCTGATCCCCTGAGATCTGTTTGCTGGATAAAAAACTATGGGCACAACATGTCCAAATTCTCCTTTAGGAGGCACTGTTTATGACTGGAAAGTCAGTAGCTCTGCACTGGATGAGGATCGTCCTTCCATCCTGTCACAGTAGTGGTCATTGGTTAATAAAATGTTACCTCTAGTTAATATTGTATAGAAACACAATGGGGCACATTTACTAAGAACAGTCCAGTCTGTACTATGTGCAGTTTGCCTGTGTATTGTGTAGATGAATCTGGCGCCCTATACACTGCTCCAACAGAGTGCACCACTTTTTTTTGGTGCACCTTTAACATAGGGTGCGTGACACAATTCGGTCAGACTTTGTTAAATCTTGCGCTGTCCGGCTGAGCATCGGAACATCCCCTTCAGTGCAGTTCACTAGTGCCGCAGACACTTCTTAAATACTAAAAGGAAAATGCAAAGTCCAACAGAAAACTGGCACGCGGCCCTTGTAAATGTACCCCAATGGTTGCACGCAGGAGTTTTAGTGTGTTCAGCGCCTCTAATGTTGTTTTCTGATGCTTCACTTCGATCTTCTCTTTCTTATTTTAGGTTCTCCCTTTATCTGAATTTTTTTTTGTGGAGGGTCCTGCGGCTACACATCTTACCCTCTGTACTGTGTGCTTTATGTAGTGATAATCTATCATATGATGTGTGTATCTTTTTCTTTTGCGTTCAATAAAATGTTTTTTTTTTTTTAAACGAAATACTTATATTTTAGTAGTTTAGTAGAGGGGATAGAAGTATAATTATAGGTAACATATCATGTAATGGCCTGGAGGAGACTGCTCAGCTGATGTTTTCAACCCTATAAAGTTGAAAAGTCTCTTGGATAAGCCCCCTGCTGAGTTGCCCGCAGACAAGCCATATGAAGCTCAAAAATTACAAACTTCCTCCTATCACCAGCTTTAATGAGAGCTGTTTAGATGAACTCTCCTGGCTGCTAATAAAATGATTTTGCATGTGTAGGAAGCAGGATGTGTAAAGCCCAGGAGTTTGATCTTGTTTCAGACATCAAACAGAGCAGCATTGTG
Organism: Engystomops pustulosus; assembly: GCA_019512145.1. Classification (NCBI taxonomy): domain Eukaryota; kingdom Metazoa; phylum Chordata; class Amphibia; order Anura; family Leptodactylidae; genus Engystomops; species Engystomops pustulosus. The sequence goes on along the minus strand of CM033643.1, from coordinate 69,245,733 downwards.
ATGGGTGTGGAGTTGATGTAGCTGGCTGGAATACTAGATGGAATTACCCTGGTTACGCAGCTGGACCGGAATAAGGCAGGGCTGGAAGTGAGCTTGTTATGTTTTTACAACTATACAAACTGTTGTGCCATTCTTTATGGACAGTGGACTCAGGCAGACAGGTTCTCCACATTCTACATCTGTGCACTCTGATTCTCACTGGATGCTAACTTATACACATCTTTTGCTTTCTGTTTTACAAGTTTATTGCAAAAGAATATTTTTTAAAGAAATTCAAGATTGTCAAGTGTCATTGCCTTTCCTTACATAAATGGGAAAAGGAGGAAAAACCCTGTTAGAGTATGTGATAGCCAGCAGTACACGGTTCACTTGTAGACTCTGCACAGAGATCCTTTGTTTTCGTTGCAGTAAATTCTGTCAGATCTCAGTTTCTCAGCATCTCGGTGCCTTGACATTCACGGCCACAAGACGTTTTCTTCCATCTTAATTAAATTAAAAATAAATGGTCGTTAAGTGAAGGATGTGGTAAACCTCTTAGCTGGTACACTGGCCATTTCATTATATTCATTACGTGTTATATGAAGACTTCTTGTTGAAGGAGAATTTATATTTTTATGCTTTTCTTTGAAATTTTTTTTTTGCCACAGAAAATAAGACATATGTCGAAATTTTCCATGTACCAGGTTATTTAAGGAAAGTTTTTAATGATGAGATCACCATTTGTATTATTCAAATCTTATGTTTTATGAAAATGTTTTCTCTTGCTACATTTTATATATGGGATATATATTTTACATTTTATATATGGGACAACAGGTACAGTGTATCAGGACAATGCAAGTAAACAAACAAAACAAAATAAAATATATAAATAAACCTACCTTCTTACTTTAAAAAAAATGTGTACAATTCTGTGATTTCTTGTTTCCAGCTGGTTTTGGTCTAAATTTGCAGTATATATGAGTGTTACATGATTACTCAACATTATGATGAAATCGTAAGAGCAGAATGTCTGTTTTTTGGCGGCATTTGCTGCACTAAATGCAATTCTTTTTCATGGAAGAATGCACATGTCTGTTGTTTAAACAGACCATGCAACAGTTCTGTCAAAAATTTGTCAGATCTATTTTCACTGCCATAAAGGACAATGGGGTGATGTGTCATTGTTTTTTTGTCGTTGTTTTGGTGCATTTGTGCGACTAATGCTGTTTTGCGACTTTCCATTGCGCCAACATAGAACAGTGCAAAGTCACTTTGACATAGAGCCTGCTTGCACCTAATTGCATAGCCAAGTTTTCACGATAGGACTGAATTCATGAATTGTGATTTTCCTCTAAGGCTCAAATTGACATCAGTCCTCACCCTGGTCTAAGCGACTTTTTATGCTACTGTCACAAAATACTGCCAGCAGATTTATCAAGGGCCAATGACAGACATAGAATTTTCGTAAAGAGTTGGTCTAATGATAAATTACCCCAATGAATCTTTTAAATGGATGGTTGGGAGGATACACTTTTAACAGTAAAAATTATAAATTTTTTAAATCCTTTACAAGACAGTTGACAGACCAATGACACATGTCCATTTAAAAACAGATGGAATGATGGATTATTTATGGATTTCATTTTGATGCAAATCCGGTATCACAGCCTATATTGGCAATTGTTCATATGCGGATAGCCTTGATATGCTCCATACAAGATGTATTGACTAAAAAAATAGCTGTTGTCATAAGCTATTTTCTGAAAGTCATCCCATGTAAAAGATTTTTAAAGGAAAACTACCATCAAAACCAAGCATAATAAACGAGAGACACTTACTGTGGTAATCTTCTCATATTTGTTATCCATGACCTCCTTCCTTCTAAAATCAACTTTTAAAATTATGTCAATGAGCCAGAATCTGGGGGTTGTTACCTGAGTCCTTCCATGCTGTAGCTTCACAGGCTGTTACCTTGTCTCCCCTCTCCTCTACTCTCCCAGCACTTCCCTCTCGCTCTGCCTGATGTAATCTCAAGGGAGCAGAGGGAGATGCAGCACACAGTGGGAGGGGAAGTGCTCCTTGTACACTCCCCCAAGAGCCCTTTAGGCTCATTAGCATAGTCCTAAATGCTCATTTTTGAAGAATGGAGGCCATGGAGAACAAATATATGAAACTTTTCACAGTCACAGTGTCTGTATCTATGAGTAAGTGTCCTTGGTTTATCATGCTTGATTTTTATGACAAATTTCCTTTAAGTAGAGATTGCCCTTTTAAACAGTTACAAATCTTTTATCTTCATAAAGCTGTAGTTTTTGCACACATTTTGCAGTAGGCAGTTCATGCTTGGTGTCTTAGTATTGCAGTATCTCAGACAGAGAAACAATTAATGCTTTGTATCAGAGTCCTTGTTAAGGTCACTTTCTGTCTTCTCTGTTTGACCTATCTCCAGTTTAAACAATGGAAAGAATCACTTTGCAATGAAGGTCTCGTGTGAGACCCAGGTGAAGGCATTGCTGGTTTCTACTTAGCCTAAGATGTTTGTCCACCTGTCTCTTCCATCAATCTATGCACAAAAGAAAATTGTATTCTGTGCAGCCTTCGTCATACACCACAACCCTCTTGTGTTTGCTCTTGTGATGTGGCATCTATTACCGTCAAATGCTTATCACCATGATGGAGAGCCTACTTATTTTGCATTGCTTGCATCGAAAGTAAATACCAAAGTTGATAAACTGAAGACAACGATTAAACAAGCCTTCTACAATTCTACAGCATCATGATGAATGCTACACAGCAAGACATGGCATTTATAAAACTTTTACAGATATGGAAAAATATCTGAAAATATTATAATCTGTTATCTCTAGTCACTATCATATGAAAGTTGTGTATATATGGACAGATGGTTTTATCCGATCTGAATGCAAATTCCTTTTATAATGCTCAAGTTCAAATTAAGATGAAATGAAAAAAAAGATTTATTTCTCCTTCTCATGTCTCTTATCTACCAGATTGCTGATAATAGACTTTTAGCCTCGTAACTGCATTAACATGAGAAAAGACAAATTAATAATTCTACTGTATATGTGTGCAAAATCGTAAGAAGAAGTTATACTGAGTAAAGTGCATTTTTTACATGAGGCTTTTATTTTTATATAAATAACCTAAGTTTGTAAAAATCACTTACTTTTTTGTTGAAGAGGAAAACCCTGACTGCCGGCAGTATGAGTCATATGACGTCTCTAATTAACTTGAAGAGGGATCAATTTAGTGCTCCATGTGGTACTTTCTAACTAATTTATGCCCCCCTGCTGGGCTGTGAAGAATGAAGTCATCCAAGGTTCACATAATAAGTGAAGTTTTATGGGGAATTGATGACATCACTCCTTACACAGTAGGAAACACAAAAGCTGTAATCTTTAGCACCATGTGCTATCATTCTTGGTAAAGACTGTTTAATGAAAAGCTTTTCAACGCGTCCAAAGATCTGCAAAGTATCTACAAATTTACAAATACAGATAGAATTAGTTTGGGTTTTCATCTAAACAACTTCACTAAATATGATTTTTCCTCAAAAAATAAGAATCTAGAGCACTAGAGAATAGCTAGAGAATAATCTTGACTCACCAGAGTTGTTCCACCTATTTCATCTGTAAAAAATGTGTACAGCTCCATGTGAGTTGCAGTAAAATAAGACTATATCCTACGAGTGAGAAAAATCAGACATGACTGTAAATTTTCCCTTGATTATAATGTGTCAGTGTTTAATCCATGAGCTATTCATTATGTCCAAGACTTTGGATATGAACATTACAATCGGTGTTTTAACATCATAATTAATGGCTCCACACTCTTTGCTGTTTTGGAGTAACCATAGATCTGCCCTATCTTTTAAGCATCATGTTCTGACCATCGCTATAACCTGCCACCTCCACCACAAGAACATATATCACATTTATTCCTGACTCAACCTGGAGTCTATAAAATTACTAGTCCATGCCTGTATCATCTCCCGCTTGGACTACCACAACATTCTTCTCTTTCCATGTTTCACATCTTCCTCTCCTCTTTGCCAGTCTCTCTTCTAGTTACCCAATTTTAAAATACTAACCATGACTTACAAAGCTGTCCATAACCTGTCCCCTAAATATATCTCTAACCAATCAGCCAATACCATCCCACACGTAATATCTGTTCCTCACAGGACTTTCTGTTTCACTTTTTTACCACTCGCTCTTCTCACCGTAACCATACTAAGGACTTCTCCCATGCATCTCCCATACTCTGGAACTCTCTACCAAAATGTGTCAGACTATCTCCACCTACCAAACCTTACAATGTAACTTGAAAACCCACCTGTTTAGAAATGCCTACAATACAAATACCCCACTGCTATACCTTATGGGGGATATTTATCTTACGCCACCGCTCATGCGCAGTGCAATACAACAAGAGACTGAAGCTTGGCAGGACATGCCCACTGGCGTGAAGGTGACGGATTGGCCGGATTGGGCTAGTGTTAGTAATAAGCTATCATATTGCAGGGCACAGAGACCTTGATAAATATGCCCCAAGGTCTTGACC